>BTHU01000001.1:147841354-148196354 GCA_036184795.1 Tokudaia tokunoshimensis
GATAGCCAGATGTAGCTTGAGGCTACTTCAGTGGATAATGTAAATACAGACAATTTCTACAGCACAGGAAGGACCACTGGGCAGTACTGGTTTGGAATTTTATAGCACATGGAGGGAACTGATGTGTCTTGGTGCATAAGAACATGGCTTTTGGGGTCAAACCTGAGTTGGGATCCTAGCTCGCCACTTACTTCCATAGCGTGGTGGCATACTGCTTAGCACATCTGAGCCAAAGTTTTATCCTCTGTAAAAATGGGTCAATAATGCCTACCTCGCTGAGTTACAATGGGAATTAAAGGATATTCGTGATCAATATGCGGTCATTGCTCAAGACAGTGTGTCTGTTGCCAGAACCACCATCTTCTACACATATGAGGAATTCTTATTATTCAGATAGACATTTCATAATCATTAAATTCTCTTTGTTTCTGTAACAGTTTTGAAGATATCATTGTTTCCCCTATGTCCCTTCTGTCTATATAGAGTAGTCACCAAGTTCCCCCCAATGACTCACTGTAAGTTTTCCAAAAGCCTGAGTTTGGGGGCTGTGATTCCCTCCCTTTTTTGTGTTACGATGGTAGAGAATAAACCGTATAGAAAAGTTTGAAGATTGATTTTTGACTGACTGGGAAACAGTGACTGAGGTCTATGAGAGGAATGGGAACTAAAGCTCTTCCAAAGGGTAGTGACAGGAGAGTTGCTGCACCTACTGGAGATGTAACTCCACCAAGATGTATTTCCACCAAGAATCCCGTTATTAAAAAGCTCTTTGTTGCCAGTTGAGTCCTGAAGTCCAAGCTGAGGCTCGGAATGCATGGTGGTAAGAGGTAGTTCATGCCCTGTGAAGCAGAAACAGAGAAGAGGGGAGGGGCCAGGGATGAGATGGCCCCATCTGGGAAGGGGGGGTCTCTGCAAAGACCTCAGCCAGAAGAGTGCTGATCCAAGGTGGGCAAGAAGAAACCTGTTCAATACAACTCAGTAGCTGATGTTGATTCAAACTTCAAGACTCTGACCCAGAGTAGTTTATTTTAGGCATATTTAAGCACAGCACAATTTGGGGGAAAAAAGTTTCCTGGTGATAATTAAGTCAGTCCCTTACACACAACAAGGCTTGAGACAGGAGTGCAGTGGAACCCTTGTAAAGTACAAGTGCTAAAGACAAAATTGCTCATTTTGAATTAGCTATCTTGGGTGTTTTGTTTTGTTTTTTACAGTTGCAGCTGCTGCTTTTGATTGCCTTATTGTTAGGAAATAAGTTCTACTCAGCACACCTACTTTTCTAGACTAGACTTCTAGGGTGTGAGGATTATTGTCTTGCCCTGGAGGTGGGTAAATGGACCCTTAGCAACATCTTAGGTGGGTGCTGAAGAGGCCAGAGACCTTCTCTCCAAATACCACCTTCCAGATGGGCAGTCCACAGATTAAAGAACAGTATTTAGTGCCTCCCCAGCCCACCTGCACTAGGCAGGTGAGCCGGACCCATCCCCACTAGCTGTAGCACTCGGAAGAGTGGGTCCTGCACCTCACCTGGACAGCAGAGTAGAGCTGGCCATGGAGGTGTGATGCTGGAGAGGGAGAGAATTGCCCCTGCCCCTCACCCTGGCAAAATGAGAGAGCTGACCCACTCAGCTTCTGCCCAGGACCAGATCCAGGGCTCTGAGTTCGCCCACTTTAACGTCTCTCCCATCTATGAAGTGCTAGGGCACATGAAGGGTCCAGTCCTGAAGATCCAAAGCTGCAGGATCTCCATGACACACGACAACCATAGGATAAGAGAGAAGTCCTGGTGAGGATCCAGTATTGATGGTGTAGTAGAAGTCAGAGAGAGGCCTCAAATCAGACCAATGACTCATGCAATGAACATTTGCAAATAAAGTTATATGGACAAAAGGTTGTACTGTGGGACACATCGAAGCTTCCATGGCAAGATGTTTTTGTTGTTGTTGTTGTTGTTTGGGTGGTTTGTGTCTTAGTCAGGGTTTGTATTCCTGCACAAAACGTCATGACCAAGAAGCAAGTTGGGGAGGAAAGGGTTTATTCAGCTTATACTTCCACATTGCTGTTCATCACCAAAGGAAGTCAGGACAGGAACTCACACAGGGTAGTAACGTGGAGGCAGGAGTAGATGCAGAAGCCATGGAGAGATGCTGCTTACTGGATTGCTTCCCCTGCCTTGCTCAGCTTGCTTATAGAACCCAGGACTACCAGACCAGGGATGACACCACCCACAATGGGCCCTTCCCTCCCTTGATCACTAGTTGAGAAAATGCCTTGCAGCTGGATCTCATGGAGGCATTTCCTCAACTGAGGCTCCTTTTTCTCTGATAACTCCAGTTTGTGTCAAGTTGACACACAAACCAGCCAGTACAGTTTGTTTTATTATTTTGTTTATGTCTTTTGGGGGAAGATTGCACCGGTGAAGGGCAGATATGAAGGAACAGAGAGATGAGTGGGATTGGGGTGCATGATGTGAAATTACAGAGTCAATTAAAAGTTTTTAAAAAATCAGTAGTTAGAATGAGAAATTCTGTCATTCTAACAGCAATGACATCCTTGTAGAGTTTTCCTGTACATCAGATAAACCAGGAGCTATGAAAAGCACAATCTTCCCATCACTTAAGAAACTAGATAGGCCTCTCATGGGGTGAGGAATGCCTCTGAAAGCAACCTGCGCATCTTGCTGCCTCTCAGCTCCCAATGCCTTCCCTTTGAAGTTTTCCTGTGTTACTCTAGGCTTTGCACACAGTTGTGGGACGACGCATGTTAAAATACAAAACCACTTTCTACGGTGTTCCTTTGGCTTAAAATAGGATTCTCAGCTTGGAAATCAGGCAGGGAAGAATTTGAAACCTCCAAATGACAGCTTGCTGGGAAGTTTCTCAATCTGTCCCATCTCCCTCCCAGAAACTCAGCTAAAAAACACCAATTGGCTCCACTTGTGTAAGTGTCTCTGATAGAAGGAATGTGCTTCTAACAGAGATGGGTGCCTTCTATTTTCAATACAGCCATCCTTTCAGACAAACCTCTGAAGACTAGGCAACATTTGGTTATTTCATTGGTAACTAAAACTGGTTGAAAGTGGCTCTAACAATGTGTTAATTAAGTCTCTTAACTTCCCAGTGCTATGGAAATCATCGTATCCTTTCAGTCAGATTTTTGAAGTATCTCACAGTAGCAGACATGTAGCATACATTTGTCCACCTAGGAACCATTTGGAAATCATGAAAGAGAAGTGGGAAATATGCTAGGCAAGGTGGATAACCAGTTACCATGGTTTATTATTCTATTAGGTTCAGAGACAATCTAGAGATCCAACAACAAGATCCAATAAAACATTATTGTCCAGCCCATATGTCAGACAATTGTGTATCCATTAAAATTATCCTTAGGGTAAGTATGTGACAGTGAAGACCATTCTTTTGGTTGACTATAAAATTTCCTATGTTTACAAAACTTTGAGAAGAAAAGAATGGAAGAAAATTTGCTAGAATGTTAACTATAGCTAGTGAAATGATATATGTTTGTGGGTGATCAATGCCTAGTACCATCATAATCAAAGGCAGATGTTGTCTTTTCAGCTTGAGTCTCCTGATAGAAAAGACAGATGAATGGAATTGTGCATGAGTTTCAGTGAATAAGATAATTAACTTGGCTCAAGATAAATGGTTCCTCAGTACCAAATTCTGAAGGAAGTTTAACTCTACTCTTGTGGGATATTATGTAAAGATCTTGACAAAGTTCATACATCTCTTATGGAAGGGGGACTCTTTCTTATGACCAACCCCCAAAAACCAGAGGCCACGGAAATAAGCTGGATAGAGAGTTTGTGTCCCACGGGGCTCCCACTTCTGAATTCTTCCCTTGGAATTTTGAAGTGTTTGCTGCATCTAATAAGTCACATCTTGTGAAATGTATCTCGTAGCTGCAGAGAAGATACCAGCTCTTTCTTGGAGTTCCTAGTGCTAGAAATATGCCCTTTTTTTTCTGTAACTGACTTGATCTATCTCCTGTCTCCTTTCAGGTGTCGCCGCACTGGATTCCAACATATCTGGAAAGATTGGTCTGCGAGCTGTGGTGTATTATTTCTCCACCACCATCATTGCTGTAATCCTAGGTGATGCTTATTTCTGACACCTTGTTCTTCTTTGTAATTGTAACTTTGTGTTCACAAGGTAATTGGGCTTTTTAAAATGCACAGTTTTTTAGCCAGAAAGTAACACTGTCAAATTATCCTGGGCCCTTTCTGCCTTTGAGTCTGCCTAACACGTTTTTTTGTGAACGAAATGCAATACCAACAGAATTTTGACCACAGTCCCTGGGTGTCAGTTTCTCTGGTAATAAATGAAGAGAAAGTGGCATGTCTGTGCCCTGTTAGCATCACTGGGTAGAAAGAAGTAAGGTCAAGAGTTTCATTATCTTAAGCCAGATGATTAACCTAAAGCAGTAGAATATAATTAGAAGGCAGTTCCAGAAAGGTCGGACTTCACTGCATTTCAGTACTGAAAGCTAACAGCCGGCACCCTTTCCAGGCAGGAGAAGGAGGCGTGCTAATAAGAGGATGGGCTGTTATAAAAACTTGGTCCTGCCTTTGTAGCCTGTGCAACATTTTTAAGAGGATCCCCAGAATAAGGAGAAAGGAGAGAAGAGTTCCCAGATACTGCAGCCAGATTGATCCCTGCACCCCACTTTAATAAACTGATAAGTGGTTGGTTGTGGTACAGTTTTAGAGGTACTCAGTCAAAGGGCCTGGGTTGGGGAGTGGTGAGCTGAATCCAGCTGTAAACCAAAGCTGCTTCTCAAAGATCCCTGGGGAAGACAGACATAAAGGGGAAATAGCAAAAAGAAAGCAAGATGATACTTATTGGGAGACCATGATTCATACTCTCATTGCTGATGGAGACGACCTAACAGCAGAAGGCTGACCCATCTACATCTCAAGGCCCTACCCCCTCCCATTAGCATTCCCTCATCCTGAAGAAGTGAGAAAGAGCTCGAGGATTCTTCTTTGCTCCCCTCCAGTCAAGTCATTTCTGGTACCCAAATCTCTCCTATAGCTCTCCACTGCTGCTTGTACACCCCAAGAGATGGGAGCTCAATGCTACCTAGTCTCTAGCTGTGCACCCCAGTATTGTACCATGTGAATAGCTCCCAGCAGCAAGATCAGCCATCCCTCCCTGAACTTCTATCCTGTGTCTTCATTCCATCCCTTGTGAGAGCTTCCCAGATAGTCAAGGCCCGCCTACAAAGGGCTTTTTTATTTCATGTGACTCTTAGGAGAATGGCCTGTATCTGCAGATAGAACAGAAAAGCATCAAACAAATGATGTGCCTTTATTTCAAACCCCCTGTGGCTTATTTCAGATTGAAGAACAGGAGAAAGACTCTTCCCATTACTTAGAAGTCTTCCCATTCCCTAGAAGCAATTCTAGGGTGTCACTCCTTTTTTAAAAGGAAAAGCAAGAAGACTTCTTTGTTACATCACTTCCTCCCTGCAGTGGGGTGGGGATAAGGTAGTAATTAAGACTTAGCATCTTGTTGGGAACTTGGGGCCTTCCATGTCACAAGATTGCCTGTATCACCTTGTCATCTGGTTCTCCAAGGGTCACCCAGGAACAATGATGCCCTCAAAGGTTTTAATTCTCTGGGACTACTGTTCTTGATTACAGGTATTGTGTTAGTTGTGAGTATCAAGCCTGGTGTCACTCAGAAAGTGAATGAAATCAACAGGATGGGCAAAACCCCTGAAGTCAGCACCGTGGACGCCATGTTGGATCTGATCAGGTGAGCCTTGCCAGTGGGTGACTTCCTGGATGTGCCATCTGTATAGTTGCACAAGGCCCCCTGGGTGATTTAATGCTCTGATGTCTTAACATTTGTATGTGCATGTTAAATGAGTGTATGTATAGTGTGCATATGTAGAGGTCAGAAGACAACTTCAGCTGTTAGTTCTTCAGCCTTACATGAGACAGCATCTTTTTGTTGGCTTTATGCTGTGTATGCCAGGGTAGCTGGCCCTCGTATCTGCCTTCATTTTTACGATATAAGCACTGAAATTATAAATATGGATTACTGTGCCCAGCTTTATATGAGTTCATAGGGATTTGAACTCAGATCCTTACGACATGTGCAACAAGCATTTTATACCCACTTAACCATCGACCCAATCCAATGTCTTAACATTTTTAATAGTTTGTAAATTATCATGCATCTCATTTTGCCATACATCCTACACATTACATAGCCAGGACTCTTCTACTTGCCATGCATGGTTCAGAGAGTAATGGATAGAACAGGATCCAGTGTAGGACTTAGGATGGACAGAGATGGAACACCCTTGTTACATAAAGACACTGGGAAATATTGGATGGTCAGTTCTGAAGGTTACTTGGAGAAACTCATGTTTTTCTTGCTACAAAGAAATCCTCTTTTATAAAGTGGTCAACACTACAAACAATTAGTAAATTGAAAGTTTCAATTGAAGCAGAAACAAATGTAAAAAAAAAAAAGTTACAGGATATGTAGATATTGGGTAGTTTGGCAATGTAGGACCATGGTTGTCTCTACACATGACAGTCTACTGTAGTCTCACATCACTTCTGCAGAATTTGCTGACTTATAAATGCATCGTTAGAATCACTAGGTTCCATTTCTGTAAAGTGGAGCAATCAGGATATGAGGAATTGCCAAGAAAGCCAATGAAGTACTTACATCCTTAGTATTTTTCTTTGTTTCAGCTGTGCTCTCATACCTAACTAATCAGCAGAGAATGTGACCTCTTGGGGTTCTTGAGTCTCCAAGGCACGCAACTTAGTTATTTATGGTGTTCATGCTTTTTTCACACTGGTATTTCATTGGTTTACATATTTAATTTGGTAACTATGTTAGAATTGCAACTGGAATTAAGGATTCAAGGACAGATACAACAGCCTGTTACAAAAACACAAGGATACAGAAAATAAAATAACTCTCTCAACTGTGAGCGTCCATCTGCCTGTGCAGCATTTCCCCAAGAACAGCAAGGGGGTCACTTCTAGAGTCTGTTAAGTGGAGTTGGTGAAGAGAGACTTCTGTTAAATGATGGTTGACTAGAAGGAACTCAGGAAGAAAGAGGTCAATCTTAATGCAAGGGGTACTCTGCAAACCAGAAGCCAGATGAGAAAACAGAGAATCCATGCTATGCTAGTCTCAATCCTACTGATGTGTAGAATGTAACAACCCAAAGCATGCTTCCCTGATGTAAGCCTGTTTTCCGTTTCTCCAACAGGAACATGTTCCCTGAGAACCTGGTCCAAGCCTGTTTTCAGCAGGTAACATCAATGGCTTTGGTCTTGAGTTGCTCCTTTTTTCCTGTGACCCACTGTGACTTCATTATCAGCTATGACACAAGAAATGGAAGTAGCCCATCAAAACCAACAGCATGAAGTACACCTGTGAACAATGGGGTTTCAGATGACTCCTGCCTTTTGGGCTGTTGTGAATACAGGCCATGACTGACACTTCTCACCTATCCTCTCCCTCAAACAGAGAAAAGCAAGAATTAGCCACCGTGTTCTATTTTATTTATTTGTATTTTGGAGAGCCATATTATATTTGTAAAGAACTTGGACTCCCTGCACACACAAAGCAGTGGACAGAAGAACTTTCTATCTCTTCTTCCCATCCCTCTCTTGGTGACCACCTATGTCTAACATGGTGGCCAGCCCACCCATGGTTAAGGTCCTTTCCTTAACCACTCGATGCCAATGCTGGTACTCTGCAGCAAAGGCATGGGTGTACCAGATGTCTCTTCTCATGAATGTTTACCATTGTCTTCGCTCTACTGAAGATTCCTTTTCTGTTTATTTGGGCTCCTTAAAACAGCTGAGTCAATCACAAACTGCTGTATTCATTTGCATAAATTGCACAGACAGAGACCTCTATATATACCAATAAAATTGGCAGCTACATCGCTCTCCACAACCCCCGCCAGAAACAGAACCACCTCTATTTATGAGGTGCCTTTGCAACTCAGCCACAGTAGCCATTTGTCGGGTTCAGAGTCGACAGAGATTCTGTGTGGGGGACACTTCGTTCTAGTATCATACTATAGTAGCTTTTTCTCAATCTACCATGATTGAAGCCTCACAGAACCAGACAAGGCTGAAGGGAGAAATTCAACAGATTACTCCTCCCTCTCCTCCCTCTCCTCCCTCTCCTCCCTCTCCTTCCTCTCCTCCCTCTCCTCCCTCTCCCTCTCCCTCTCCCTCTCCCTCTCACTGCATAGCTTGGAGGAACTGTTGATTTGGACACAACCACCCAGTTACTCCTTTCTCAGAACATATTAGTCATCTTGACTATTTTTATCAAAGCACTAAGGTTACTTTTCTAGATTAAAAAGCAATCAGTTTATAAAAACAAAAATGATTGACAGGAATCTCCCTGGATGTGGAATCACCTACAGATACAGCCTGCTTCCTTTCATAGTACTTCTCCTTCCATTTCCCCTACCATGAAAGCACAAGAATGTTCTGGTATTACTGAATGGCAGGCAGGTGAGGGAGTCTGGGGTTTGGATTTTTATATCACAATTTTAGTCCTAGTGACTTCTGGGAAGGATTCTCAAAAACTAGAAGCAACAGAAGTACCATCAGTAGAACCCTTGGGTGTCAGTTATTGGCTAAAAATAACAGCCATGTGGTGTAGCCTTGGATAATGAAAAAAAAATCTTCCTTTTACTTTGTTTTTCTCCCATGTGCAGTACAAAACCAAGCGTGAAGAAGTGAAGCCTATGGGTGATCCTGGGGGGAATGCGTCAGAGGTGTCTGTCACCACGGCCATGACAACCATGTCTGAGGTACTGTCTGCCACCCACACCCCTCCCCTGCATGCATGTGCCAGTCTTCAATGGTAGGAGAGAAAGATGGTCAGTCTTCGTGATGCACAGAATTCACATTTCTGAATTTACCCCTTCTCCAAACGTGTCCGAAGCCCTAAAATCAACACTTGTAATCTTTCACAGTCCCTGAGGCGTGGCACAAAACTGAGTCATCCACAGTACCTCAGTTCCAAACTGAGGTTGATTGAGGCTACAGTGCATCTTTGCATTTTGGTTTTCATTCAATAAACAGACATCCATTTTGGTCTATGTTTCATTCCCCTCTCAATTTCCTTTTGTGCATTTTCTTAGTGATTTGGTTTTCTATTTTTGTTTATTTTATTTTGTCCTATGCTGCACTGAGGGTCTCTTTCACTTGCTCTTTATGCATGTGTGAGGGTGGTGAGGGGTGCTGGGGATTGAACCCTGGGTCTCCTGTGTGCCAGGCAAGTGCTCTACCCTTGAGCTATTTTCCCAGCTCTCTCCCTCTCCCTCTCCCTCCTCCTCTCCCTCCTCCTCTCCCTCTCCCTCCTCCTCTCCCCCCGCCCCCTCCCTCTCAGTGATGAACTCTCATGGCTGAAGTCATAGGTCCTCTCATACTCTCATGTACTTTGCCCAGAGTCATCCCTATTATTTTCTCTGTTCTGCCCGCCCTAAGAACCCATCTACACTCACATACATATTTGTATCCACGTGTGACTCTACCACTAGGACCCAGCCCCATAGACTTTTCTATCTAGAGTCCATGTATAAGAAAAAATGTTATATTTATGAGTCTGGCCTATTATGCTTCAGTTCCAGTTATAACCTTTTTCTCCCTGCAAATGATGGAATTTTACTCATCTTGATGGATGAATCAGACTCCACTGTGTATATACACCACATTGTCTCTATCTGTCATTCACCTTTTGGTGGGCACCTAAGTCATACATGTCTTTGCTGTGTGGATAGCTCTTGTGATGCACATGAACGTATAGGTGTCTCTGAGCTGTGGGGATAAGAGTGTACCTTGGAGTGGTATTGCTAGATCACATCTGGACCCTCACTGGTGCTCGTTTTCTTAACAACAGCCATGATGACTGAGGTTGGATAGAGTCTTGGTGGACTTTTAATTTGTATTTCCCTGATGGTGAAAGATATTATGCATTTTTTCATAATATTGGCTATTTGTTGATTTTACTATATAAAATGGACAGAAGCATAGTAACAAAATGCTCTATCATGTTTCTGAGTACAAGAATGCTGTGATGCACTTTGCAGAAAAAAAATTTATGTGTTAAAAAGATTTATTCAGGCATGCTGTAGTCCTGATAGCTATGAATTCCATGCTAGTGAATCATCAGCGTATAGAAAACCAGACATTTCTAAATAGAAACACACATTAAGCAATGCGATGCTCTGATTGTTTGATATGAACTATGTGGCAAGGCTTGTGTACTTCTCCATGGAGTCCTAACACAGTGTTCATAGGAACTGTGTGGAACAAGAGTACTGGGAATAACGAGCATCACAAAGTGAAAACGATGAGCCTTAGCTGCTCCGTACACTTGGGTACCTTGGGGATTGCCTGGCGTTTACAAGGCTATCAACACAGAGTACAGCCCTGTGGTTTCTTGTCTGAACCTCTCTGCCTGTATGTGATCCTGATTCCAGACCATCTTGGACTTCAGAAGAGCCTCACAGCATGTGTGCTCCGTATCATCTGCTTCTCTAAGTAGGGTCCAGTGTCACGCAGAGTCAAGTGCCACCAGTGTTTCTGCAACAAGCCCATGAATGTTCTGCCGAGTAAGAAACACAGCGGCCAGTCATCTCCATTCAGAGTAGATTTTGTCACCATAAAAAATGGTGGAATAGACCATATGGAGGAGTAGACCATAAAAAAATCAATAGACTTTGAAAGCTATGGATATTTCACACTGTGAAATTGGAGAATCACATTCGTGGACCTCAAGTGGCACTTTGTAGTAGGCCCACAGTAGACTTCTGAATGATCTAGAAGGAAATATTTATTTTGGGTTTGAGAGGGAGGGTAAGTGGGGTGAGAAAGGGAGGAAAGAAAAATGGAGGGAGATATTAAATTGATTTATGAAGAAAGATATTCAATCAACTTAGTAATTAAATTAAAGCTGGGTTGATGGTGCATGCTTGTAATCCTAGCACTCAAGAGGTTAAGGATCTTGAGTTTGAAGCCACCCTGGGCTACTGAGTGAGTCCTTGTCTAAATAAATAGAGACCTGGAGAGATGACTCAGTGGGTTAAAAGCACTTGCTGCTTTTCAAGAGGTTCTGGGTTTGGTTCCCAGAACCTACACTGGGTAGTTCAAGACTATCTGTATTCTAGCTCCAGAAGATCTGATACCCTCTTCTGTCTCTGTCTTCCAGTGGCATCCCCATATACACAACACACATGTATACACACATGCACAATAATAATAATAATAATAATAATAATAATAACAACAACAAATAAGTGAGTAAATATAACTTAAATTCAATAAGTCATCATTGGCTCCCTGCTTCTACAGCAAAAAAACAAAAAAAAATCAACCCTTAATTTCTCCCAACTCTAGCCAGGGTCCTCTGTGCCAGGCTTCTTCTTTGTTTTTGCAGCTTGTCTCCTAGGGTGAGGGGCTCTCTTCTATCCAGATCCACCTTTTCATTTGCTTCTTATTCCTGTCTTTTGGTACAGTTCCACAGTGTTCTGAGCATCCTCTGTATTAGTTTGGGTTTTACTGCTATGAACAGACACCAATGACCAATGCAAGTTTTATAAAAGACATATACTTGAGTATGGCTTACAGGTTCAGAGGTTTAGTCCATTGTCATCAAGGCAGAAGCATGGCAGCACCCAGTCAGGCATGGTGCAGGAGGAGCTGAGGGTTCTATGACTTTATCCAAAGGAAGCCAGGAACAGACTGGGCATCTTCAGGCATCTAAGAGGAAGATCTATAAGCCCAACCCTACAGTGACACACTTCCTCCAACAAGACCACACCTTCTAATAGTGCCACTCCCTGGGACAAGCATATACAAACCATCACACCCTCCATGTTGGGATTGCTGCTGCACATTGGAAATAGAATAGTAGAAGACAGCTATGACATCTGTCCTCGGCAAGGAGTGATGAATGTCATCATCAGAGAGACCATGGTGCTTTGGGAGTGTTTGGGGGTCATTAAGGATAAGGAAGACTCGTTGAAGCAGGTTATAGAAGCCCATCACATCACATCCTCTGCCCTCAGCATGCATCTTTCTCGAGCATGCTTTGTCTCGTGGGTACCTACCCCTCACCTAGTTTTCCCTAACCTCACACACATTCATAGAATCTATGCAACACTTATAACTCATAGTGTGGCTAAGTTAATCATCTACAATATCAGCATTGGTTCAGGTTTCTCCTAGCTGGTCCTGTCTCTCCAGCTACATTTTAAGACCTTACACCATAGCCTGTGCAGTTAGAGCATTCTAGAAATGACTGGTACCCCAGTGACTCATCAGCCTAATTCTTTATAGACCCGGCCTATCCTACACAGATTATGTTATCCCTTAGTAAATCTCATACTATGCTTTGCTCAGAATGAAGTGATAAAATGATTCATTCTATCAGACGTCTGGCTAGTTTTCATCTGTGTAAAATCCCGTTGATCATCCCAGACCCGAGGCAACGATGAATGTCCCTCGGCTTCCTTATCAGGAAGGAACAGATGGTATAATGTCCTCTGAAGTCATGCTGATAAACACCATGTGGTTCTTGTATTATTAATTTCTATCTTTTTAAAAAGAAGCTTCCAAATGTAGCTAGTGGTTAACCCTGAAAAATGCCCCGATTATAAAATTCATAAAAATGTGTGACACCACGGCAGACATGTTCACAGATGGCCTTGTTAAGAAACCTCATAAACCTCAGTGGCGGGGGACAGAGCGTTTCACATGCGCAGACTTCCTTCGCTGTTGTTTTACTTCTTGGGTCTCCTCCTAGAACTCTGGTTCCCATCATGCTTCAGTGCATTCCCTTGGGTTTGATCCACAGAACAAGACAAAGGAATACAAGATCGTGGGCCTGTACTCAGATGGCATCAATGTCCTGGGCTTGATTATCTTCTGCCTCGTCTTCGGACTTGTCATTGGAAAAATGGGAGAAAAGGGGCAGATTCTGGTGGATTTCTTCAATGCGTTGAGTGACGCCACCATGAAGATCGTTCAAATCATTATGTGGTGAGCAGTGCTGACTGATGCTATATTGTTTCCTTGATAACACCTTCTCAGAACTGGGAAGAGAAGGCTTATGCTCCTAAGCGAGTCCTTCCTAGAGAAGGCAGACATTTAAAATCAAGATTGGGAGTATTACCTGACTTCACAGCCTCCTCAGGAATTAGTCTACATCTGAAAGTCTGTCAGTCATTGTCTCTTGCCTCAGAGGCCTGGAGAGCAACCTGCAGCTACCCAGCCTTCCTGTCAGTAGGGATTTCAGGAAGTTCCTGGAGTATCTGAACACTAAGTGCTTCTTCTTAGTTCTTACACAGAAACGAAATTCAAAATATCACAACTGTTATATAGCCTAGGTATGACCGCATCTGAATGAGATAGCTGCCTTGTAGCATCCAGAGACACTGCCTGCCTGTCCTGCCCGTGAGATGCTCTGAAAGTTCAGCTTTCCTGAGAGACCTCTGCTGCCCCTAGCTAGTGTGGAATCTGCTGAACACTTTATAATCTAAACAGTAGAAATTGACAGGAAAATATCCAGTGGTGACGGCCAAGGAAGTCATGTCATCTCACTAAATATCGTCTGAAGATAATAAAACTTAGCCCAGGGTTAGGGGAAGAGCATTAAGTGAAACGATGCATGTAAAATACTTTCCCAGCATAGGGTATAGCTAAATAGAGCTCCACCAATGGAGCTGGGGTGGCCACACACAGTGTGGTTACGATTGCCTCTTCGAGGACACCTGAGAAGCAAGATGATCATGGCTGGAAAGATTTTGCTCATGTGAAATGAAGCGATAGAACATCCAATGGGTGTGTGTGTGTGTGTGTGTGTGTGTGTGTGTGTGCACTGTATGTGTGCTTCTGCGGCACACGTTCTTACCAGCACCCACCCCCCTTAATTATGGGGGATGCTGGACTCAAAGCTGAGCCCCTGGCTTCCTGATTATAGCCTGTGGTTCTCTCAGGTAAGAGCACGTGCATGCTGAGCATGCGCACACTGACTGGTTCCCTCCCCGGCAACCTGTCTGAGAAAACCTCTGACGTCTGAATTGCGCCTTTCTTGTGCTTGCTTTCCAGCTACATGCCGATTGGTATTTTGTTCCTAATTGCCGGGAAGATCATAGAAGTTGAAGACTGGGAAATATTCCGCAAGTTGGGCCTTTACATGGCCACTGTCCTGAGCGGGTATGTCTGACTCAAGAGAGGAAACAGAATTCCCTGCAGATACATTGGGGTTCCTGGAGAAGGGCCAGGGTGCAGCTGGTTAGATGTAGCTTTTCTCCCATGGAGGAGAGCGGGGCATCAAGGCTGTCCTTTAACAGCTGTGCCGTAGGTGGATCATGCTGTGCTAATTGCCAGCTCCTGGCAGAACAGCTTGGACCAGACTTTGCCACACACTTCACTGGTTGTGTTTAAAACAAGAGGAAAGGCTCATTTGTAGGCTCTGGAGTTATCTCCTGTCCCTTTCTTCCTTAAGAATATAAACGAATCAAGCAGGCAAGAATACCTCCCACATATCCCAAGGCTGAAGGAAATTAAGGAGGACCTAAATAAATTCGATCTCACACAAGCAGGAGTAGGAGGGTTGGGTTTGGTTCTGAGGTTCTTGCTGAGCTGGTAGCTACCGCTTGCCTTGTGTCAGGAGGGTGTCCAGATGCTAGGGAAATAATCAGACTGTTTAGCAAGTGTCTGAGACCTTTCAGAAGCCATAAAACAAACAGGAGAGATGCCAGGGTTGAATCTCTTGCACGTTTCTTACAGCCAAGCTGTTGGTTCCTTAAGAAAAGATGCTATAGGTTCTGAATGATGCCTCCAAATATCAGGACAAGGCAAGGATGGTTCTATCTGCTGGGAAATATGGAGCAAGGGGATAAGTAAACGACACTGACTTTCTTCCCATGGCCCAATCACCCACCTTGAGTCATCAGCTCCCCCCTCAGAACCTCATCACACCGAGGAGTTCCCACAACACAGCATTAGTTGTTAACCTGGTGTGCCGGAAAACACAGCTTTACTGTCATGCAGCAGCAGTGTGGTCCAACAGTGTGTGGGTCAGAGTTGAACTGCAGGACCACAGAGATGAGAGAGGCGGGGCTTCTACTTTCTATTAGCCCTGTGCTGGAACCACTGCTGAGCCAGGCCATACCCGGGGTGGGGTGGGTAGCGATGTGGCCGGCTGGGATAATAAGCCATTTTTAATGGGGTTCTGTTGAGTTCTTGTCTCTTGTTCTATTTATGTTTCTAACAGAGAGCTAAACATTGTAGCAAAGATCCCATGATTCTCTGCACTAAGAGGACTTTCTCCTCATACTCTCCATTCCCCTTTGTGGAGCTCACTGTTCATTGTCTAACTGAATGGTCAGCTCATCACTAACGTGCAGACATCTGCTAGTGAGCCTCACGTAGTTAGCCCCATTTAGGGCAACCCGCTAAGTGAAGCACTCTGGGAGAACAAGAATAATAAAGAAGTTGGGGCCAGTCCTAAAGTGCAGTTTCTCCTTGTTGCAACTCTGACCTCCCTCTTAGGTAGTAGACGCCATTTCAGAGCACGGTCCAGAGGACAGGGTAGGGTGGCCTGTGTGGAAAGCTATAATAATGAGGTATCATGTTTGGAGGCAAATGTGATCTTGAAGGGAGACTCAGCTCAGCCAGGGAAGGTATGGGACGTTTCTCTGAGGTTTGAGAGAGGATTGAAGCTTCTGTAGATGGTGGCAGAGATGATCATTGCACACAGTGCAGGAATGAATTACAGGGCAGATGACGTGATGCTTAGTGAGCTTGGAAATCCAAATTTATCTTCTGAATTTGCTAATAACTTTGACAAGGTGTTTCCTCGGCTAAGCAAGTCTTGACATCCCCATCTGTGGAATGGGGACATCTGTTCGCTGTCAGACGCCCCTGTCTCATTGGGTCTTTGTGAAAGTTTAAAGATGTCATGATTTTTAAAGCTGACTGAAAAGCAGGGTCAGCATGAGGACGTGGTATTGAGACTTTCTCCCTTTGTCTGCAGGCTTGCAATCCACTCCCTCGTAGTTCTGCCACTGATCTATTTCATAGTCGTGCGGAAGAACCCTTTCCGCTTTGCCTTGGGCATGGCGCAGGCTCTCCTGACAGCTCTCATGATCTCGTCCAGGTAACCAGGAGGAGGAGGGTCTGGAAGAAGGCTCCAGGCAGTGCTCTGCCAGCTTTTGTCACTTGCTGAAGACAACTGCAGCTTCTGGTTTTGATAGGCACCTCTGAGAGATGGTGCCCGTACTCTGTCCATCTTCTTGAATGTACTTCTCTACTATTCTGCGTGTACTTCTTATACTTTCGCTGTGGCCTGATACCCAGGAAAGATTCTGATGTGGGGCAGTGGTAGGCACAGCACCTCCTGTTTTTGGTCTGGCCCAAAGTACCAGCATATGGGCTGGGGAGGACCCAGATTCAATTCCCAGCACAGAGTGGCTTGTGATTATAACTCCAGTTCCTGGAAATTCAACACCCTCTTTGGGCCTCTGAGGGCACCAAGCATAAGATACATTCAGGCAAAACACAAATACCATACACATAAAATAAAATTAGAATAAATTATTTTCTTAATTACCAGCATGCTTTGGGGCTCTTTTTTCACCTTTTTGGAAAATGGGCATCTTTGGGGGTAAAAACTGAGATCTAGCATTCTTAGACCTAAAATCTTTTCTTTTGATTCCCACAGTTCAGCAACCCTGCCAGTTACCTTCCGCTGTGCGGAAGAAAAGAACCAGGTGGACAAGAGGATCACAAGATTCGTGCTGCCTGTCGGTGCCACCATCAACATGGACGGCACCGCGCTCTATGAAGCGGTGGCAGCTGTGTTTATTGCGCAACTGAATGGCTTGGACCTGAGCATTGGGCAGATCGTCACGATCAGGTGAGGTGCAATGTCGCTCTCATTGCATCAATGCTTGGACTGATCTGTAAACATGATCTGTGGAGAGAAACCGAGAAGCACCCAGAGATGGGACATTCTGTTGGTTTATAAGTCCCTGTCCATGGCGTGGGATAGATTCATGGGACATGCAACTCCTGCTTTAGGAGATGGATAGCTGAAGCATCTCTGCTCAGTTCACTATAGCCAATAGGTGCTAGACACAGTTTACACACCAAAGACTCAAGGTTGAATCTAGCCCCAGTCCTTGCTCTAATGGGAGTTCCTAGTGGACAAGGGTTAGATACCCAAGTAATGCTGGATTTGTGATAGGACTCTCACAGAAAATTGATTGGGGGTCATGGGGGCCCCAATGAGGGAAGGCTCAAACATACCTGGGAAGAGGAAGGAAGGATTCCTAGAGGAGGGAAAAGTATAGGTAAATCTTAGATGAACAGGAACAGCAAGAAAAGACAAAAGCTAAGTGCTCAGAACAGCAGAAATATCTCAGAACCTAGCAAGAATCCAGATTATTATCATATCATGAACAGATTTGCATTTTAAATTAATTTTAATTAGCAGTATGGTGGGAGGCTTGGATGGGAACAGGGACCACAAACTAGAAGATCAGTAAGTCATCAAATGGCCTATATCAAGACATACACTGAGCATACCTCAGAGTTAGTGAATCAAAGAGCCATTGTCTGGATTTACGAGAATGCTTATAAAATCTTGGTGCCTACACAGTGAGTCCCCAGTAAATTTGAGGAATGGGTGACATTATTCGGGAAGAGTTTGTAGAGAAGAGGGAACTGAGGGAGAAACCTCAGAATTTCCTCTTAGAAGTAGATGAGAGAGGGAAGGAGAGGAGGGGGAGAAAACAGAAGGGAGGAAACCAGGGGCATCAAGGAAACCTGGGGACAAGTTTGTTTTCAAAGATTAAAATGGTGCAGTGTCTGATGCCAAAAAGAATTCAAGTCAAATGAAGCCTGAAATTGATTAAGGAAATGGGAGAAATGACATTGGTGGTGAATTCCATTGGAGTTGTGTCCTAGGACAGCATTAGTAGCCAGGAGTCCTGTGTGGCCAATGCCTGGCTGAACTGGATAGCACGTATATAGAACAGACCCTTGACTGCAGACAACTCTGCTGGAAGACACTGTGTGACAGACAGACTGGTATTCCTGCTGATCTCAGGGCCAGAGTTCAGGTTCAAGTATCAGTTTCAGGTGAACCTGGGTGAGCTTCATTTATGTTTTCCATCCACTTTATGCACAGACTCCATGATTTTATGAAGTATTTGTAGTGTGCTTAGATTTTAACTATGATCTGTCATGAGAGATCAGCTGTGTGATTTCCCATCCATAATGTCACATTAGTCTTGCTTAGATTTTGGAGAACTTAGGATGTTAGACTTCCAGATTAGGTGTTGATGCCATCATGGTCAGGTTAACTAGGGCTGCAGGAACAGAGTCCTCCTCTTGGCTGATTAAAGAGTAAAATGAAAAAGCAAGATTGCAGCACTCAGCCATGTTTATTGAAAGCACACAAAAATACCCAAAGAGACAGACTCCTCCAGTAGGAAAGAGGATCTAGGATCCGGAAAATCTTAGTTTTCCTGGCAGAGCCAAACTTTCATATGTTGGATGGTGGGACGAGTTCTCTTTTTCCCTCAGAATTGGTTGGTTTGGGCTGTTGCAATGGATTGGGTAACTTAGAAAGTTGATTGGTTTCCACCGTTAGAGTCTCTTCTCTCCTATTTAATAATCAACACCAGGCAGTTTCCTCTGGTAGGAAAAACATCAAGGCTTTACCTTAGAGAGAGAGAGGGAAGTCGGCCATCTTAAATGTTTATGGGAAAGTAGAGCATCTTTTCGCTGTCTGCTTGCTTACCAGAGAGCTGTCAGACTCCTGGTCCCTCAGTATTCTCAGTGTTGTTCCGGTGGGGGCTGCTGTCCTCAGAGCAGTGTGTGTGTCCGAAGTGGCATGTTCTGAGTTTGCTGCACAGGTACTATCCTGACCTTTCAGGGTTTTGTCTACACAAGCTGTCCGGACATCTAACCCCTCAAATGCAGGCAAGGAGTTGAGATTCGGAGAAGCACCTTGCAGTAGTAGTAGTAAATTGCCAGAACCAGGAATGTAAGCCATTTGGAGTGTCTGGCTCCAAAGCCTGTGTTCAGGCTACCTCACAGCCCACCCTCCTGCTGAGCCTGGGTCCTCGGGCTGACCTTTGTCTCTCAGAAGCTGAAGGCGTAGCTGTGCCGAGGCATGATGACTAGGTTTTCATCTGTTTCCCCTTATCTGAAGACAGAATGTTTTGAGCGTCACACCAAAGCCAGTCAACCGTAGAAGCTTTGTGAATAAGTCCAAGGCTCAAGGGCATTGTCCTTTCTGACTGAATGAGTTCTGAAGCCCAGCCTCGAGCTCGTAAGGACTTGGTCAACCACATAACCATGTGCTGAGGCTTCCAAGGGGATCAATGAACCTGGGCACAAATCCCTTCTGACAAACAAAAACAAAAACAACCTTGATACATTGTTTAATTTTTTTTTTCAACCATCATTGAAATAAAGTTGGATTTTTTTTTTCCAAAAAGGACTTAGGAAGGACAGCTCCCATGGATTATGTAAGCCTGAAACTTTTAGAAATATTGGTACAACCTCAGAACTAAGTCACTGTAACCTGGCAGCCATAGCCAGTGCAGGAACGCATACTAGGCAAAGCAGCTGCTAACCCTTGAGGACAGCACTGGGCAGGATGGGCAGCAGAGCCTGTTTGAGAATCCAGAGGCCGTTGGGCCCCACGGGAATATGCATCTGTGGCTAGATCTGGGCTTCATCCAGTTTCCATCAGCAGTTTCTGCACCTTTGCCTTTCAGCCCGCCCGCATCTGGAAATGGTACTTTACCCTGAGGGTGAGGCCACAGCTCCAGAAAGCACTGTGGGTGTCCTTGTCCCATTCAATGGGTTTTCAGGGCACGGTAAGCCTTGATTTCTCCAGAATGGCCCAATTAAAATAAGCATACTGCTGGTAAGAAACTGGATAGTGCCAGGAGAAATGCCCCTATACCCTATACTGTGAGCTCAGGAGGGATCTTGTCAAAGACACGGTAATGAAGTTCGTCTGGCTACTTACCCAAGATTCCAAATTGCTCTTCCTGTTATACAAAGGACATCTGCTGGCCTGAAGGAGCAGTCAGGAATGATTGTACCTTGCACAGTGTCACAGTTTCTCCAGTCAGCGCCTTAAACAGATGTTCTTCGGGAGGACAAGAGTCTTGCGATGCCCGGGCATTATATAAAACCTACTCAACCCATGCTTTGTCCCTCTGCCTTCGCCTCCTTGGCCATCCACCTTCCCTCTGCTCACCTTCGTGAGACGACTGAAATCCCTGGCACATGCTAGGTGCCCTGTAAATGACTGAGCAGCTGAGACTGGAGGAGGAAGGAAGCAAGGGGAGAGGGACCTGACACTTAGGAAGGCACCGGATGGGGAGATAAAGCCTTGTATGAAAAAACTTGTATAAACAACTGGTAAATCCCTGCAATCCCTGAGTGGCTGCCTCGGTTTTGTGGAGTGTTGCTGTTCTGTGCTTCCTTGCTTTAGAGTGATCTGCCACATGCTCTCCTCCTGCTGGGCCATCCTGCTCCTCTTAAGTCCTTACAGTTCCTGTGTGTGTGTATGTGTGAGAGAGAGAGAGAGAGAGAGAGAGACAGACAGACAGACAGACAGAGACAGAGAGACAGATAGAGAGAGAGATCTACCCATCCATCCAACACACACATACACACACACACACAGAGAGAGAAAGAGAGAGAGAGAGAGAGAGAGAGAGACAGACAGAGACAGAGAGACAGAGAGAGAGAGAGAGATCCACCCATCCATCCAAGGGCTCTGACTGTCCAGTATGGGAACAGAGCAGTAACAGCCATGGAGCCTGTGTCAGACCTGAGGCCTTGATGGGAGAAATGGATGTCTAACCCTTTCCTGCCATTGTGTTTTGGCTACAGCATTACAGCCACCGCGGCTAGCATTGGAGCTGCTGGTGTGCCCCAGGCTGGCCTGGTGACCATGGTGATCGTGCTGAGTGCTGTGGGGCTGCCTGCTGAGGACGTCACCCTGATCATTGCCGTCGACTGGCTCCTGTGAGTTGGGACAAATGCCTCTGCCTTGGTTGGCTGGGCGGGCAGCTTCCTATCCATGCAGACCCTCTGCCATGCTGTGCCTTTCTCCTCGAAATGCCTAATGAGCCGTCTGTTACTGCTGTTTCCTTCTGGCAATGCTGCCTGGTAACATGCTTAAAATTAACTCTTCATAACTTCAGCAGGGGTTTTCAAACACCAGTGAGCTCCATCAGTTCCTGGTATACTTGGTGACACTTAAGATTAGGGGCTGGGTTGGGGGACAAGATTAAACACGAGACAGTGGAGTAAAGGAGCTGGGTAAGCCTATCCCCACACGGCCCAGTCCTGAGTCAGCTTCATTAGCAGGACGGCAAGCTTCAAGATCGGTGCATCTCTCCAAGCATCTTTGACATCCTCTGGGCTGGTGAGAAGAGCAAAGGTTTTAGCATGTGCCTGTGTTTAAATCCTCATCTGCTATCTTAGTAAGTTTAGGATCTTGAAGATGTTCCTTAACTTCTCTGAGGCCCAATTGTATTGTTTATGACATGGAAAAAAATTATTCCAACCTCAGTAGCTTGTTAGGGACCAAATGGGCTCATATGAGCCAAGTGTCTGGAAGTGTGGCTGGCAGTCAGTACATGCTCAACAGAAGGCAAGTTCTATTGTTATGATGGCAATGAGCCAAACCAACCACTCAGGCCCAGACAGTTCTCTCTTATCTTACACACACACACACACACACATCATCATCATCATCATCATCATCATCATCATCTGTGAGAGAAGATGCCTCCTTGACACCCAAAATTGAAAGTGAAGCAACCTGTTCTCTGACTTTCTCTTTGATACTCACATCTATACATCTACCTTCTAGGTCCAAGGTCTGGCTCTGCCCTTGGCCATCAGAGTAAGTGTGGCTCCATACTGAACCTTTGTTCCTATTAGAGAGATACCAGGGTTGAACAATTCATAAACAGCAGCTAAGATTGGAGAAAGGGGCACATCCTCTATAGGCCTTCACTATAGGCCTTCCTGCCATTGGCCTCTTCTCCAGCTTGCCTGGGATTAAGACACACTGAGGGTGAATCAAGGAGGAATCCATTTCCAGGCTGGACTGTATTTTCAGGGACCTGATTATTCTTCCATGTCCATGCCAGGTTGTCCATGGAGTGACCTTATTTGGTAAAGATATGAATACACCAGGGACATACCCGAAGCCCACATACTTAGCACCATCCAAACCCCAACCAAATACTGAGATTCTCCCACCTTTGTCAAAAGAGAGATCATAATATCACGGGCATTACACCTGGGAAACCCACAAAAAAGAAGTCAGAGCTCAAAACCTTACTGAGTTCTGAGCCATCCTTAGTGCCCTCTGTGTACATCTGGAGACAGCTTTCTTATTTGGGACGGAAGGAGAGCATTTCATGAGACTGCGATGTCATTGCTACTTACTGGGAGCATGGACCGAACAGGCTCATTTTTGTATTCATCCCTTTAGAAACCACCTTCTGCTCCAGGCCGGTGAAGCATTGCAGAGCCAGGCAGGCAGCATTGACTTAGATCTTAACTGAATACATCAGAACCTTTCCTTTCTCCATACGGCAGAGAAAGAGGAGGAAATCTGAGCCCATTCTGACTCTCTTGTCTCTTTCCCAGGGACCGGTTCAGGACCATGGTGAATGTTCTGGGTGATGCATTTGGGACAGGCATCGTAGAGAAGCTCTCAAAGAAGGAGCTGGAGCAAATGGATGTTTCATCTGAAGTCAACATTGTAAACCCCTTTGCCTTGGAACCCACAATCCTCGATAACGAAGACTCAGATACCAAGAAGTCTTATGTCAATGGGGGCTTTGCGGTAGACAAATCTGATACCATCTCGTTCACTCAGACCTCACAGTTCTAGATGCCTGGCCTCAGATGCCAGGGATTGTGAAGGACATCTCCACAGGAGCCATCTCTTAGCGAACTCCAACATTAAGGAACGAGAAGGACACTAAGAGTCAACTGTACATTTAGTTTGATAAACAGACCTCCAGATTATTTTCTATATTTGGCTTTATAGCCTTTGTTCTCTGGGCTTGGGGATTTGGGGTGGGATGAACTGGAAGGAAATTAAGGAAGTTATGTTATCTGGATTTTCTAATTCTATAAAACAGAGTTTGGAAGTATATGAGTAGTAACTATTGGGATTAGGTCATGGATATGGAAGAGAAATTGCTTTCTCATGCATAGACCAGTGTTTGGGGTTTTTAAACAATATTATTGGCTACAAATTTTTACTCAGGCTTTCTATTGGTGGGACTTCCTTTGCCGTCTTACTTTTTATAGATTATAATGCATCTCAAAAGTCCCTCCCAGTTAATGTGCCAAATTCTCCATTTTGACCTCATCTCCAGCCACTCTCAAACTACTCTGGAAAAAAAAAGCAAAAAGGATCAGCCTAGTTCTGCAATAACAGTTTAAAGATATTTGTGGGGTTATGGGAAGGGAAAGGGTTTTCTATTCAATGTACTGTATTGGGACGCTGGTAGCTGTTTAGCCAGTGTTCGGTATAGAACTATATGTATATGTGTACATATTTATTATTTTCATGTAATTTTGCAAGACAGAGATCAGTAATGAACTATCAATGTGAAATAAGCAGCTTTCCTTGTACTTGAATCAAAACTATAGTTGCAGCCTAGGTGTGCTTCAGAGCTCACCAGAATGCCGTCGGGCACTCTGGGGTGAGAAGTCAAGTTGCTGGGTTACTGTGATTCAAGCCCTAAAGCAGAAACATGTTGTGGTGAAGCTCTAAGATGGTGCAGCTGTTCATTTACAACATCTAGGGTCATGCTCCCTGGAGGGGGGACTCCCTGTTCGCATGGCATGGACTAAGTACATTTACAAAGGCACTGTAGAAGCAGGGTGTGCTCAGATAGCAACGGAAGGCTTCGTTCTTCAAGTAGGCTCCAAGACCCACTTCACAAGGCTGACACTTTTCTGCCCTTGGTTTTCTCTGCCTTCCACCCCCATCCCAGGCCAAACCAGCAGTGGCAAGTCATCACCTAAGCTGTTTCAAAATGAGCTGACTGAATTGAATAAGCCTTGTTGTAAGGTGACCAAGCTATCCTTATACTGTAGTCTTTTTATCTTTTTGGTTTTTTTTTTTTTTTTTTTGAGACAAAGTCTCTCTACATAGCCCTAGCTATCCTGGAACTCACTATGTAGACTAGACTGGCATCAAACTCACAGAGATCCTCCTGCTTCTGCCTCCATAGTGCTGGCCTGAAAGGCAAATGCTACCATGCCCAGCTCTGCATTGTATTCTTACAGAAGAAAAGCATAAAAGCCAGGCCGTAAGCTACTGGTACCAGTGGTTCAGGGGAAATGCTTCATTCCTTCTCTGGAGAGGACTGTTCCAAGAATCTTGACCTTGGGGCTTAGAATCGTCTGTCTTTCTCCTGCTAATTCCCGAAGATGGCTTATTAAAAGTCTACACTTCTGTCCTCATCCTGTAAATAAAACTCAACAAAAACTTGTACTTAACATGGAGACCGATTCATAACAGCCGTGTTTCTGTAGTGCCCTTAAGTCATCTTAAACCCGCGCTTTCATATTTAAGAAGCCAGAAATCATGCCAAAGATGGCAGGAAAGTAAAGGAATGCTCAGTGTTGGCCACACCCACCTGAAAGCTACAGGCTGACCATCACAGTGAGCTGTGATCCGAACTTTGAAATACAAATATCTATATTCTTTATAGGAAGCAAATCTAAATCTAAATGAGGTTGAATGAATACTTTATTTAGGAATGAGCGATTCCGTCTCCTTATCAGGCGGTTCTCATTAGTGGCAGTGAACTGGCAGAGCTGTTCACAAGACCACTGGGGTCATCCTCGTAACCAGCCACTTAACACACCGTGCTGTTAACTCAAGAGGACATGTTCCATTTCCTTCTCAATAAACATCTCCCACACTCTTTCTCCCCTTATCTTTCTGCCTTTCATCTGTTCTTTTATTTACCTGGGTAGGTGTGAGAAGGTGAACTGTGGGTTAGTGCTAGAAGCTCTCTGAGATCATTGACTTTAAAACCAAAGATCAGCTGGGAAATGTTTTGTCACTTGGAGAATGAAAGGCCAGGACTTGAGGAAGCCACACTGATCCTTCTTGTTCACCAGTGAGGATTACAAGGCTGAAAGGCTAGGCCATTATGGACAATTGGGCTCCTATTGTGTGACTGAAACGGAAATAGGATTTGCTAGAAATTGCTCTCATGCGAGTCAGCCAAATCTCAATAGCGTGACGACTTGGTTCACTGAAGGGCCAATTCTACCCTCTGAAATAGGACTTCCAATTATGAGTGGCTGGATTTGGATGCCCTTGAGAGAGATGACATGCTCCTACCTGAGCACCCCAGTTACCAGTCTCCAGAACAGGACTCATTGTGTAATAGAGATTCTTGGCCCCACTGAGGAAAGGGAGCATAGAAATGCCAGCTGCTTTCTGACCACAGGAACACAGGATGGAGTCATGACTACAATTCGAGGTGGAGACATTCTCAACAACACACCAATTTGGAACAAAGTTTGGAATAGCTGGTGGAACTGAGCAGAGGCCCACCTCATGAGCTTAGCCATCTCCCAAATGATACTCACGGAGAGTGTCATTACCAGTACCAACAGGTGACTTTAATTTTTGTAAGCTCTCTGAGTCACCGCGGGAAATAGTGTGACCTGGTGAACAGAAGAGGGGAGAAGAAGCAATAGTGGTTTTGATGGCGGTTAAGGGCCTTCCCTCTGTGGCAGGAGGGAAGAGGTCTTGTATACCCTTAGTAGAGCACTAAGATGATGTATATCTCTACTGGAATTCTGCATTTAATACATTCTCAGCACCTTCTTACCTTTGTAATCCTTTCCAGTAATGTAAGACATGCCCGCCATCTCCCCATCAAGACCACCCCTCCCCCCAAAAAAACTGGCACAAAAGGTTAAGACACTTTCCCAGGGTCACATAAGGAACAGAGGTGGGGACACAGCAATTCAGTTCCAGGTTCAACATTCTTCGCTGGGCATAGCCAGGCAGAAAAGGCCAGGGATGCTGGTGGTTCACTTTAACTCAAGTCTAGGGTGGCCTGAACATTTTGAAACACTTAAGAATCATTGTAGAGATCTACTTTGCAGCATAATGCCTATCATTAAAATATTGCATTGCAATACTTAAATTTTGCTAAGACGGTCCTTTGCCTATAATAAAGAAAGGAGAGAAGGCTGGTTCGATGGTGATTCATATGGATGACTCGGACTATACAGATGGCCGCACGGAGCTACACACATTGAATAGTTATGGCTTTTTGTATGACAAGCATCTCGATAAGAGACTTAAGTAAATGAATATGATCCTTGCAACACCAACTGCTGACCTGTGCTGGCATGGGGTTATGTATTTTACATGTATATAATCCTATTTGTTCTTTTTAACACTCTTCCTACTGTCATTTTCCACACACGGAAATTGATCTTCCAAGGTAACTTGCCCAGGTTCACCCAGCTAGGACACATACATGATTCCAAGTCTTTCCCTAGGGGTACATGGTAGCATGCAGAGTCTTCCTCCAAGGTGGGTGGTGCTTTCTAATGTCATTTAATTGGCTACAACCAAATTTACTTAGACAAATTCCCTCTCCCCATTTTTCCATTCTGGTAATAGGTAATTTAAAATGTCTCTGAATCTCCTTTCACCCAGGGGCTTGACCTCTCCTCTTTATGGCTGATTTGATATCCTCAGTATCATATCCCTCTCCACCCAAGTCCCCTCTAAGTATTTCAATCAGAGTTCACTCTTTCCAGAAGGGCTATCTGTTAGAGGCAGGCAGATTCATACCCCCCTCCCTTTCCCTTCCCCTCCCCTCCCCTCCCTCTCTCTCTTCCTGCAGTCTGCTCTCCACTCACACAGTTCTCCCAAGCCTCCATGGTAACCAGTGCAAAGTCTAAACAGGCATTTCCCCAGTCGCCAGTATCCCATCTTCTGCTGTGTCTGCTCCTTCAGTTGGCCTATATTCTAGTTCCCTGTCCCTCTGTATTTCCTGACACCTTCCTGAGTTGCCTTCCTGTTTCTTTCTGCTTATCCTAAATGCACATGGGCGCTTTGAATACTGAGGGATGAGTGAACAATCTATGTATTATTCTGTTCTATGTGTATCCGACCAGATAGCCATCCGTTCTCAGATGATTACCAAAAGTATATGGCCACACAATGTAATGGCAGGCTGTCATTTTGGTGGCCCCTTATGTTTCCTACCCTGACCATACAGCCAAACTACAGATCCCATTTCCAACTTCTATTGGGTTTTTAAACTAAACTTATTCCACATCAACCTCAGAACCTTTTCCAGAAGTTTCTCCTGAATTGAGTTTAATGTTTCCAGAACATAACCATTATGTTCCCTTTATTTTAGGGTGGTAATGGTTCTTCCTGCCTTTGAATCCAACAGATCTGAGTTGTAAGCATGTTGACAGAGGCTAGTTCAATCATTTGAGTCCCTCCTCTGCTATGCATTTCAGTGAAGGAACGTCTGAGTGGGCCATGTTGACTGTGAAGTTGCTGCTCTTTAGACCAGAATGTTCCTGCATTTGTTCTTCCCATTAGTCCTTGAATAAACAACTTGTATGTTAATAATCCTCTAGATCCTATTTACAACCTTGAAACCTTCCTAATGAGAATGAGATTCAGAAAGATAAACAAAGGCCAGGCCTTCAACACATGGCAATTCCTGTCCTGCCATTCAGTAACCCCTCCCCCTCTACCAAGTATTCCGAGTATTTCCTCTTCTGGTTCCCCTGCTAAAAAGAGACTATTAAAAAAAATCCTTTTCCAAAAGACTTTACTTGACCTAGTCTCTGAGTTCATCTTGACTCACAAAAATCACAGACACTGAAAATGAAAGAGCTCGTGTCCTGAGTTCTAGCTACAAGGTGATTGTTCTCTTGGCCAATGCTTTGCTCTTATTACATATTTTGTATTTGCCTTACAACTCAGCCAAGGCCACTGGCCCTGCTGCCTCCTTAGAGGAATGGGACCCTGGCCCCCACCACACACGCATGGTGTGAAATACCCATAAGCTAAGTTGCCTTGTAATTTCCTCCATGCTTGGCCAGCCACTTCCACACTCTAGGGCATCATCATCAGAATGTCCTCCCTTTCTCACCTCTAAACCTCAGTGTCCATGGCACAAAGTTGTAAGCACCAGGGTTAATATCAAAGACACTTCAGAAGATGCCCTCAGGGGATAATCCTTCCCTACACATCCCAATGTCCTCTTTCCAAATGTTCACTTCGCCCAAATTTCTGTCCAATTTGTTCTTCCTATTCTTTAACATCCAAAGACATCACTGGTCCCCTTCCCAGGAAAGATTCCAGGGTCACAGAGAAATAACAGCATTTTGCCACATGGTCAGATACTGCCTTGTTTTATTAATATGAGACGTGGCTAAAAAATAATGAAATCGAGTTCTATAGGCTTCATTTAAATCCATATCATTATTTTATACTACTAAGCTCCTTGTAGCCATGGAGACTTTTGTAGTTTTAGTTTTGGGTTTGGGGAATCTGAACATCTCATACAAAACTGGAGAAGACATGCACAGTCCATCTCTCTCCAGTTCCCAGCCACCACTATCTCAAACCCCACTGTGGTTGACAGCCATAGATCCATCCACCTAGTCTTAACTAGCAATGTCATCCAAGAACCACACTTAGAACATCTTTCTTATTCACTAGTAAGGATAGAAACTCCAAACAGGTGCCCTAACATGACCACTCCCTCCCCACAGGATTCAGTCCTTCACTGAGCACAGAGTGGGAACCTGATTACACACAGTAACTGGAAAGTGGTGGATCCCCACAAGGCTATGGAAGGGGGTTGGTCAGGAGTAGGGCAATACATGACCTAGCGCACAAAGGATGCCATCCTATGCCTGGGGTTGAACTTCCCGTACGCAAAGTCAGATGATCTTCCATGATGAGTTTCCACAGTGAGTCAAGCACTTCCGCCCATAGCACCTGCAGCTCACATTCTGTTCCTGGAAGTCATTCCACTGAAACAGGTGTGATCTTTATCTCAGCTCAAAACTTGGATCTAAGTGTCAGTTCCTGAAGGAAAAGGAACAGGGAGGCTTATGTTGCTGGGGAGGTGGGGGTGGGGAGGGGGGGAAGAGAACTTCCTAAAAATGCTATTTACAAACACAACATTTCAAGGCCAGGAAATAACAGAGTGTGCCTCTTGTTGACACAGGAGGTGGCTAACCTCATTCTTAAGACTGGTGTGGACCTGAGTTACCCTGTCACTTGAGATGAATGATGAATTAATGATGAGGTTTTTAGCCCTCAGATAAATCTCCAGGAATCCTAGCCTTGGGGGTCAAATAAGACTCATGTGACAACTAACCAGGGTTTGAAACTGGTTCTGACATTTGGTTTTCTGAGCCTTCATGTTCTTAGCAAGAAAATGAGAGAAAATTATGTTTTCCTTAAATGATTGTAAGAGACGGAAATAATAGTGGCTAATATCTGATGGGTTCTGCTTTTGTGCCGGGCACTGATTTACGTACTTTTAAAATGAGTCATCTGCATTTCAACATTATAAGGCAGATAGTATCACAGTCTCCATTTCATAGAGAAGAACACTGAGACATGACAAGGTTATATGTCTAAGGCCAGCACCTTTGATGGCAGAGCCTGGATCGAAAACCAGGGCTTCTGTCTTCACAGATGGGTTGATATGCTCATGAATAGTTATGGACACAGACACAGGGCAAACAGAGATGCTAAGCAAAGGAATACATAAGAACAGATAAGGGGTCTGCAGAGGGGAACACACAGAACCTGCATCTCCTACCTTTATGGTATCCAGATCCCACCCACTACCCCATGGCAGATAATAAGGTCTCTGAAAGACGTGGTTCTCCAAATTACCCCAAAGTTGTCCTTTCTCTGGCCCCTTCCACATTTACACCCCACCAACTCCTCAGTCATAGAAAGCAAAGCAGACAGCACATGTGTTGTATTGTATTGTGGCTGGCACAGCCTTAAAGAGAAGACAAAGCTGTGTGGTGACCATAAAGCCACAGAGTATGTCTGCCCAAGCATGAATTCTTCTGTGTAGGTAAGGAGGGGTGATTTTGACTATGAGTTGTAGGGCATTTTAAAAATAAAGACAAGGGATAGGGGGATGGTGTGGTGTTAGGTATCAAATTCGGACAAAGTAGACCTGGCCAACAGCTTCTCCAGCATCTCAAGGTGGAAACCTCTAGGACTGGAACCAGTTACTCTGCTGAAGAGGCTCTGTCCTGAAAAGGATCCATTTGACCTACCTGGGAACTTGTTTGGTCCCAATTTCCTACTTCTGAAGGTGAAACCAAGCACAGGCTCCTCTCTCTGGCAAAGTAACTTGGCTACCATAATTTAGGACATCCAGATCCAAGTGTGAAGAGAAGAAGGGTCCCAGACCAAGGGAGCAGAAGTCATAGTTCTCATGGTCAACAGGACAAAGGAGGAAGGAGAAGAAATCCTTACAAGACCTGAACCCTGCAATTGGTGCTGGAATGGGAACCCCTAATCAAGAAGGAGAGCGGTCTCATCTGCAGTGCTCGCAGATATATGGGCAACAGCATGGGCTGATGGCAAACCCTGTTTGGATCACAGCAAGTCCCTTTAAGGGGGCCTGGGTTGAGGCATAGGCACATTGAGAAGGGCCCCAACATCCAGACTAGGCTGACCTCACATAGATAATACATCAAGTTTCTCAAGGTAGCACCTAAAACCACTTTAGGTCAGACATCCTTCATGACCTCCTCTTTTAAATCTCTGTTATAAATCAAAGCCTATAGGCTTCAGCCAGTCAGGTGAGCAGAGAGAGATGGTGTTGCTGTATAGAGGCTATTCTTAGAAGGCCCAGGTTCAAAAAGGATGCTGTTCCAGGAGCCTAGAACCTAGGAAAACTCAAACACTGTGAGATGCACTTGTAAAATATAGTCCTGGATTTGTCATATCTGCCACTGTCAAAGTCAAAAAAAGGCATTATAAACCAAAACATAACAGGCAGAAACTCTCTTTCGTTATATTGAATGACTATCCTGGTTATTGTTCTACTACTGTGAAGAGACACCATGACCAAGGCAACTCTTATAAAAGTATTTAGTTGGGGGCTTGTTTACAGTTTTAGAGGTTTAGTCCTTTATGATCATGGTGGAGAGCATCAGCACACCATGAGCTGGAGCAGTAGCTGACAACTACAATCTGATTCATAGACCAAGAGAGAAACATTGGACTTGGCATGGGTTTTTGAAACCTCAAAGCCCACCCCCAAGTAGCACACTTCTTCCAACAAGGTCACACCTACTAATCCTTCTAGTCTTCTCAAATAGCACCACTCCTTGGTAACTAAACATTCAAAGATATGAGCTTATGGGGCCATTCTTATTCAATCCACCACAATGACACAGCTCTCCTTATAGCGAACCAAATCCCCAACCACCACAAAATAAGATGTACTATCAAAGACTCCAAAAGCAAGATACCTGAGCATCTATCCTAGCCTCTGTAGGAAGCCTCGAAACTTAAAAGAGTTCCTTGAGAAATAAAATAATTTAATCAATAAAATTATCAGATCAGAAGATGAGACAGGAAAATAATTGTTTGAGAAAAACAAAACCAAACAAGGTGTCATATAACAATGAGCATTTATACTCTTATTAAATTAAGACATCATACTCATAACCTTCCCCATTTAGCTCCTAAAGAAGGAAAGTCAGAGGCTGGAGAGATGGATGAGCAGTTGAGAGCACTTGAAGGCTTTGCAGAAGACTGAGGTTCAATCCCTGTCACCCATGTTCATCAGCTCACAGCTGCCAGATACTCCAGCTACAGCGGGATAGACACCTGGGACCTCTGCAGGCACCTGACCCTATGTGCACACAGCCACACACAGATATACAACTAGGAAAAACGAAAATAAGATGTTTCTGAAAACCAATACTGAACATCTCTGCCTATTTTCTTAACAACAACTGAAATTAGAGGCAGACTCATTGGGCTGACTTGCCTCCGTTGCTCATGTAGGTGGCCCTCTTCTGAAAACTGTACCACAGTAGTAGCTTTTAATTTTGACGACTACTTAAAATTCACAGCAAAATAAGAAACTGTGAACACTTAAAAGACACTGTGAACATTTAATAGTACAAGTAAGTTAGGCTTATACTAAGAGATGAGTAAATGACTTGTTTTATTTTGTTTCAGGATTATTTTTTGTTTGTTTGCTTTAATATTTATTTATTTCTCAATTTACTTTTGAAAACCAACTTCAGTAGGTAATTTATAAACAAAAGAAATTTGTCTCTCACAGGTCTGGAGGCCAGGAAGTACAAAGTTAAGGTGCTGGCAAATTTGGAATCTGGTAAAGGCCTTTGCTTGGTAACCCTCACTCTGCGTGCACTCGGTCTGTTAGGAAGGACAAAGCTCCCAGGGCCTAATTCAGAGCCTCGCCCTCGAGGCTCTAGCCTTATGACTCACTTTCCTCACACACACACACACACACACCCCAGGCTCCACCTAATGGTTTCACCTTTCAAATTAGGATTTCAAGGAGACACAAACATTCACACTGCAGCAATGGAGGCAGAGAAGGATGCAGAAGTCATGATGGGCTGGAAGGAAGGCAGCTTGCCCACCGCCCCACCCAGCTTCTTCCTTCCTCTTCATGTCCCCTCAGATTGCATAAGCATTTCGTAAAGACTCCTGCAGATGAACATGAAGCCTGCCTGGGTGGCACTCTCCATGGAATCCATTTACTTAAAGCAGTTCTCTTAGAAAAAAAAAGGCTTGCAGAAGATTCTGTTTCTGATCTATATTTATTAAGAATTTATTAAGGGGAGACAGGGAGAGGAAATGGTTTAAACTACAGAAATTAATCCCTCCTGCAAATTCATCTTAGAAAATTAAGTGTTAAAATGAGATCAGAACTCTTCAGATATTAATACTCTTTTTCATGGGCTTTAATAAGGGACTTGATGCCATTTGAGCTTAACACGAGAAAATGAAACAGAAATCAGATTTATCAGAAAGAGAAAACTAAGTTGATGTAATCAACTCCCTGTCTCATGTAAGATATATTTGTTACATTTTTTTTTACTTTTTTAATGTGTTTGTTACAGTTTTAAAAAATGGTTTGCAAATGGAAAAGCCCCTGATATACTTCCAGTTATGTTTTTCTACTTTTCAAGCTCAAAATAAACACAATGAAAGACACAAATTATCTAGATGACAAGTGAATGAGAGCCCCAGACAGAATTTAATCAACAATTCTTACCTTGGGCACAAAAGACTGAGTATAAGGTTTGAATTAACAAGGGCTAGGTACCAGTAAGTCAACCCAGACAACAGTGGATGCTGTTCTCCTGTCAGTGTCTCGATGACTGAACTCTGCATCCTTCATTCACATTCCCCTGTGAAATTCAAAGAGCACATCTCCATGTGGCATTGAGAAAAGGGCAAGTAGTGTGTGCAGTCAGGGAGAGAAAAAACTATCCTCAGCTTAGATCCTGCTCAGCCTTGGAATCGCCTTCTCTGAGCCCCTTCCCCTGTGTCTCAGGTTCAGAATAAGGGAAAGCATTCACCCTCTTATAGCAGAGCCCGGCACTGAGAGCATTTCCCTCCCCGTGCTATGGATGCAGTTAAGTCCTTCGTTCACAGCAAATGTGCCCAATCCTGCTGGATGCCATTAAGTGGGAGTGTCAAACACACTCCAATCCACTGTTCTGTGAATTCCCAATGATTCCCCAAAGAACTCAAGTCTACAGTAGAGATGTCCATCTTGAAAGTGCACATAATCTCCTAAGGAGCAATTTCCTGCGGCATTCCAGGGCTGGGCACCGCAAGGGTTAAAGTGGTGCTGAGGAGAACCAAAGGTATTAGTACTTGTTTAGAACCCCCCAGGTGATGCTAAGGGTCTTTGAGGCCTGTAGCCTGGGAATTTGTTGCTGTGCACCTTGGATGCATAGTCACCAACCTGTGTGGTCTGTTGGATGCTGACATGGAACTTATAGGATGAAGACAGACCATGTATCATTCCATCATCATCCCCCCATCCATACATCAGTCACCCATAAACCATCAAATGACAGCTCCCTCAGATGCCGGGGCCCAAATCCAGATGGGAAATGCCAACTGATGAAGCCTGGGCTCTGTCAGCTAGGGTTGGTTTGCTTTCAGCTGCGGAGAAAATGGGTATAAAGGATTCTCTAGGATAGGTGAGATTAAACCCTATGGCCAGGGGCTCTGGGTTATGCCCAGACCGGAAACCAGCAGCACTTCAACTCAACTCAACCTTTCTCTTTTCTTGCTGTCCCTTCCTTTTTTTTTTTTTTTTTTTTGTTTTTTCCAGACAGGGTTTCTCTGTGTAGCCCTGACTGTCCTGGAACTTACTTTGTAGACCAGGCTGGCCTCGAACTCAGAAATCCGCCTGCCTCTGCCTCCCAAGTGCTGGGATTAAAAGCGTGCGCCACCACTGCCCGGCTTTGTCCCTTCCTTTTATTGTGCTTGAGTTTTGCAAACAGCAGGAGGCTACAATCTTCCCATCTGAGGAAGTTCTGACTTGAGGTCCTTGACCACTATCTACTTAGAAGCTTGACAGTGAGGCTGGGTCTTTCCCATTGAGGGTCACCTCCAGATGAAATCTGGGAGCACACAGAGAGACCGAAAGCCTTCAGTGGACTGGAGCTGATGTACATGATATGTGGTCACCTGATACACACACACACACACATGTACTCATACCCTCAAGCACAGAGAATGAGGGCCTGGCACTGCCTGGAGACCTGAGACCATTAGAGACAGACTTTGGAGCCCACTCCCACAGAGGACTCTCATATGTGACACTAGACGTGGTCATTAGCTCACTAAGGAAGCTGGGTTACCTGAGGGATTTAGGGAGTTATTCTTCTCTTTGTTCGAGGGGCTGTATTTATTTGATAGAAATTTTTCTCATTTTAAAGTATACCAGAGATAATCTACCTATGCTCCAAGCCCCATGACACATCAGATAATGACATCAACATCTTACACCTCCTCCTAACTGCCTCCTCTCCACTCCACCTCTGCCTGGACAGTCAGTGGGAATCCCTGCTTTGGGTTCAAAATTTCTTGGTGTTTTTGTGACTAGGGATCTTTTCCTTTTTTTCTGGGAAACTGACCACAGTGGAGAAGTGGATGTGGACCAGCAGAGGAGTGAGAACCAAGTCTGTGATGGGACTCCTCAGGAAAGTGGAGCAGGGCACACAGGAGGAACTGAGGATGCTCTGCCGTGTGACAGGAAGTCGCCTCTGGATTCTCTCTTCCCAGGCCACGGAGACAGCTCCCACTTCCCTTACAGCTCCTTGATCTTGCCTGTTCAGTTTTTCTCCAGGTTTCCTGGGTCACTCATAACAAACGCCCAGCTTGTTTCAGAGTTTCCCTGCCCTTCCTTTCCGTCTGGAGACCCGTCCCTAGTTCTGTCCTTTGAGATCCTTGCCTCACCAGGGACCCAGGATACAAGAAGCAACAGTAATCAAAGGAAGAACAAGTGCTTCTGGGAAAGGCCTAGGAGCATCTTCCAATCCTTGTGTGGGGACTCCTGTTATGAAAGGAACCCATTTTCCAAAGCAGACTTGGCAATGGGGTGCAGGGGTAAGAGGGGTGGGAGTCTATTATACTTCCTCCCTATCCACCTTGAATCAGCATCCAGGTATCAGACTTATGTAACTTGATTTTACCCACGTGGAGACTTGATGTAATTTGGCATTTGGTGATTACATGCACTACGTACTGTGTAACAACTTAATAAAAGCTAGAGGGTTTTGCAACAAGAGAATAAGTGGCCTAGAATTCACCCTTTAATCTTCCAAGCAGAACATTCTAAAGTAGAGCCCACAGGATGGGCAATTATCAAGATGTCCTTCCTCTGTACTGAAGGCAGAGATCCTTGCCAGCCCCAGGGCAAGGCTGTTTGTATCCTGAAGCATAAATGACTCTCAAGCCAGACTTTCAGGAGCCTCTTTTGGGGGAGAAATCTAGCAGGTCATCTCATTCTCCTTTATTGTTTAAAAAGGCCTGCTCCTTTCTGATGGCCATAAGATACAGCATGGTCACTCCTGGGGGAAACATTTAAAGGCAGGGGCCACCTACCGCCTGAGTGCCAAAGGGCTGCCATTTACATGTGCACCTACTCCTCTGCATTCTTCTGTCATACATACTCTACCCTTGGAAAGGCAAAAGAACATGGCAATTTGGAGCATGGCCTCAGGTCTACTGTGCACTAAGGAGTCCTATCAATTGTAGTCTTGGCCCTGCTGTTGGACTATTGACTAACCATGTGGCTTTGAACAAGGTATCTGGTCTTGCTACTTTCAAAACCAGAACTTAATAAAAGTACCATCCCTCATGGGTTGTTGTCAGAATTAAACAGTGATTCATTTAGTCCATGGGATGCACTTGGCCAGCTCTTGACCCTATGCCGGAAACACAAAAGGAAGAGTGGAGAGCTGTCAACATAATAGCAGAACCCGAGCTCCCCAGTCTCAGTCCCATCCACAGAAATCCAACTTGTGACTCACAGGCAAGCATGCCACATTTAAAGAAAATGTAGTTATTACTTGGGGCATGAATTAAGAAGGGAAACTAAGAGAATAGGTAAGAAATGGTGAGCACTTTCCTATGGCCACATACCGTACCATACTTCTACATTCTAGACCTGCCTCGGCACCTCCTTCAACATTCACGTACAAGTACACCTGGTAATGACTACTCTGGAGAGTCAACAGAAGTAAGGACGGTAGCAGGGTTAGCATGGGGAGGCAGGGCCAAAGTCCAGTGTGTGATTGGCTTTCCCTATACTGAGTTAAATGCTGGGTTTCCTTCTCCTATAAAATACTGATTTTAAACAATAATACATTGCATCTACTTCATAAAGAAACTTGCAGAGTGCTAAAGAGTGTTTATTTACAATAGCAGAGAGAGTCACGGATCTAAGGACAAATTGAAGGGACTCGGCTGAGTCAGGAAGTGGTGGTCCAGGTGGCATGTGGAGGCCCAAGGCAAGACAGAGACTGTGGTCAGGAGTCCAAGGGTCTCCTACATAAAGAGGGAGGGATGTGTGGGCCAAGGAACATGAGAACTAACAGATTGATGCTATCAGTGTTCCACTGAGCAGGGGTTGGGGGGGGGTTGTTCTCAGAGTTCCTCCCCACCTCCTCCACACTTCCTAGTTACTTCAGTGACAGCAGGAGACGGAAACTGCTTTTAGCAAAGCACAGTAACAAACAGTATTTAAGCTGCTTACTTACGTGAGATAGGAGTTAAAAATATCTCTGCTCATGCAGTAAGTGTTTCTTCAGAGGGTAGCTTGGTCTTTCATGGACAGAATTTGTTTCAGAGATAAAGTCTTCCTATGACAAAACATATCCAGCAATTGCATTACCCAATACATAGTAAAGATCGGTACCACCCAGGCATACAGCCTTCAGTGTGCAGCCTTTATGTGCCCTACAAAAGGGGTTGTGTGTGTGTGTGTGTGTGTGTGTGTGTGTGTGTGTGTCCTTCCCTCTTTCCATCTTAAGGAGATGAATTTTCTTTAGGTTGGGAAATATGATTAAGTCAGAGCTCTTCAGAGAAGAAAAGAAGCTGACTACTCCCATGGATATCATGACCAATACCACGAACAAGTGTCACCCTGCCAGTCAGCATGGGCTAGACTGTGTGGCATGGTCAGCTCTAGCAGCTGAGGGCCCTTTTGACACTTCACTGGAATGCCTTTAAATTCTGCTCAAGATCACCCAACTTTGTGTCTGCAGAAAACGTACCTGGCACACCTACCATAGATCAGAAACGCTCCCTAAGTTCACAGAAAACATCAATAGCCCCAAACACCGTATTCAGCTCTAGAAGCCATCTCTTCCAGATCGTGGCCCTCCATAGGCTCTCACACAAATGCTTCCCTCTGTGTGTTGGGACAGAGGAGAGAGCCTGCATGGTCTGTGGGACTGCTCCAGGACCTCTGCCTAGTGAGTGCTGTGCTCACCTTAATCTCCTCTGTCCCTTCCTCTGGGAGCCTGCCCAGACTCCCGACCACACAGATACACACCTGGTCAGGCTCGTGCTACAATGTTCTCTCCCAGGTGAGTGTCAAAGTCTCACATTATTTCTATGGTTACTTTACTTAATATCTACTTCCCTCACCAGACTTGAAATTCCAGTTCCCACATTTATCAGCAAGGATTTAGTTTCTCCAGAACACCTAACCTTTGGGTGAGCTCTGTGGGACGTCAAAAGGCTTCGTACCGTCTCATGGAGCTTCTGCCACGTGGAATGAGAACTCGGCTGGAACCTGCCCAACAGAGTCAATGGAGTAGAGCATTATGCAGCTATGAAAAAGGACACTGACCTAAAGCACTTAAAAATATGGATTGAAAGTTAACCAGAAACTAAAACGGCACACTTATCATTTTAATGCTGGCATCACACCTACATGTGAGGGAAATGGGAGTGCCAGCAACAACACAGTAAAAACGTGCTGTGCTTAGTGCCTGACTATAACCAGCTCTTCTTTGGACTTCATTAGTTCTTAGGGAATTCACTAATGAGCAAACTTGGCTTCTTTACCCTCAAATTGTATTTTAAAGACTTACTCTCAATTGTCTTCTGCCACAAAGACTTTTACATCTATCTTATCAACATTTGGCCACTCAGAGCCCAAACATAAGCATGAACCTGATAAGATCTTCCAGCTTCTCACACACTGTGCTTTCCCCCTTCCACAGACTCCCAGAATCCTCTGGGAAGAATACTGAGGCCTTCCCACCCAGGTCTCCACTCTTCTGAACTCCCACCCACTCCCCTTGAATGAACTCCACTTCTGATTTCTCCAGGAGTCCTTCCAGAGCTAAGCCTACATCAGCTGACCTATGCGGTGTTCATTTCACAACAGTTCTTACAGTGGACACTGTCCCCTGCTGGTTAATGTGTCCCCTAGACTGAAACCCAGGCTGAGACTCTGGTTAATATCTTATCTCAACTTAAGTGTGTAATCTTAGCACTAAGGAGACTGAGGTAGAAGGATCAGGAGTTTGAGGCAAGCCTGAGCTATACAGCAGAACCCTATCTCAGAAAAAGACAAAATTTATACTCATTTCAGCTCACAGTAGGTATTGAATACCGTGATGGGGTTTAAAGAGTATTGTTTGAGGGGCTGGAGAAGTAACTCAATACTTAAGAGCATTTACAGCTCTTACTGAGGACCTAGGTTCAGTTCCCAGCACCCACACCTTCTGCCTCACAACCACCTTTAACTCCAGTGCCAGAGAATCTACTTCTGTCCTCCACAGGAACACACACTGACATGATGCACATACACACACTCAGGCCCATAAAGCAAATCTTTAAAAAGTAATATTGTTTGAGTAGTGAATTCATTCATACTGGTTGGGTATCAAATCCTAAATTCTGAGATCACTAAGTTACAGGCACACACAGAAATCTGATAATGCAAAGTACAGACACGATTTCCTTAAAAGTGTTCAAAGAATTTTGGCAATTTGGATAAAATCCTTCTCTCTGTGAATGCATGAGAAGCACTAAAATTCCATGAGAATTTAGGATGTCCACAAGGACATTGAGAACAGACAGACAGCTGTTCATCAGCAGACTTTGGAAGCCTAGAGTAGGTGGTGGGACCACTATGCCAATGACCCCAGGCATCTCCGCCTGTGTGTAGGTCATTCCCATCATTTCCCCTTCACGCCCTTCTCTGGAGCAAGCACGCTCAGTGGTCTCTAAGAACACGAGGCTAAGTAGGACTGAGTCCACACATCTACTACCGACTCAGGAAAACAACGGGCAGCAAGGGCCTGTACCCTCAATGCAGGGCTGTGTTTCAGAAAACGTTCTAGACATAATTTTTGTTCTCCCTAAGAATCTTATGAGAAATATAGCAAGTCTTTAAGAACATCCACCAGCTGGACACATAGGCCTTGAAAATACTACGGTTGCATACAAGGACTAGAGTGTACCACTTGCCTTCTCTGTGACTCTCCTCATCACAGACAAGAGTTGTGAAGGCAGGTGACATGCTTGCAGAGGGGGGAGACAGGAAGCAGGGCTGTCCCTCTTTCCTTTGAGACTACATTCTTCACTCTGGTGTTCAAAAGACTTTGTACATCTCCCAGTAAAATCTTGGGCTGAAAAACCTACAGTTCAGTCTACCCTATGACTCGGAAATACCTTGGCATAGGCTCAAAGGACTCAGCATCCTACGCCACAGACACTTGCTCAGCAATGTGTGTTTCCACCCCATACACAGTAGCAAGAGATGAAGGAATAAGGGAAATGTGGTACACATACACCGTGGAATGCTATTCAGCAGGAATGAAAAAGTAAAATCATGGCATTTTCGGGTACATGGATGGCACTGGAAAAGATTATATTGAGAGAGGTAACCCAGACCCAGAAAGATAAATATTACACAGATGTTCTCTTATCAGAGGCTCCTAGCTCCCAATCTCCAGATGTGAGTGTATAGCATGAGTAACCACAGAAATCAGTAAGTTATAAGGCACTGAGGGAGGTGTGGAGTTGAGAGAGGAATAGTATACAGGTGATATGAAGGGGAAAGGGGAAAGTGGGAAGAGAGTTCTAACTGGGAAAGGCAGGAGGTCAATACTGAAGGAGAAGAAGGAGGGATAAGTAGCACCAAGGTTGTCTGATGAAGCCTGTACTGGCCAGTTTTGCCTGTCAACTTGACACAAGCTGGAGTTATCACAGAAAAAGGAGCCTCCCTTGAGGAAGTACCTCCATGAGATCCAGCTGCAAGGCATTTTCTCAACTAGTGATCGGGGGGGGGGGGGCGGGGGTGGAGGGCCCATTGTGGGTGGTGCCATCCCTGGGCTGGTAGTCTTGGGTTCTATAAGAAAGCAAGCTGAGCAAGCCAGGGGAAAGCAAGCCAGTAAGCAGCACCCTCCATGGTCTCTGCATCAGCTCCTGCCTCCAAGTTCCTGCCCTGTGTGAGTTCCAGTCCTGACTTCCTTTGGTGATGAACAGCAATGTGGGAGTGTAAGCTCAATAAACCCTTTCCTCTCCAACTTGCTTCTTGGTCATGATGTTTTATACAGGTATACAAACCCTGACTAAGACAAAGCCTCAAGGAATCATATTGTTTTATATTCACCTAAAATAATTATACACAATATGTGTGTATACATGTGAGTGTATGTGAGAGAGAGACAGATAGACAGAGACAGTGACAGACAGAGTGACAAAGAAGGAATCTTAAGTGAACTTGTGCCATTTGGGCTAACAATGCTCCTTATAAAAACTGTATTCTAACCAATGTACCAGGCATGAGAAACCTCCTTTTGAGTGGTTGGTCAGTGACTCCCAAAACAATATAGACCATTAATGTTGCCTCTTAGAGGTTGATGGTAAGACTCTATTGCTGAAGACATTGAGCACATAGGATACAGGACTTGGATTATTTGAACTGGTCTGAAAACATCCTCCCTGCAGTCTAGTTTACATAGTATCATAAAGTCCCATGCAAGCTCCCAAAGGAGGGGAGCAATTACTAGCCCTACCCAGCTATAATACCTATAAACCACAACAATGACCAGCATAGCAAGATATCCACAAGAGTGTACTCGTGGCACTCACATGTAGGTGGTAACCAACAACTGTCTAAGTCGACTTAAAATCTACTCAACAGAAGGGAAATCTAAAAAATCTAGTATTAGAAACCTAGCTTGGGTAATGAAGTTATGAATATTAGAAGAGAAACTACTATTGCCTCTTTTCTAGACCAGCATAATTCTTTAACTTCATTGCAGATCATATCCTTATAGCTACAGATAAGTGTAGCTATCATCCCTCATCAAAGCGGCTTCTCTGTACAGAAAATAGATACAGAAAACTACAAATGGACACAGTGAAAAGATCAGTGGATGGTGGGGAGCCCAGCCCTAGTAGATACATCTCCTATATCTATGGATCAGAGGACATTTCAGAAGAGAGTGCACTGACTGCATCCAGTGTTAAGCTAACAGAGTCTCAAGAGATGCTTCTCACGAACCCTGTGAGAGGCTGGTCCTGCTGACTGCTGTGGAAGAGTTGTCAGAAAGGAAAGGTCAAGGTACTATAGCTACCAAGGATCCAGACATCTGCCTCTATGATCAGCTAAACTTGTTAATGGGTCAGTGGAATCTCCCTCAAGCACATGAAAGACACAGCCATCAGTGAACGCAGGGCTCCTCCTCCCCATGTCCTTCCCAGTATATGTTGTTATGTGAAAACAGCTTCCTTTAAAAGATAGTCACTCCTCTAGTGGAAAGGTGACCAACTCCACATAGCCTAGAATCAGGGCTTTGCCACAGCTTAGGGAGTAAAGTCAAGACAGCCATAAGCCAACTGGATGATGGCCTTTCTGTGGTCACAATTCTTTGTCATTGTGGATAATGACCTTACTTACATATGTATAGTCCAGTTAGGTCCAAAGTCGCCTATTTAGAGTAACTGGGCACACTGAACACTGCTGCCTCATCTGAGATGGTTGAACACCCTCTCACCTTCCTATGTTCCCTGCCCTGCCTCCACTGACTGAACATTCTGGAACTCTCTTCTCTCTTTTAAGTCTCCACTGAACTTCCACAGTTATCCTCAGATCCTGGACACTGGAACCCAACAGTTCCCCATAAACTCATCGTATTGATGAAACCTGACAAAGACCCTGCCTTCTTACCTCCCATCCCCCACCCTCCACTGACTCAACCATGAACTAGTCTTGTCCAGGTCCCACATGAAGAAGCCACTCTCCTCATTTATTCTCCAAAAGTATCTGCAAACTTCTGCCTTGTCGAAATCACGGTGTGTGTGTGTTTGTATATGTGTGTGTGCATGCATGTGTGCACATGTGTGTGTCTGTGTGTATGCATGAGTATGCACATGTATTTTTTATTCTGTGCTATGTTTCAAGTTGTCAGAGAATAGGAGAAATGTATTAGGTGTTAAGTTAGTCTCCATTCCAGGGGTGGCAAACAGGTAATCAATCCTAACCCTCTCTCACACTCAATGTCCAATTCCAGTTTGACTAAGGAAACATGAGGCAATTCTTACACCAGCCAAAACTGAGGATGAGCTGGCCGGTTACGTGAAGAAGCTCGTCAAAGGGGAGCTGAATGGATTCATAAATGCAGGTACCATCTGACACGTTCAGAAGCAGCAGGGTCCCTCTGCTCTCTGTGGGAATTAGCTTCCATCTCCTCAGTCCCTCCTTGCATTTGGACTACTGCTGAGAGCATACCATGATCTGGGTCATGTTCAGTGGGATGGGGTTACATCAACCTTCCTATCTAGTTTGTGAGTCCCTAGAAAGTAGAGGTGTGTTGTGTTCATTGCAAATAGCTGCCCAAGAAGTTCATATGTATTTTACTGTCAGAAAAGCCTGTTGTTCTAATTCTGAGAGTTAGGAAGGTATATCTAAACAAAGCACACAGACAGAGCCTTGGCTACCCTAGTTCCTGCAGCAGAGGGACAGTGGCTGGAGGCAGATGGGCCTTTGATCATCAAAGTCATCTTCACGATGAAACTGATTTTAAGGTGGAATACTGCTGAGATCACACGACACTTAAGAGACAAGTGTCACTGGAGCCCACATCTGGAGGTCCCAACCAGTTCCCATGCTCTAGGTCTCTTGAATGCTCTACAATGCCCCCTCATTGTTACCCTTGGAAAAGCACAAACCAGTAGGGGAGGAGACTAGACCCTGGACAGGGATAACTGTGACTCTCTGACCATCTGGTGTTTTCAAATCTGCAATACCACTTTCCAATACAGTGAATAATCAAAATTTGACCATACATTATTAGAGTTTTAAAATGTTTGATCTAATTTCCTTAAATAGTTTAACATTTTAATATAGTTGTGCTATCATTTCTGGAAAAAAAACTAAAAAATTGATTGTTACTTTCTTATATCACCTTAAACAAGTATAATTCCTATTAAATTTCCATGGCCATTCGGGGACTGTTTAATGTGGGTCCCTCTGTGCAGCAATTGTGTTTCTGGGAAAGGGAAGGTCTAATGCTCATCACTAATAATACAGAGAAGAGCTGACTTGCATGTTTCTTTCAAAGCAGCTGTCTGATTTTTTTCAGGGCCCCTTCCATGGAGTAAAGGTGACCGACTCCTCTGCTGGTCTGTCTGTCAGTCTACCTAAAACATAGGGCTTTGGCCAATCCTGGCAGACTCAGGCAAGTCAAATGTTTAGTCATCATATTTAAGATGCTGTCTGGCAAATATAGATCTCTGCTTCAGCTCTCTAGACAGAGTCATGTTTTCACTACTTGCAGTCATGTAAACAAACTAAGAAACTATGCCTATACAAATTAAATATCCACATTAATGACGTTTATTGTTGACTGGTGGATCACAGACAATTTCCCCCACTCTTTTCTGTTGGTGTATGGCTTGTGAAAATGTCTAGTGAACACTTTCACATTGTAAAACTAAAAACTTTAGTTTGAAAATCTATGACAGAAACAATGGGTAGATAAATATTGTTAGTTTTGCAGACTGTTTATACCAAACATCCGATTTTATTTTCTGTTTGGGGTGTGTGCAGCACATGCCTATGTGTGTGTACACGTGTGTGTGTGTGTGTGTGTGTGTGTGTGTGTGCACGCGCAGCAAAGGAAGATGTTGGTTGTCTTCTATCATGCTCTACCTTATTTCCTTTGAGGCAGGTTCTCTCATTGAATCTGAAGTTCATCTTCACTTACTTCTTTGTTTGTTTAGTGGACTAGTCCCTGTCTTCGACTCAACCCACCTCCACCAGTGGGGCCACATCTGGCATTTTTCTATGCGTGTTCGGGTTCTGAACTCAGAACCTCAAGATTGTGCACCAAGTTATCCACTTTTTTTTTATTGTGCACTTTTATCCACTGGGCCTTCTCTCTAGCCTGTGTTTCTTTCCCTTTCTTTCTGTTGTTGTTGCTGTTTCTGTTTCTGTTGTTGCTGCTGCTGCTGTCGTTGTTGTTGTTGTGTTTGCAGCGCCAGTTCAATTTGACTTTATTTTTGACACCACTGAGGACTGAACCCAGGGTCTCATGAATGCTAGACAAAGACTCTATCCTTGAGCTACACCACTAAACTGACACCAGGTATCCTCAGACACCTTTTCCCAAGGAAAGAGAAGAGGCTAATGGTATGTGTGTGAATTTAAAAAGGGATGGTCACATTCAGTAACTGAATATTCCAACAAAACCAAATAAGAGAGTATTCAGGCCTTCTTCCCGACAGAGCCCGAGACTCTCCGGGCAAGGGAATTGGTACTGGCTGCTGACCTTTCTTGGAGAAGAGGCTGATCCAGAGGGCTGGGAGGGCTGGAGATGTGGGAGGCGGTAACTGAAGTTTCTGGATGGAAATTGACATCTCTTTGGTGACTGAGCAAGAGCTTTCTAGACTCACTTGAATCTAAATGTGGTGGCGAGTGACTCCTTAAGACAATCCGCTCATCCGGCTCTCTGATAACCTGAGTGAGAATGTGTGTTATTCTTCACTTGTAGTTTGAGTTTTGATTTACCTAATAATAGCGAGGGGCAGACTAGGACAAGAGAGAAACTGAGGTAAGATAACAATATGTAGCCAGGGATCTCCTGTAAATAAAAGGGGGCAGTGGTCTAGAAGGGTCAGGAGTCCAGGCCAGGGGTCCACAGCCAAAGGGCTCTCTGCATGTTAACAAGGAAGAACTGAACTTGCACTTGGAATTTTGATTTCTGAAGGCACAGACTTTTTGGTTCTGGGAAAGATCTGATTTTTAAACAAAGTGTATTTGTGCTGAACATATGCAATGCAGTGTATATTTAATTTCTTCCACATACATCACTTTCAGTGTGTAGCACACAAGCTTCCAACTGAGCAAACAGATTAAGCTTGAGACCATGTGAACTACCTCACTGTATAGAGGTATCTGGTTGGAGAAAGACAGCATGCTAAAGTCACTGGTGATAAAGTAAGAATCACTCTCTATAAACCCTTCCTTGGTAATGGATCACACAAACAGAAGAAGGGAAGCAAGCTAATGAACCGCACAGTGGAGCCTGAACCAGTCCCTAGGTCAGCTATGCTGCCCTAACATGAGCACCTCAGCTAGGGACATATCCTCCCCGCTAACTACATGGGGCCTGACACAGATGCTGGAAATAAATTACCTACTGATGCTGCTGATAAACTTACCTTTATGTTTGCCTCGATGTTGTCAAGAGAAGATGCTAGAAGAAAGAGGAAAAGCGTGAGGAGCTCATCATTACCAGTTAGCCATAAAACTGCAGACATATTCATCCCATAGCAGAATCAAGAGTTTAGACCATAAATGGATGGCAAAAGAACTAAAGTGCTCCCTTGTAAGTTCTGAGATACAACCGAGTCTCCCCTGCAATTCTATAGGACCATTCTGTCTTCCTGGGGTCCACAGTCTAGTTGTATTTCCAGTGACAGTATAGCTGGAAAGGGGTTGGGGGACAAACAGACCATGGATCAGAAGTTCAAGAGCTTTACACAGCCTTAAGGAAAGAAAGTTTATTTGCCCAGATGTGCAGAGCTTTGAAGAAGGCAATATGGGTCTAAGATAAAGTTCCTGTGCTCTGCCTCATGAGTCCTTGTTGGTTTCCGGCTCTTGAGGATACTTGTCCAAGGTAAACGTGAATGTAAAGTCGAGCCAATGGATACATACGAAGCACAATGCACCTAAACCACAAATCCCTATCATTACCCTAAATGTCTGAGAGATAAGCAGACCTTACACTAGTGAGGCAAGGATGATTAGAAAGTAAAGTAGTAGCCTAACATGTGTGAGACCCTAGTTCCAAAACAAAGCCAAATACTGCAGTACTAAATATTTTATTATTCTAAAAGTAATAAACACACATGGAGAAAGATGAAGAGCAAGTGGACACACACACACACACACACCCAGGTTTAATGACATTCTTTGTACTCCTGGTTCGCCTTACAGCAGCAGTTGTAATAAGAAGAAATAAGAAGAGATTTTTAAAGCCTGACATGTTCCCTGTCTGAGCACATGCATCTCTGTGTATGCTCATGGTCCTAGAACCCTGACCCCCTACCGGGCAGGGAATCAGCAGAGTCCTTTGCAGCTATAGGTACGAAACTATCCTGAGGCCTAGGAACCCCCGGGCACTCCCCTGCACGGTGAGAACTGTATCAGCATCTGGTCTGCTTTTGACCGCTTGTTTCTCAAAGGGCAATCCTTAACCCAACAGCAAGAGGACTACCCAGAAGCCTGTGAGAAAAGGACTCAGGCCCCACACCAACACGAAATCAAGAGGCCTGGCTTTCTTCTCCCACTGGCCTGGAGGTGGCTCAAACCCAGAGATAGCTTGACAAGTCATGGGGATTCCAGGATGTAGTTCCAGAGATCTAAACGTGTGCAGGTTGTAGCTCTGCTAAACAGCTTGATGTGTGACTTGCCCTGACACTGTAACCTCTGCAAACCTCCTCTCCTGCCAGGCAAAGATGAAGACAAGTGTGGTGTATGGGCGCCATCAGATGCAAGCCAGCATCAAGCTCGACCCTCTCTTCTAGGAAAGGACATTTGCTGCGCTTGCATTCCGTGTGACAGGGAAGATGCCTCTGCTTTTACCAGCTGCACCAGTGACCTTTAATGGTGGGGCTTAAATTAAATCTCAGATGTGATGAAGCACTTTCCCCTCTCAGCTCCACACACTGCTCAGGTGTGGTCAGTCCACTCTGCTCTTGGAACACTGGCCTGAGTTAGCATAAAACCCTCTGCAGTCCCTTAAAGGCACAAACCATTAAGCCTAACACAGGGAACTCCAGTGTGAGAACATAGCAAGTCAGTCCTTCTGGGAGTTAGCAGAGGGGACCATCGCTAACCCTGCTGCTATGACCTTCACTAGGGTCAGATTCACACATTCCAATGACTGTCCATCAATGTGTAGTCCAGAAACCTCAATGGGGGACAGGGACCTTTTACGAAACTTCCCAATTAAAGCTTGCATTCATAATTACACTAAGACATGATTTATTCCTCTCAGTCGAATTCTACCAGAGTCTAACAAAAGTCACCACAACACATCATAACAGTACTAGTCTAATGGTTAGTGACTTCTCTGCTGGTGTACTCCATTTCACAATTACTCAATTTCAATTTTGAACATGCTAAATGTGGATAGCCAACATCCACATCAACCAAAGCTCTTTAAAGCCCCCAGTATCATTTACAAATTCAAACACTCCCAAAATCCACAGTACCGAAGACAGTTAGCCACCTTAGCCTAACTGCTTCAGAGAGCTGGCTCCCTCCTCACTAACATAGAATCTGGTCAGCAAGTGTCATGACCACCATGAGTCTCTTGTTCCTTCCCCTCAGGAAAAAAGCAGCAAAACAAACAACATATTTGCTAACTGTCAGGGCTGTCTGGGCAGAGTTTACAGGACGACAAGCTGCTGTCTGCTTTGCCAGCCTAGCCAGGGGCTCTAGCCACATGTGGTTAGTCACACCATCCAGCTTGGTCCCTTTCAGGTATCTGGGACAACTTGAAAACAAGCTGCTTCTTAGTTCTTCTGCACCACAGGAACGCCACAGCCAGAGAGACCTTGAGAACCAAGTCCACACCTTCCAGTGTAACCTATAGTTCCTCCCAGTGAAAGATACCTAGTGGAACGCAGGGGTATTCGGTGGGGAGTACTGGGAACAAGGAACTCAAGTACCTTTTCTCTTTGACAGATCAAAGTTTATTAACTTAGGTTTTCTTCTGGACTTCTGTGAATGGTGCTCCAAATTATTTTCACCAAAGGGGTTTCCGCTGTCCACCTGAAAGTGAAGGAAACATGTAAGTTTCCTTTCCTACAGTTGCTTGGATTACCTTACTACCCATGATGCCTTTCCACCTCAGACAAAGAGAATCTTGGAAAATAATCTAATTCACAGTCTCCAAGCATATTATGTTTACTCCACAGAAGAAACTGCCTGCCATCTCCTCTAAGGCTAGATATGAGGATGTGTGTTAACTGTGAGCACAGAGAATGGAAGATAGATACAAGATACGTTCTCATAACTGATAATGATGAAAAGACAGAGCACAAAGCTGCCTCCTGTGTGTTGTGACTACAGGTGTGATCCACCAATCCAGCTTGGAATCCTTTGAATTGGACAAAGTATTCTAGAAATCAAGAGATCGACCAGATTCCCTTCCAGTCTGCTGTCTAGATTCTTTTAAAACACAATAGCACTAACTACTCTCACTTAAAGGGACAGACCACATTTTTCTAAAACAAAATTGGTAAACACATCTTTGAAAGCAGATCAAAATACTTGAAAAAGGAGATTCTTCTGCAGCATAAAGCAAGACTTTAAAATTTTTGTTTATTTTATCATTGAAGCAGGCTACAATGCTAATTTTTCTTGTATGTCAAGAAATAGACTGAAGCTTTCTAATTTAAACATTTTAAAGGTGTATGAGTGTTTTGTTTGCATGTATGTCCATGTGCCACATGTGTGTTGGTGCCCAAAGAAGCCAGAAGAAGATATCATCAGATGCCCTGGAACTGGAGTAATAAACAGGAGCTGCCATGTGGGTGCTGGGATTGAACCTGGGTTCTCGGGACAGTCAATGCTCTTAACTGCTGAGCTCTTCAGACGTAAGTTCTCTAAGTTTTAATGTCTCACATATGATCAGGAAATCTAGGTAATCAAGTATATAAAATGACCTGTAAACAAGTTAAACATACAATAAAAACTGTAATGAATTATTAAAAAATTAAAATGTCAAGTTTACACTCCCTTAGAAACTAGCTAATTTTTTTAAGATTAATTAATCCACAGTGCCAGGGACTGAATTTTATAACCATTTATATGGGATAGAATAAGCTACATTGTCAAAAAATACAAGCTATCGATATTTCTACAGGCCATGTTTAATGACAGGTTGCTACATTTTGCTAGGCATCTTTACCAAGATCTCCATAAAGAAATCAGTCATACAATATTTCTGTGTTTATGAATAGTTATTTGTAGATTAGCCAGTCCATATTTTTTAGCCAGAAAGCTCAATCTACCTACAAGAAAACTACATCCAACCATCTCAGCACCTTGACTGAGACTCACCCCAACTCACAGCCTCTATCAGATGCACAGTCATCATTTCTAGTGATTTTAAATCAAGATATTAATTTAGCATTTTATCAATTGCTAATATTCTGAAGATAGTCACTAACTGGAATTTGTGGTGGAGATCACAAAGAATAATGAAAAATATTAACTTGAATGTATATATAACAGTATAATTACAGCTTCATGGAAACATTAAGGCTAGGTATACAAAAACTGAGGAAAATGAATCAAATTAATGATTTGTGGCTGATGTGCACGAGAGAGAGAGAGAGAGAGAGAGAGAGAGAGAGAGAGAGAGAGAGAGAGAGAGAAGGAGACTCAGTAGCTTAAATTTTCCTGGACATACTATGTAGCCCAAGCTATAGCCTCAAACTCATGGTGATCCTCTTGCCTCAGCCTCCAAAGTACAGGGATCACAAGGGCACATCACCACACCTGACTTCAGATTTTCTTTTTTATTACATTGATGAGCCAATGTGTAAACTCATCTTGGATGTCTCTATTTTATAATACAGTAATTAAAATCAATCTTTCAAAACAATGAAGACTACAGTGACTAGTGATGCCCACTGTTTCTGGTGACTGAGGCTCAGAGCTTCCGAGTGCAGCCAGTCATTGCTTCCTTCCCAGCTCTCCATGTTGAAATCCTGTCCCTGCTCAATATTTGGCTACTGAGCACCGATCTCACTGAGAAAGTGAAAAGTGTTTCTTATAAAGGATGGAGCTTCAGTTCGAATTGATGCACTCTATCAGCCGGCCTTGGACTGACAGCTTCAATTCCTGGCAGCTTCCTCTCTTCTGATTAATGGCGAGCTATCATCTACAGACGTCAGACTCTATTAATAATGTTCAAAATTTAAAAATGGGCTGATTGACATTCACTGAGCAAGTTCTCTCTGAAATGCCTTTATAGACATTTCCTAACAATAATACTGGAAAATGAACAGAATTCAATGACAGTTATTGTTCATTTGAATTCCCTCTCTTTAGTTACCACTGCCCACTTGTTTACACAGCTCAACAATTCTTTATCCCACTCTTCTCCACATCCTCATGCAGGAAGTTACTCTGGGGAAAAAAATTACTTTAAGCTCACATGTCTAACCACAAATGGAGGTTTCCTTTCTCCCGGGAACTTGAAGCTTTTTCCAAGATTCCGTTGAGCTGGCCGATGGAGATGGAGACGTTGAGGGGAGGATTCTCTGGACTGTGTGACTTTAAGGAGTTGGTCAGAATTTTTCTCCTTTGGCTTCTTTTTCCTGTTATTTGCCTGGACTCTCTGTCCATGCGATATTGAGAAAGACCTTTGTAATTTACACCTTTCTTCCTGAGAGCAGAAAACAAGCAAGCAAACAAACAAACAAACAAAGATCTGCTGTTCTGCTTCTTTTGTTGGGAATCAAGCCTACGGCCTTGGGTACGCTTGGAAGACACTCTACCCATGAGTTATACCTCCAGCAAAAAATAATCTTTTGATAAAAAAAAAGATAATTAAGTCAAGACTAGATCTGTAATTAGTTGAATATTTAAAAACTAAGGGGGGACTGGAGAGATGGCTCTGCAGTTAAGAGCACTGACTGCTCTTCCAAAGGTCCTGAGTTCAATTCCCAGAATCCACATGGTGGCTCACAACCATCTGTAATGGGATTGGATGCCCTCTTCTGGCGTGTCTGAAGACCTTCAATCATCTTCATTGAAATCCCACCTTAACTCAGAACAAGGACTCTGTCGGGCTCCTTTTTATTCTCCGAGCTGTTCTGTCTGGTGTGTCCGTGATGTAGGGGGTTGGGGCAGGGTGGGGGGGGGTCTAGTGGTCTCACATACTGGTTTTGACACCATCACTTAACCATCAGCCTCCACTTGAACATCACCATTCTGAACACACAGCAAACATACCCTAATGTGATGGTCTAAGTCAATGGTCTGAACCCAGAAAACTGAGCACAAACTACCCAGGTTATTGTATGTTCAGTTTCATTTAAACTTAGCAAGCTGACTTCAGATTAACAGTCTTTAAATTGGGGTGGAGGTATGGGGGCAGGGTAGGCTCTTGTCATTTCTATCATAGTCTTCTTGATTATACTTACACAAAAAAATCTGTTTTTATACGGGAACACACATTCTAGGATGGCTGTCCTTGTAGAAAACTCTAGTTTGGGAGCAATACCCTAAAAATAAGGCAGCATAAAGAGAAACAAATAAAATTACTGGAAACAATTCGCTTGCCCATCTCATCTCCACTGGAAAGTCACCAGCGACCCAAGTGTCCTGTTGTCAGCATACTCGGAATACAGTTTTTAAAACAGAAAATAAAACAAGAGCTAAACCGTGGTTCTCAACCTGCAGGTTAAGGGGTTGCATCTCAGATATTTACATAGTGATTCATAACAGTAGCAAAATTGCAGTTATGAAGGAGCAATGGAATAATCTCATGGTTGAGGGTCACCACAGCATGAGGAACTGTACTAAAGGGCCACAGCATTAGGAAAGGTGGGAACCACTAGGCTAAACACCTATGCAATGTATATTCTATACTAAGCTGAGGTTTATGCCAACAAAGCATACTCCTAACTTGAGATATGCGCAGACTCCTAACACAACCCTGTGAAGTGGATCCTAATACAATTTTCATTTGGACAAGAGTGATCTTGGACACAGGCTGGCAGTGGGAAGCTGGTCATTGGAGACATCTGGGTGGCAGTGTCGGTGCTATTAGCCACTCTATCTAAAATATGGGAACGTGAAAATGAAATTAGTGAGGAGGAGGGGCAGGTAGAGGGTCTTCTTCCCTATCTATTTGCCTTGGCAAACTTATATAAAGCATTTATATTTATCAGGCCTACTCTTAACTACTATATGTCTACTTTGGTGTGGTGCTTTATCATCTCAATGACTGATGAGGTTTAAAATGAGATAAAAACAACAATGTATAGAAATACAGAGGGGAAAAAAAAGCTGGATGGAGGTGGTACACGCCTTTAATCCCAGCACTTGGGAGGCAGAGGCAAGAGCAACTGTGACTTCAAGACCCACCAGGGTATAGATCAAATTCTAGGACAGTCAAGGCTACACCTTCCCTTGTCTACACCTAGACAAGGGAAACCCTGTGTCTAAAAACCAAAAAGAAAAAGAAAGGGCTGGAGAGATGACTTGGCGGTTAAGACTGCTCTTCCAGAGGTCCTGAGTTCAATTCCAGCAACCATCTGTAATGGGGTCCAACACCCCCTTCTGGTAAGTCTGAAGACAGCTACAGTGTACTCACATACATTAAATATATATATATATATTTAAAAAAAAGAAAAGAAAAAGAGAAAAAGAAAGGAAGAAAGAGGAGAAAGAAAGAAAAAGAAAAATCTAATTCTTACTGAACTAATAAGAGAGAGCAATCAGGTGAATGTTTTGCCTGACTCATTCATCCTCATTTTCCACGGTAGTAATAAAAACCAAGAAGAGTGAACTGAAAAACTCTAAGAGAATTAGATTAGCATTATGCTTGCGGCTAAGAACATAAACCTGATGAGTAAGAATTCCCACTCTGCCAGCTCCATGAGCCTGGGGACATCCTGATGTACAGCACACTCCCCCCACTGGATCGGCTGGAAACAGCAGTCCCCTCCTGGATGTCAGGTGACAGAACAAGATGCCTTGCTGTGAGCTCAGCAAGAAGCAGGCTTGAGCATCAACTGCCCCCTGAAGCTTTGGCAATGGCTTCGATGTTGCTTTGTGAAATTTTTCAGAGGAACTGAATCGATCATCTGTTTTACAAGTTGACAAATGGGACCTCATAAAATTACAAAGTTTCTGTAAGGCAAAGGACACTGTCAAAAGGACAAAGCAGCAACCAACAAACTGGGATATGATCTTTACCAACCCTACATCCGACAGAGGGCTAATATCCAATATATACAAAGAACTCAAGAAGTTAGACTCCAGAGAGACAAATAACCCAATTAAAAATGGGGTACAGAGCTAAACAAAGAGTTCTCACCTGAAGAATATCGAATTGGCTGAGAAGCACCTAAAGAAATGTTCATCATCCTTAGTCATTAGGGAAATGCAAATCAAAACAACACTGAGATTCCACCTCACACCAGTCAGAATGGCTAAGATCAAAAACACAGGAGACAGCAGTTGTTGGCAAGGATGTGGAGAAAGAGGAACACTCCTCCACTGCTGGTGGGATTGCAAGCTGGTACAACCACTCTGGAAAGCAGTCTAGCAGTTCCTCAGAAAACTGGGCATGACATTCCCGGAGGACCCTGTTATACCACTCCTAGGCATATACCCAGAGGCTTCCCCTGCATTCAATAAGGACACATGCTCCACTATGTTCATAGCAGCCTTATTTATAATAGCCAGAAGCTGGAAAGAACCCAGATGTCCCTCAACGGAGGAATGGATTCAGAAGATGTGGTATATTTACACAATGGAATACTACTCTGCAATTAAAAACAATGAATTCACGAAATTCCTAGGCAAATGGTCAGAACTAGAAAATATCATCCTTAGTGAGGTAACCCAATCACAAAAGAACACACATGGTATGCAGTCACTGATAAGGGGATATTAACCCAGAATCTCGGAATACCCAAGACACAATTCGCATATCAATAGATTTCCAAGAAGATGGAAGGAGAGACCCCTGGTCCTGGAAAGACTGGATGTAGGGGACCGCCAGGACAGAGAAACGAGAGGGGGTTGAATGGGGAACAGAGGGAGGGAAGGGGGCTTATGAGACTTTCAGGGAGGGTGGAGCCGGGAAAGGGGAAATCATTTGGAATGTAAATAAAAAACTTAGAAAATAATAATAAAAAAATTGTTGATGGAGTTTGATAAAGCCAGTTACAGGAACTGATAGTTTTTCATCTGGGGCATGAGGGTATTCTGATGCATTTTAAAGCTAATAAATCACCTCCATTTATAAATAACTACAAATACAACTTTTTACAGCGTAGTCTTTCTATTTGTGTCCAGAGCACTTACCACATGACATTCAGGGACAGAAATAAGGGTTTCTCCTTGTTTTGATTTTGAAGGTGACTTTTACTTAACTGGGAATTTGAGGAAAACAAAGTTAATCTAAGGGTTTCCTCAGGCTGGTTCCACTGAACTTTTATTCCCTGTGACATTGGTGACATGCCAAAAACTTGAAGCGATAAAGGTGAGCATCTCACAGGAACCCCAGGCTTAGGTGACACATGAAGATGATGCTGGAGAAAGAAAAATGTGTTTTCCAGACTATTTGCCAAACCCTGAAAGATAACAGCGAGGGCTTAAAGTTACAGGCATTCAGAATTCTGATTAGGACAAGGTTTGATGTCTATGTTTGGAATATCAGTCATCAGAAGCATTGCAGGAATTGAGGTTCTTTTGATTACACAGTCTGACCAGTCCTGGGACAGAGCAGGGACAGTGACATCTCACTAAATGGTAACAATTGCAATCCATAGTGTAGAAACAGAAAGCTTAAGTAGTAATTGTGCTTTTTATAATCCCCAAAGATGTGGCCCTTTAAGTGGATGTCATCCAATAGCATAAAAATCCACTTAAAAAGAAGTGGTTGTTTCACAGACAGAAATCATAGACCATAAAATCTAAATGACTGTGTTAAGTTTGAGTTCCAATAAATGCCTCCAAACAGATTTCCAATTGACTATCTGCTGTACCACTCGTGTTTCCCCAATGATTCCAGCCTCTAACAGTTCTCTTCCGATAAAGAGAACAAAGTATCAGCTTTGGCTAATTTGAATATTGTTAGGAAGAGAATGACTAAAAATGTAGAAGGTTACCTGGAGGTGGTGGCACACATTTTTAATCCCAGCGCTTGGGAGGTAGAGGCAAGTGGATCTCTGTGAGTTCAAGCCCAGACTGGTCTACAGAGCTAGTTCCAGAACAGCTAAGGCTACACAGAGAAACCCTCTTTAAAAAATTGTAGAATGTTGAAGGCATAAAACAAATGTAAAATAATATTATTGCTGTCATTACTCTAATTATTGATAACAGCTATTATGACCAAACAGATCTTTCTGTCAATCTGCAATAAATAGTAGTCGAAAGAGGAACTTTGTAGGACATCATGAGACAACTGGATAGGTTAATTATACAGCTTAGTTAGATAATAAAACTCTCAGCACTTAGTTCGATAGTAGAAATCAGTATAGTTTGGTGTCATGAGCTGGGCATCCGACCATGGTTGAAAACAGAACCGAGAAACTAAGCAAGAAAAGCTACCTGCCCAAGGCCAACCCTGTCAGGAATGAAATGTTTACTCTCCAAGAACTTTTCTTCCTGTAGAAGTCCCTATGGGAGGGTCACTCACTGGAAACCAAATAGCTGTCTTCATGAGCACTTCCCTCTGCATGCCAAGGTGTGAGGATGTCAGCTTGGGCTCAGGGAATAGGAAATCTCGGGTGTTTTGTTCATAGCAGGCCAACTCTTCCCATGCTGGAACAAAAGGATAAAGGGTATAAGTAAATGTCTTCTACACTCCTCAAGTTTAAGGAAACAGATGCTCAGATGGCATGCTAGCTAGCTTATATCAACTTGACATAATCTATAGTCACCTCAGAGGAGGGACCCTCCACTGAGAAAATGCCTCCTTGAGATCATGCTATGATAGACTGTATCCTCAAACTATGAGCCCCAATAACCCTACCTTCCTTAGGTTGTTTTTGTTAGGATATTTTCTCAAAGAAACAAGAAAAACAACTAAGACAGAATATTGGTACCAAGAGTAGAATGGTTGCTACCATAAACTTGATTATGTGGTTCTTGGGTTTTAAAAACTAGTTTGCAGGATAAATGTAGAAGAGTTTAGAAATTCGGACTAGAAACTCTTGGATACTATAAGCATAGCCTAAAGGACCTTTCTAGTGAAAGCTTTGAAGCCAAAAATGCTGAAAGAAAGACAAACAGTGGAGGCTCAACCTATGAAGACAGCAACAAGGTCAGGAACTGGAAGATGGCCATGCATGTGATCATTTGGACAAGACTCTAGTTTCATTCCGCACTTAGCCTGAGAATTTGAGTGAATTTTAATTTAAAGGTAATAGACTACCTAATTTTGTGGAGGAAATGTCAAGACAAGAGAAGATTCGGGTGGTTGGTGAGAAAGCACTTGTAATCCTTAAAGGGATGATTGTCACTGAGGAGACACCTCCTGCACTACATTGGGACAACAGGAAGGGTGGCCCTAAGCTCAAAACTCCACCCCCCTGAAAGATTTGTCTTATGAAGGTTCAAACATAATTGAAGGAAGAACGACAGAAGTGAAAAAGGTCCCCTTCTCCTTGAAAGCACCTGGCTAGGGAAGTGCTTCCCAGGTTGTGACGTTTAAGTTGACACAGCTGTAGTCCAAGGGAGCCACGCTTCAACCTGAGCAGTGGTACTTGGAAACATCATCCATCCACGTGCTACTACTTCTTGAGTCATGAAAGATGCAAGCAAGACTGAAGGTGTCATGAACTCCTGCTCCATACTTTCGGAGAACAGCTGAGACCAGTAGAGGTGTGGCCAGGTCAAAGTCCCTATAGGGCAGCCATAAGAGGCCACTGTGTCAAGCTGTGAAGGAGAAGCTGCAAAATGTGAAGCCTAGGTTCTAAGGCAAACCCCAAGATGCTGGAAGAGGCCACAACTGTAAGGCATCTACCAAACCAAGGGTTGTTGTGGGCATGGAGTAGAAGCAAATGCACAGAAAAAGTGTGTGTAATACAGGTTGCATATCTGGAGGGATAGGGGTATCTAAGCCCTGTGGAGCACAGTCAGTTTCATCATGAGCTCTGATGCTGGACATGGAACTGCAGGGCTTGATGTTTTTCCATGCTGGTTGGTCTCTCTTCACTCATTCCTTCTCAAACTTTGATCCCTCCACTTTTAGAATGGGGATGATAATTTGGGGCCATCCTATGATGGAACTACACAGTGCTCACACATCCATAGCATATATTCACACAGATACACACATATATGTAAATAAAAAAATCTTTTAAAGTGATGTGTTTGGAGAACTGGAGAGATGGCTCAGTAGTTAAAGAGTGCTGGTTATTCTTCTCTTCCAGAGGTCCTGAGTTCAATTCCCAGAAACCACATGGTGGCTCTCAACCATCTATAATGAGGTCTGATGCCCTCTTCTGTTGTACAGGTATACCTGCAGATAAGGCATTCATAATCATATAATATATAAACAAATCAACCTTTTTTGAAAGAGTATTTGGATATCAAGTTGACTGGAGTGGAGTTGTGATGGTTAATCTCTATTGTCAACTTTAATGAGACAGAATTCTCTGGGAGACTGGCATCTGGGCATGCCAGAGAGGTTACTATATTGTTTAGGTTAACTGAGTAGTAAGATTTACAGATTGTGGTTGGCACCACTCCCTGGGCTAGGATCCTGGGCTATGTAAAAAGTAGAAAGTAAGTTGAATACAAGCACTTACCACTCTGTTTCTTGACTATAGAAGAACCCTGTGACTTCCGCTCGGTGATAGACTATAACCTTGAATTATATGCTCTAATAAACCATTCCTTCCTGGGCTGCTTTTGTTAGAGATTTTATCACAGAAAAGTAACTAAGATAATACTGAAATGGGGATTAGTCAAACCAATTAGAAAATAAGAAGGGTCCAAAGTGTCTTAAAACTGTCTTCTGAGTTTGATTTTTTTTCCAGTAACCCAAATGGCAGCCAATGTGGAAATGTCAGCACATAATGAAATGTAACAGAGCCTGGGTAATAAATAATAAGTGAGCATGCTCAGACTGCCTGATCTTATAGGCCAAGTAAAGTGGCTGAAAGCACTCAGTGTTCTCAATCAGCTCATGGCATAGACAATGACATCATCGGGGACTTCAGTGAACATGTTTTCTCCCCTCACTTAAAAAAAATGTATAAGAAAAGCAAATTCTAGTAACAATATCAGTTTGAAGACTACCTCATGTTTCTAGAGCATATGACAGTTATCACCATGCTTCTGGATAGAGTAGCTCATTGATTCCTTGAGACTGAGAGTTTAACACACGTGTCATGATGGTACACAGCAACGCAGGCTAGGTCTGCATGAGGTCTTACTGCCTTCTAATGACCATTACTAACTACGGAGGAAAAGCAAGCTGAACTTGCTAAAGAGAGAGTATTAAAGCTTAAACCTGAGGAGACTCATAAAAAGAAGGCACCAAGCTCACGGTCACACTGCCCCGTGTCTGTCACTTCTTCACACCTTTGTAAACTGAACAACCAGAGGGGTCTTCATTCACTGGGAGCGAAGTCACAGATTCTCATTATTCCCTTCAGTAAGCTCCATGCAGATCTGAGCATGGCTATGGTATCCCTAACCTGATGGTCAACTGCCCTATGTATCTGAAGACGCTGTGAAACCATCAAACAAGAATATACTTATCTACAGCAAAACAAAGTAGTAATGGCCAGCTGGTAAAAGAACTGGTCTCTGAGAACCAGCATGGTCCATATGACCCTACGCTTGACTTTATGCAAATTACATTTACAAAGTTAACACCAAAGACTATTGCTGCTGCCACATGCCATGTTGGTATAATTAACTGATTTATTTGCACAGCATCTGACACTGAGTGAAACTGTTATTTTCAGCAATTTAAACTGAGTGCCACTACACTCACAATCTGAAACTGGAGGGCTGTGAACCTAAAGCAAGCACAATAAGGTTCCCATTCTGCATGGGACTAACTCGTGATTTATACATGATATTCATGCTGCCAGCTTGACTACTTAAACAACTATTCTTATAATCTCATAGGTAGATATTTGTGTCACAAGAAAAATACATACATCCCAACACTCAACAAGGTCAGACAGGAGGATCATGGGTTCAAAGCCAGCCTATTCTTGACTAAAAAAATGTAATATTCCAAAACATATAAAATTCTAGATAGTAAGTACACACAATATCCTATAAATAGTATAGTTAATTGTATATAGGGGATGTGTTACCTTAACACTAGGTATATATGCCAATACATTACATACTAAGTGTGTTTTTAAAAGTCTAAGAAAATATAGAGCAAACTGTCATAAAGTATCTATCAGGAATTGTTAATGAGTGGGTTCTACTTACTTTTAGTCTATATAATCATGTTAGTTGAAAATTTTTTTCAATATTTAGATACTGGGTATTTTTTAATTAGTACAAAATTAAGTAATACCAAAATAAACATGACCCTATTCTATTAACATAAAATATAACTTGCCAATTCACAGGGTTATATGTTTAAGCATAAAATTGGGTCAAACAAGAAAAAAATTATGGAAAAAACCTCAATGGCCTGGTTTTAGCCTGTCCCCTTTTTTTTTCATTCAGTGAGCATTTCTGAATAGCAGGTAGGAGGCAGTGCTCTGGGTTGTCTACCAAAACAAGTAATTCCTGAACAGATAGCCTCATACTGTTTTATTCAAGTATCTAGCACTAGATTCACACCATGATCTGTAGCTATTGGTATTTATCCTTGGGTTGACACCATAACACTAAAATTGTGGTCACAGAGTAACACTTGAGTGCCCATGTATTCCCACAGTCACCCCATACATGCAAGGACTCAGATCTGGATTCACACTGAAGTAGTCCAGCAACCGCACCTAGACTCAAACTAGAACATCTTTGTGCATGTTCACATTCACACCACAATATTCAAGAATCTGTGCGCAAATTCAGACCACCATATTTGAGCATCTATGTATAGATTCAGACCATAATATGCAAGTGCCTATCCCTGATTCACACCATTATATCCAAGTGTCTGTTGCTAGATTCACACTGCAATAATTCAAGAGCTCACCCCATATTCTTAAGAGTGTAGAGTTCTTATCTGTTTCCAGGGCTACCTTTGCAAAAACAAACAAACAAACAAACAAAAACAAAAACAAGAAGCAAATATCTAGCTCTACACCCCTCTCCTGGACCCCTGGCCTACCCCAAGGATATCCAGTTATGGACAGATCCACAACCTTCAGGGAAAGCCCCTACTCAACTCTTCCCCTTTAGCTGAGATACCTACCCAGTTCACCACTCTTTTCTCAATAACTCTCCAGAAAAAAGAAAATACACTTGAGAAAATATCTACATGGTGCAATGAAAGAGATATATATGTATTGATCATAACTGATTAAAGAATTGATAAATATAAATTCATAGCAAAGGGAAATGCTTGCATCCAAACCTCATTCTGCAAGCAATCAAAAGCAATGAGGAAGCTGGGCAGTGGTGACACACACCTTTAAGGGTAACACTTGGGAGGCAGAGGTAGGCAAATCTCTGAGTGCAAGGCCAGCCTGGTCTACAGAGTGAGTTCCAGAACAGCCAGGGCTACACAGAGAAACCCTGTCTTAACAAAACAAACAAACAAAAAACCAAAAAACAACGACGATGGCCAGAAGGAAAATAAAAACAAAAACAAATCACAATATGGGAAAAATTAAAACTTTTGACACATATCTAAATATAACAGGTCATTATATGACAAAATATTTCTAAACAAATGAATATACACCCAAAAGGTCATAAATTCAGTGATAATGCCATGCTTAGCCAACCAGGAGAAACAAGCATATTCTACTCTGCCTGATGAGCAGTATACCATTAGAAATGGTTCAGTCATAAAGATAACTGAAATTCTATCCCCATTCATTCTTTCAAGATGAAATTGTTAGTTCAGAAGTGTGTTTGTTGGCATATTACCTGGAGACACTAGCTGTACTAATTCAAACCTGGTTAGGAAGCCTAAGAAAGAAGAAAATGAGATTTTAATATTTAATTTCAATATTTTAGAGAGTTAAATGTTAAATTAAAACCACCATATCTCATTTAGACTACTGGTAATAACAGTTTAGTTGGCCCTCTGTATTCACAGGCTCCCTAAATGGAGATCCTACAATGATCTTTAAAATCACCCACAGACAGAAAACATTTAAAAAGTAATTGCACCTGTTACTAACATATATATTCCTTTATCATTTATTCTCTAAACAATGCAGAACAACTACTTCATACAAAATTTACAGTATATAATATATAGATAATCCAAATTATATGGGACACACACACAGATACATACACTCACACATAGGTTATAAGCAAATTCTATACCATTTTACTTATAGTCCTTGAACACCTATGTGTTTTGGTATGTGTGGAAGTCCTGGAACCATTTTCGCAAGGACATCACAGAACAAGTATAATTTAAACTAAGTGCCACAGCGACAATGAAACAGGTTTTGATAAGTTGAGGGGTGGAGAAAAGATGAGGGAGCTACAGTATTTACATTTTATGTAATATTTTGTCTCTTGAAAGTATGTTAGGGGCTGGAGAGACAGCTGTGTCAAGAGAGCACATTGTTCTTGTGGGGGATACAAGTTCTCTTCTTAGCTCCCATGTCAGGCAGCTAACGGGTGCCTATAACTCTAGATCCAAAGAATCTGATTCCCTCTCCTGTCTTTGTGGGTGCCTATGCACACACATGGCACACAGACACACATAAATAAAAGTATATATATTCATAAAGTACTATAATAGCAATATACTTCTCATTTTAAAGCCTGAAACCCAAGTATCATTCATCAACGCAAAGTTTAGCTTGCCTAAAAAGCATGCTATTTGTCTCTACAAATGTGACTTAAGTATTACTATGTTCCTTGAGATTAAGATATTTTTAAAGATGTTGTCTAAAACATCTGTAAAGACAAGACTAAAACCTAAATCTTAGCCAGGAGGGATGGGTGACTCAGTAAGATAAAGTATGTGTCACTCAAGCCTGATGATGTGAATGAAATCCTCAGAACCCACAGAAGCAAGAGATATCCAACTCCTAAAAGGTATCCTTTGGTTTCTACATGTGTACCTATGCTCATATAACACACACACACATACACACACACACACACACACCACACACACACCACACACACACACACACACACACACACACCACACACACACACACACACACCACACACACACACACACACACACCACACACACACACACACACAGTAAAGTAATCCTGAGCAAAAAGCACACTGCTGGGGATATGGCAATGCATGATTCAAGTCATAGCACAGAGCTCCAGCAACAAAAGCAACATGGCGCTGACAGAGAGGACCGTGCCAAACAATGCAGTAGAACCGACGTCCAGGAACCAGAATACATACAGGAGAAGGCAACTTCTTCAACAAATGGTGCTGTCAAAACGAGAGAACCACTCATAGAGAATGGGGCTCTATTCTTACCTCTTGTCCTGTACAAAAAAACAATTAGAAAGAGTCCAAAGTTCTTAACACGAGAGTGACACTGTAAGGGGAAACACCTTAAGATATAGGGAAAGGCAAAACGTTTCTGGAAAGGACGCCAACAGCTCAAGAAGTGATACCAAGAACTGACAGACGGGATTGCCTGAAATCAAGTCTTCTGCATAGCAAGGGAAATAGAAAAGAGCTAAAGAACTGAAGAGAAGTCGTCACCAGCTATGTATCTGGCAAAGGATTAATATCTAGAATGGATAAAGAACTCCCAAAAATCAAACGCCAAAAATCAAACCCAATCAACAAATGGGCTAATGAAACGAGTGCACAATAGTCAACAGATGAAACCCAGATTAGCGATAAGCACATGAGAAAGGGTGGGTGTGACAGCATTACACCTGTAACCCAGCACATAAGAGCTGGAGACAGGCAAATCCGGAGTCAAGGCCATTCTCAACTACATAGTGAGTTTGAAGCCAGCCTGACCTATATGAGACCTAGTCTCATAAAAATGAAAACTGTTCCGCATCTTTAGGCATAAAGAGAACACAGAGTAAAACTACATACACAGTCCATCTCACACCAGTCAAACTAGATATCAAGAAAATAACAAATGTTCGTAAAAATCTGGAAAAGGTGGACCATTATACATTACTGGTGGGAATGTGAATTAGTCCAGTCAATATACAGGTTAGACACTCACACACAAACCCAAAACCTAAAAAGGATTATCACTTTTTGGTATCTAGAACTCAAGGCAATATACCAACACCAAAATACTCATGTTTACTGCAGCACTATTCACAACAGCCAAGCTAGAGAATCAGCCCAGGTGATCTTCAACAGATTAAAAAAACACACTGTATATACACAGTGGAGATTTATTCGTACTGTCTTGGTTACTTTTTTTATTACTGTGATAAGACACCGTGACCAAGACAACTTATGAAAAAAAAATGTTTAATTTGTGGCTCACAGTGGCAGAGGGTGAGAGTTCATGACCATCAGGCAGGGAGCATGGTAGCAGGCATGCAGGCCAGCAGGTACCATGCTGGAACAGTAGCTGAGAACTCACATCTTGATCAGGAGATACTGGGAATGGCATGGGCTTTTGAAACCTCAAAGCCTACCCCCAGTGACAGATCTTGTCAACAAAGCCATGCCACTAAATCCTTTCCAGGTGCTTCCAACTAACATAGGGACAAGTATTCATTCACATATATAAGCCTATGGTACTATTCTTATTCAAACCACCACACAGACATAAAGAAGAATAAATGTAAGCTATTAGCAGTAGAAAATAGGTGTAACTGTAAATCACCATATTAAGTGAAAGTCAGGCAAACATTAGATATTTTCTTTCATTTAAAAGACTTGGGATTCTTTATAAAGAAAACTTATAACTCCATTTTAGAGACAGACAATCCTATGAAAAAGTGAGAAGAGAATATAAACAGGCATTTCTCCAAAGTACACTCCACACTGTTAGCTATTAGAGGCATGCAAAACAAAGGTTAAAAAGCACTTCACGCCTGCAGGCTTCAACCAATCAAAATGAGAGAAAGAAACAAGGATTGGTCAGAACAGAGAAAAGAATGAAACCTGCAAACACTGCGGGTTCAGTGATTCAGCTGCTCTGGTAAGAAGTGCAGGAGGCTTACAAAGTTATTACACATATTGTAAGTCACTGAGACCCAGCAGTACTACTTACATGAGTGTGTGTATATGTTTGTGTATACTTATGTATGTGTGTGTGCACATGAGTGTGTCCAAGAGAATTGAGAACATATTTCCATATAAAAACTTATATGGAAAACACAAATAGACACAACATCATTATTCACCATAGTCTAAAGAGCAGAAGCAACCCACGTGTCCATTGTTTGATAACTAGAAAGACAAAATGTGATAAAGTCAGATAATGGAATGTTAGAGAGTGTGGTATTGGTGAATTCTATAATATAAATGAACTTTAATACAATTATGCTAAGTGAAAGAAGCCAATCATAGAGGACCATATATTGTACAGTCTCCTTCATGTAAGATATGCAAAATAAGCCCATCTCTGCTAACTAGGTATGGTGGTACACACCTGTAACCTCAACACTAAGGAGACAGAGAGAGGAGTTCAAGGCTAGCCTGGGCTCTGGGATAGACTGGCATTTGCATTCTACAGTATGAGGGGCATAGGTAGTAACTCTTAACACGTATAAAGTTTCTTTTGTGGCATTGGAAATGTTTAAATCAAATGATCTGATTGTTGTAACAACATCCAGTTAATGTTTATAATAACCAAAGAATAATGTCACCCAGAAAAATCATGTCTATACTGCAGAATTTTGTTGTGTTTTGTTTTGAAAGACAATGTTTCATGTAGCCCAAGCTAACCTCAAACTAGCCTCAAGCTAGCTAGATTATCAAGGTTAATCTTGAACTCCTGATCCTCTTGCCTCTGCCTTGTAAGAACTGGAGTTAAGAGTCCTGTGCCACCACATAAGGTCTCACATCCCTATTAAGAAGAATGTTTATAACAATTTAAAATAGTGGTTCAGGTAGGTGGTGAGATGACTCAGGGGAAAGTCACAGAAGCCCAAGGAGCCAAGTTCTAGCTCAAGAAAACTCAAAACGGAAGGAGGGAGCCAGTTCACCGCCATTGGCCACTGTCCTCTCTCTCAAGCACACATTGTACATTCACACCCATATCTATAGGCACACAATAAAAATTGTTATTATTTTATTTATTTATTTTTAATTTTAAAATAAGAAATATTTATTGTTGTTGTTATTAATATTTTATTATTATTATAAGTTAACATTTTTAAAGGTTGATGTAAAGACATCTGCCTATCATCCCAATATCCTGACGGTGGAGGCAGGAGGAGAGAATTCAAGGCCAGTCTAAACTACATAGCACGATTATATCTCTAAAAATCAACCAAACAACATGAACAATAAATAAAACATGAACTAGATTTCACCATAGAATTTCCCTAAATTTAAATATGGATCAAACACAAGCATCACGCTTCAGAAGCAGCAGAGTTCTGAACCTGTGAATTACATAGGAGTCTCTTTTTTCTCCTAAGTACCTACTTTCTAAAAGTTCTGCCACAGCTCCAGGATCTATTGCCTCTTCAAATACCTGCAGAGAGAGAAAAATAGGGAAAAGAGGGTTTCAAAGTATAACTAAATGGTATTTCCAGAAACTGTACTTTATGTTCTTCCACGGGATTAGCATATATAAAAAAATCAAGCCATGTAATATTTTAGTATTCAACAGGAACATTTTTAAAAAGCATGTGGTGAAAGTACAACAAATGGCTGTAGCACGGATGAATTACAATTATCAGAATGATAAGTGCAAAGAAATTTGAGTTAGCTGAATCCATCACACGTTTAAAATGCCATCAGTTTGACCTACTCCACAAGCAAACACATCTTGAATCAACATGGGTCTTGAGTGCATAGAAAAACATTCTGCATACACCAGGTACTCATCAAGTGGTAACTAGATGACCCCTCTGTCCATGCAATTGGTTATGCTAAACGGGAAGACAGATTTTACCCATGTGTGACATCAAAGACAAGTAGTGATGGGAGTGACTCTTATCATCACTATATCACCTTAAACATGGTCAGATCTGTGGGTTTTGTTCTTGAAATAAAAGGCTCTAAGCCAGCACTGAAAAAGAACAGGACCTTCTGAAAGCACAAGGTTTTCAGCTGTTCTTCAGTAGTACCTTTAACCTTTAAACTTCTAATTTAAATACTGTTTAAAGTTAAGCATGGTTCAATTTCTGCTTGAGGTTTTAAAGGCTGGTCTCCTTTGAGGGCAAAGTTGGACACTGTGTTTACTAAGTAAATGTAGGTAACATTTTTTTCCTAAACTATTTCAACAATTACATCCTTCCATTTCACGCTGTTATCAGTTGGATTGTGTGGCCCTATCAAAACTCACAGGTTGGCATCTAACTCTAGTCTCTCAGAATACGACCTTATTTCCAAATAGGATCAATGTAAATACGCTTAGTTAAACTAATGAGGTCATAACGGAGGAGGCTGGGCATTTAACACGTGATTGGTGGCTTTTTTTAAGTGAGTATTTAAGCATAAAACCTTATGTTTTTAAAGTTAAAAGTAAATTAAAATAAATTCATGAGTGCACTTGAGCAGGGAATAAACTCAGTAACCAATCAGAGCTCAGAAGGAGTCACTATTACAAATCAGGCATAAAGTTTTCTATTCTGGCATCCAACCCAGAGAAAGCAAGTGTAGTTTCTTGGTTAGAGTGGACAGAGCCAGCCAGCATAGGTCATAAGTCCAGCAAGGGAACCTGACATTCTGACCAACCAAGTGTCTGCTTCTGTTTTACAGTTCACACAAACCTTCTTTTGCCTTAAAGAAGTAGAGCTCCTCTGTCTAATGCTCAGAGTGTCTTGAAGTCTATGTGCTGTAGAGAGTAAATGGTTAGATGGTACATTCTGGAGTCACAATGATATAAACCTCTTCCTAAGGCTGCAACCCGTTAAAAGAGCTCCTCATATTGTAGTGACTCCCCAACCATAAAATTATTTCACTGCTATTCCATAACTGTAATGTTGCTGCTGTGATGAGTCTTAACAGCATAACCTGTGCTTTTCGATGGTCTTGGTTGACCCCAGTGAAAGAGTCAGATTTTCCCAAGGGGTTGCAACCCACAGGTTGAGAAACATTGCTATAAACCAAAGAACTAGCTTCCATCGTGCCTCAGGAAGTAACATGGTCCCCACCAACATTCTTTGACATCTAGTCTCCAGAACTGTGAGACAGTAAGTTTGCTGCTTGTGGGTTACTTCTGTATGTCAGCTCCAAGAATCTAAGGCATCTACCTACATGGAAGGGTTTTTTTCAAGGATGATCTTGGGGAGCAAACTGTCAGCTTAGTCTATGCAAATACAATGGCTCATGGATTTTTATGAGGAATTTGTTTACACACATGCTTTTAAGTTATTCAAATCTAAAGCCATGCATTTTATGGGGAAAGAAAATGCTTTTGCTATGTGCTACACGGGTTTTCAGCTAAAGAATGGAACAGATCGCAAGAAACCTGGATCTAGAAGGAACTAGAATATGAGCCTAAACAACTTTTGTTTTAGAAAAAGAAAAAAATGGTTCCATGGTATTTTTGACTAGTAATCTAGGGTTTTCCCACCCAGCAGGAGAGAAGCATCTAAAGTGTGAAGGTCTGGCATTCTCTGTTTCAAAAACAGAAGAGGTAGGGTTAGGTTAAGTTCCCAGGTTATTCATGGATGTATAATGCCCTGTTTGCATAATTTTGTATCTATGCACTTCTTACAATTCTGTCTTAGAAGTCTCCTACAGGGCCAGCAACTGATGAGTGGGGAAAATGTTGGGGGTGGGGAAGCTTCTTTGCACCATGTCCTCACCCACATACGGCCAGTAGGATCATCTGGGTTCGGACTGTATTTTCCCAGGATAACAACCATTTACTTTTACCCAACCAGCTTCACATACATTTTCAAATAAATAGGTTGCAATTTTTAAAAATGCATCTTTTCTCTCATCCTTAGATTAAAAGAGCTAGGTGGGTTTCTGGAAAACATCTTCCAGACTTTGGAAATCTTCCCTTCGCCTTAAAAGTCCACCTTAGGGGACACTGGGCAAAACCATTAGGCTTACCAAAGATTACTCCAATTTCATCTCAAATCCAAAACCAAAGCCTTAGGGAGTTGTCGGTGATTGCAGAGTATTGAATAGTCTACAGTGTACTGCAGTGGGAAGCTCTGACCAGTGTTTTTTTTTTTTTCTACAAATTTTTTAAATCATGATTGCACTCATTGGAATGGAATCTAACCCTTACTACTATTGTTATATAACATGCACATGACTTAAGGAAACTCAGAAAATATAAACAGCTTTCTTGTTTAGTTACAGGCTTTCAATTACCAGGTATGGCTGATTCGGTTATAGTTTTAAGTTATTTTTCCGAGCTTAAAGTTTTTTTCTTAAGAGCTGCAGTTTATTAATAGCCCCTTTCATAAATGCAGTGCAACTGTCTCTAACACCTCCAAGAACATTCAGAAACGCTCTCTGCTCCAGTTAGAAAATGCCAGTGGGAGTTCCAAGAATAGAAAGCATCCACCAGGGTATTTAGCACTCAATTGACAGAACTTGGCTCAGGCCTGCATAGCAAAAAGCAAGACTTCCAAACTGTGGTTTTGCCTCAAGGCCCCTTGTACTTTTTACACTGTGTTAAAAAGGGGGGAAAAAGTGTGTGTGGGGGGGTGGGGGTGGGGGGGAACAAAACCACTATTCTTCCAAATGACTATTAAACTGGCTTCAGATAGCAAAATCCACTGAGATGTCAAAATCACCTTTTCAAATCTCATGCTTTGTTGAATCACAATAGGAAACACAGCGGGAAAGCAGTCTGTCTCCAGGTACTGATTCAGAAGGTAGACTCCAAGGTACACAACTTCCTTGTCCGGCAGGAACACTCCCGGGCAAGAAATCTTAAAAAGAGGAGGAGGGCAATCAGGGATTGTTTTTGTGCAGCAGGGCTGTTTACCCTAACCTCCCCTAGCTCTGAGATGACGCCATCACTGTTGCGTCCTTCACCTGCACGTCCCAGCTACTCCATCTTCCCGACCTCTCCCTCAAGCTGGCTCTCCCGGCTCCCTCCCACATCTCCGCCAGGTGTCACAATCGTGCTCTGCGGCTTCTCGGCCCGCCCTCCGGGGATGGCAGTGCGGAAGCGGAAGAGGCTGCCGGGCCGGGAAGCCTGTCTCCGGTCTGGCCGGGTCCCCGGGACCTGCCGCCCGCCGCGATGCCGAGTCCCCGGAGGACCATCGAGGGACGGCCGCTGGGCTCCTCGGGCGGAAGCAGCGTCCCGGGCAGCCCGGCCCACGGCGGCGGCGGCGGCGGCGGCAGGTTCGAGTTCCAATCGCTGCTGAACTGCCGCGCGGGCGCGGACCCCGCCTGCGCTCGGCTGCGCGCGTCCGACAGCCCGGTGCACCGGCGCGGCTCCTTTCCGCTGGCCTCCGCGGGCCCCGCACAAGCAGCCCCGGCCCCGCCGCCGGAGGACGCCCGCATGAACTTGAACCCGTCCTTCCTGGGCATCGCCCTGCGCTCACTACTGGCCATCGACCTGTGGCTGTCCAAGAAGCTGGGGGTGTGTGCTGGGGAGAGCTCGGCCTGGGGCAGCGTGCGGCCCCTGATGAAGCTGCTGGAGATCTCAGGGCATGGCATCCCTTGGCTGCTGGGCACCGTCTACTGCCTGCTTAGGAGCGACAGCTGGGCCGGGCGCGAAGTGCTGATGAACCTGCTCTTCGCCCTGCTGTTGGACCTGCTGCTGGTGGCTGTGATTAAAGGGCTGGTCCGCAGGCGCCGACCCGCGCACAATCAGATGGACATGTTTTTCACCCTGTCGGTGGACAAGTACTCCTTTCCCTCGGGCCATGCCACGAGGGCCGCCCTGGTGTCGCGGTTCATCCTGAACCACCTGGTACTGGCCATTCCACTGAGGGTGCTGGTGGTCCTGTGGGCCTTCGTCTTGGGTCTCTCCAGGGTCATGCTCGGGCGGCACAATGTCACTGATGTGGCTTTTGGCTTTTTTCTGGGCTACATGCAGTACAGCATTGTGGATTATTGCTGGCTGTCACCCCACAATGTTCCAGTTCTTTTTGTACTGTGGAATCAACAGTGACACCATCTCATTGATTGTTGGCACCATAAGGTCTGAAGGATTCCACATTCGAGGATTCTGACCTAAGCCAGAGCCATCCAGTTACCACTCAGACATTTTAGGCACCTTTGGGAATTCTGGGATCCCACTGTCTTGACATGTTCCTAGACCGGAGCATATGCTGGCTATTCCTGAACACGGCCATTACTAGAGAAACAAAGTCTACTGTATATGTATTCGACAGCTATTTATCACCAAGACAACTGCAAAGAAATCAAGCTGGCTGATTTATATGATTGCTATTTAAAGTTGACAGAATACTGTTAATAAGTAATCCCCCCCAAAAAATGTTATTAATTCAATGTTGTAAATTGAATTTTAAGAGCCATTAGCTAGATAATCCATGTGCTATTCCTAGCCCTTTACCTGTGGTAGATCTTAAACAATATTTTTAAAGTTCAAGACTTTTTTTTTTCCAGTTTACTCTCTGAACATCTGTTGCCATAATTGGAGCTTTTTCCTTCTCCTGATTCCTTTACGTTCTCCCACCCTTGTGGACTTGGTAGCAAGCAGAGGTTTTACGGAGTACTTGCCTTTCTTCTCCCTGTACCTCTCAAACGGTCTTTAGATATTTACTTTCCATTCCTCTTTAAGAGTATCTTTTAGCACTCATAGAACAAAGCAAGATGTCTAAGAAGACATACTCAAAAGGTGGGCTTGTATGAAATGTAAGTATGAGACTGATGTTTCGTTTCCTAATCCCGTTGACAAGTAGCATACCAGGGGGCAAGAAGCTAAGCTGCTGGGGAGAGTCATGGGAGCTTAAGAGTTTGGAAGTAGGCAGATCAGGAAGTAGGCAATGGTCAGGGGCAGGAATCGAAGCCCTGCTGTCATCTCTGCTGAACAGAGCAAATGATCCTCTATTAAGTAAAAGCCAGAAGAGCAGTGTGGTTCTTTCCAGTGCACCTGCCTAGCGTTCCTGTGTGTACCACAAGGATGACTGTATGCTATCCTTTTCCTATCGATCCACACTGTGCTGTATCCAGCACATCTTAGGTCACAGGACTTAACTTGAAACTTTTCAGGACAGCCTATTGCCCTACATTGAGCGTTAGGTATAACTCTTAAATTTCTGTTTACATTGAAAGCTGTTCATTCACGGTGCCTCCTCCCCCCCACTCATAAGACCAAAGATGACCAAATAATATGGTAGCCTCTGATTATTGTTTGACCTAGAAAGACCAAAGAGGGTATGTTCATTAAATCTGTAAATGCTGCCGTGTCTGGAAAGAAAGCTTTTAAATCACTGGTGAAAGTGGCGTCATCAGATAATCTCAATGGCCAGTTGTTCTGGCAGTTATAAGCAGAAAGGACTGTGGGCTATGGTCTAATGTTCAAGGATGTAGGTGGACAGGACTGTGGAAAATGGAAATGATAAACCAGTTCTCGGTAGGAGGAAGTAGGACTTTTGTGAGTGGGTGTCAGGTACACCAATAGGAACAGCTCCTTCGATAAATAAAAGTTATCACATTCCCACAACAACCTAAACACAGACTACCTCTTCCCTTATCAGATCTGCTAAGCTATGAGGTTCTAAGAGGTCTGGGTGTGTTTAAACTTTCAAAGATCATTTTTCATTATAACATTCAGGCCAGACATTTGGAAGTGACTGTTCTTATAGTGTCCCCAAGTCTGCTAACTGAGGGCCCATCTTATAGTATCTAGTTGCACTTCTGAAATTCCATGTTTTGTTTTCTGGGGCCCAAGTTTGCTGGCTTTTAAAATACAGATTAGATCAATTTACCCGGCTTGATGAATAATCCTAAATTCTCTAGAGTAAAAAACTGATTTCTGTGTTAATTGTACAATGAAGGATGCCTTTTAAAAAAAAAATCAAAATAAATTAACTGGTAATGTTGAATGATAAGAGGTGAAATCTTCAATTTCTGCTTTGCTTCAAGAGAGATAGGTTCAGCTTCTGGGGGATTCCTTCCTCGTCCTGAACACTTGAAATTGATACAGCCCTACTGAGAACTGTTAGCAAAACGGAACCAAAACCAGGGCCCTTTCATTTCTACACGCTCAGTGAAACCTTAGCGTTTACTGATTGCCTAGCATCTAACTGAATCTCAATGCAGTATCCTGTTAGCATCCACTTCTAACTATGGCCTAAGCCTCTTTCTAACTGGGTAGACAAATTCCAGGCCAGTCTTGGAGGACAGGAGAGCAAAACAAGAGGAATGGCTGATCCTAAATGGGACCAGCAAATCACTGTGCCCCTGCACCTCGTTAGTTGGTGGGTTATCACCAAGTGTTTATTGTTAGATCGATTACCCTGTTGAAATTAGAAATCCAAAGCTAAGGGAAACAGCTTTGATTCCTAGAAGTGGGACGATATCAAAAGTGGAGCTTTAAAAATTATATATTCTTTGATTACTTTTTAAAAAATTTAAATTCTTTCATAGAGTATCTTTAAAACCAAAATCCTGCATGAACCTAAGTCAGGATTGTTTTAAAGAAGCCAAGAAACATGTTGGTTTTGGAAAGAAAAACAAAGGCGGAGCAGATTGAACTGAGTTAAAGGCTGAGAAATCCAAAGGAGATAAATGTGTGAAATCTTAGGGACAGAAGGACAAATCTGTCCCAAAAGCAATGTGTGTCGAGTAAGCAAAGGAGAACTTGGGGTTAACGCGGTAGGCTCGCAGGTGTCTTACCGCCCGGATTTGGAGCTCCACCACCACCTCCATAGGCATCTTTCCCTGTGCACCGCAAAGATCCTTTTGTGCTGAGCCTTGAACCAACTATTTCTTAGTTTACATCAAGGCGAATGTTTTCCAGAAGCCTCCCTAACCCCTATGCCCTGCCCCTTTGTTCCCCCATCATTGCTCCCTGCCCAGGTCCCTCCCACCTGGTATCTCACAACAAGCTTTGGAGTGTAAGCTTTCAGAAGGCTGAAGCGTCCGGTTGCCATGGACACTCAAACGCTCAACCTTCTCCTCTGGAACTCCAGGGAGGCTGAGACGCATGCGCACTTACGCTCTGCTGGGAACCTGATGTCTTCTCACCCTCCCTGGTGGTGGCCTGGCCCAATGACTGTCTAAGGGCCTGGGAACCTGTCCACGGATGTTAGGAGTTTTTTTTTTTTCTGTCTCCCCCTGGACACTCTGTGGCCCCAGTTATTGTGTTCAAATGTTTAACAGTTTCCATCCCCAAAGTGGAATGAGATTATAGCTCCGTTGTATAGTCATTCTTAGTGGCTACGGGTCCCGGACACTGGGATTCCTGTGACCATTTCTATTTAGCATAGTTGTCTGTCCCCTAGGGGACTCCCTTGTTTATTAAATCTTTTGTCTCCTTCTTTGCCCCAGAAAACATGTTCACTGTCAATAAATTGAGTAGTGTACTAACTACAAATAGGTCATTTCTAAAGAGACTTAAGTTGGGAATCTCAGGTCTAGAAAAAAATTGTCAGTTCCTCTTCCCTGCGCTGTTCAGCCTTCCGAGTAGTTTAAAGGGAGCATTGAATTGCACCATCCCCCAGGGGGTAGTTATTGTATTTGCCAAACAGCAGTTACACTGTAAATCAGGCAGAGTAAGATTTCTTAACTGGCAAAAGAAATGACATTTTCCCGTTATATGTTATTTAAAAAAAAAACAAAAACAAAAAACAAACCCAGCAGACAGGAGGAGAATGTGGGTGTTTTTAGCCAATCAAAAATTTCCTGGAAGGTCTATGTCTCAAAAAAATGAAATAAGTACATACATATTCATTAAAAATGAGGGCTGTACCATGTGGTCCAGTTGGTGGTGTTTGTCTAGTAGTCATCAGAACTATATAAATCTCTTTGATCTATGTCCACACTCCTAGCACTAGGAAGATAGAAGCAACAGAGTCAGAAATTCAAAATTAGCCTGGAGTATTGTGGTGGTAGAGAAGAGGTGTGGCCTTGTTGGAGGAAATGTGTCTGTGGGAGTGGACAGTGACACCCTCCTCCTAATAGTGCTTCTCCCTGTGCCAAACATATGCAAACCACCACAAATATCTAATGAGTTTGAGGGTCAGCCTGGACTCCATGAGACCCTGACTAGAAATAGAATTTTAAAACTTACCTTGTGATTTTTTATTGATACTTTACATTGAGAATCTGTGTAGTTGAAACAGTACAGGGAGATGTCCCTAAAAAGATACTGCTGACGATATTCCCTTCAGTAGCTATAGTTTATTTCTCTGTAAGAGAAAGCTTGATGTGATGAGGGACACAGCATTACATCTATATCCAGTTCCTAGTGCTCCCTCAGTACACAAAGACTTACACAGATGGGTTCCTGGCTCTCTGGAAGCCCAGGGCACAGATTCGTCACTACAGTTAACTTGTAGAAGTCCTGTGATGATCTTCAGAGGAGATCACCAGTGATAATACTATGTGTCAAAACAAACCGATAGTTAAGTTTCTAGAGGTAAAATAGAAAGGAAGAATCGGTTCTGATTGAAGATCTGCACAGAGGTGGGCATGTTGCATGTGGTCGTTCCATTGCCACAGTACTTCTTTGAGGACAGTGTTACCTGTATTTTGCAGTCTTTTCCCCAAGGCTACATAACTTATCACAACGGTCATGTCTGAGTCCAAGGGCCCTGCCACCTCACTGCCTCCACAACACAGAGATTATTGGACCCTGGAAACACTGCCCATCTGCACACCCCGTTTGTCTTTCTACCTCTTGATATGACTAGACTCTCCCAACTCTTGATATTACCGGACTCACCTCGATAAGGTAGCAGAGCCCTGAATTATTCTGAATTCCCTTGGACTACTTAGCCATTCTTTTCATCTGTGTTTTCTCTCCTTTACCTGGCCAAGTAGTATTTTTATAACCCTTTGTTTAACTCACTGTCTTTTTATCAAGGTGACAATATACATACCAATTAACGTGTCCAGAAGTTTACATATGCCACCCAGGTGTCTCTTTAGATCTTCCCAATCCTGATTAACCTATCACCCAAGTTCACACATAACACCTACGTCTCTCTTTTGGGTTATTTTTCATCTTGGACTCTCAGGTGCCACAGAGATGTGGAAATTGCTACATCCATAATGTTTCAAGCCCATTTTGCAATTCATCTAATCAATGATGCTGCCATCTTGGCTGGAGACCAAGCAAAGTCATTCAAGGATGGGAATGCCACCAAGTCAAGTATAAAATATGACTTCACCTCCAATGCAGGTACTTGTACTGGGTTGGGTTTTTTTGTCGACCTAACACACACCTAGATCTGATAAAGACTTGAGAAAATGCCTTCAGAAGACGGCCTACAAGCAAGCCTGTAGGGTATAGTCTCAATTAAGGATTGATATAAAATCAATTGATGTGCCCATCATGGGCAGGTGGTCCTGAGTTTAAGAAAGCAAACAGCAAGCCAGTAAGCAGAGCTCCTCCATTGCGTCTGCTCCGGTTCTGCCCGGAGTTCCTGCATTGACCGACCTCAGTGACAGGATATGACCTGAGAGTCGGAAGGAAGATCAAATAAACACTTTGCTCCCCATGTTGATTTTGCTCCTGGTGTTTTATTACAACAACAGAGGCCTAACGACCTATGTCTCTATGACAATAAACAGATCCCAGAGAATGGCTTTGTTTCCCAGAGTACTGCCGCAGAGTGACTTTGATGGCCTCAGCCTCAGCATTGAAGAAATGATGCATCGCCCATCCCGCTCACATCCTGGCCACGAAAGAGAAAACAAAAGCATCCCCCAAATGGGAATTTCCAAAGCGTAAATTAACCAGGAATAAATGTGACAAACAGATCCTTATGGTCGAGATGTTCCTTTTAACTTAAAACAATGAATTATTAACCCAACATCATAAATGCTTCTTTTCAAATAACAAAAACAAAAAACAGCAGTTGTGTGAGAAGAGAAACCATTTTTTTAAGGAACAAAAGGAAGGGGTATGAGGAGACATATTGGTGGGAATGGAAATAAATATAATATATGAGTATTCTGTGACTACTGTAACAAATCTCTGTATTCCCAGGTCCTTAAAAAAAAAAGTTATCAGTCGGGCATGGTGGTGCACATCTTTAATCTGAGCACTAGAGAGGCAGAAGCAGGTGGATCTCTGTGAATTCCAGGCCAGCCTGGTCTACAGAGTGAGTTCCATGAAGGTGACTGGAGGGCTGTGCTGTTTGGTTCCCCTGCATTTCCAGCTTTGAGAGGCTGCTGGGACTCCTTGGCTCAAAGCTCCCTTCTTCCATCTTCAAAGCCAACAATACCAAATCAAGTCTTGCTCATGCTGCTTTTGTTTTGACTCTGTTCTTAGGATTGGGCTGGAGTAAGGCTTAAAAGCAGTTATTGCTGTCACAGAGGAGGAATGTTTGGTTTCTACCACGTGTACTGAATGACTGATGCCAGTAAATCAAGCATCAGAGGATCTGATATTTCTGGCCTGTGCTGGCACCTGAACTCATGTGCATACATCCACACACAGACACACATATATACACATGATTTAAAAATAAGATAAAATTTTAAAGGCTTTTATGATCACATTGGGACTATTCAGAGGATCCAAGATAATTCCCCTATTTTAAGGTTGGTTAGTTAATAATCTCATTTTCACTTGAAATTTGAATATCCCTTTTATTATATAAGATAACCTTCTGTCTCCATGATTAGGATATGGACATCTTTGGGCACCATTATTCTGCTTACAATATACAACTTCCCTCGAAAGTGATTCGATAATGTCTATCAAAATTTTTAACCTGACTCTGTATTTCTGCTGCTAGGAATTTATCCCGAAAATTCATTTTCACATAGAAACCATCAATGAAGCCAGCAATGTCAACTAGTAAGATACTCTCCTTGACTTCTTTCTCTTCTTGTTGACCTCTAATATTAGAAATCTTCAGATTTTGTATGGGGGAGGATTTTGTCAATTACTGTAGCTTTTTTTTTGAGATTTATTTATTTTATGTATATGAGTACACTGTAGCTATCTTCAGACACACCTGAAGAGGGCATCAGATCCTGTTAGAGATGGCTGTGAGCCACCGTGTGGTTTCTGGGAATTGAACTCAGGACCTCTGGAAGAGCAGTCACTGCTCTTAACCGCTGAGCCATCTCTCCAGCCCCAAGTGTTCATTAGGTAAAGTCACAATAAAGCTGATGGATATTAAACAGCATTAAAAAAAAAAAGAATGAGGCAGGGCTGTTTTAACAGTAAACAGCCTCTAAAAAGAAAAATGTGTGGTACAGAAAATATATCTAATACAGACATTTCAAAAAGAATGAAAATACAGTATGTATAAATATGCTTAGAATATTCCTGAGGCAGTGGGGAGGGTGGATCATGAGAGACTCTTAATATATAGCTTTGGAAAGAGCCTCAGATAGAGTAGTTGAAGGGAATCTTGCTTTTCATTTAGTACTGTTAGGCGCTGTTAAATGCTATTTCCCCCCACAACTTCTATTACTGAATCAAAAAGAGAACAAATTAAAACAATTTTTAAAGAACCAGAAAAGAATAGGAAGGAGAATCCTGAAAGCACTGGGAAATGCATGAGCCCTCACTTCTCCAACTGCGGTGGCCATTGCCTATGTGTTCCATGGCACAAAGACACCATGCAAATGTCCCTGCCATGTCTACTTCCAGGGCAAGGGATCGTGGCCTGTGGTCCCCAGATGCTTCAGGAGTCACACACCCCTCCCCCTCCCGAAATAGTGGGCAACCTTTCCTGCACATTCAGACGTGTGTTGTTCCAGAAGAGAGCCTGCTACTTTTATCAGAGCTTCAAAGGATTGCTAGTCACATCAGGTTGTAGGACCTCCACTGAGTGCTCAGTGAGCCAACAAACAGTTCCTGTGTGAAGTATGTGGAGCGGAGAGGCCACCTGGGTTATCTGACAGTGCCTGTTAGGAGAGAGGCCTTCTCTGTTCCATCACATTGACACTGTCTTATTAGAGCTGGATGTCTCTCTGAAGGCAGCTATATACTATAATAAATGACTGAAAGACCTTTGAAGCACTGTTGCAATCCATTTATGTCTGGACTCTGTGGGAGGGAGGGAGGAAGGGAGGGAGGGAGGGAGGGAGGGAGAGAGGGAAGAAGGAAGGAAGGAAGGAAGGAAGGAAGGAAGGAAGGAAGGAAAGAAGGAAGGAAAGAGAAAGAGAACCAAATTCATGAGGTAACCTGACAGATAGCCAGCAAGTCAGTAGGCAGCACCGTTCAATGACCTCTGTCTGCATCAGCTCCTGCCTCCGGGTTCCTGCCCTGTTTGAGTTTCTGCTCTGAGCTCCTTCAATAATGAACAGTGATGTGTAATTGTATACTTTGGATAGTAATGTCCTGAGCCCGGAGCAGAGACAATTTTATGAAGAAAATGGGTTTCTCGTCCTTAAGAATCTAGTATCTGATGGTGATTTTCAATGTTTTTGAGCTGAGTTTGAAGAATCTGCAGAAAGGAGGTGAAACCACCAGGGATCATTGTAATGAGAGACATAACCATTGCAAAACAGGATTATACGTCAAGTGAGTGGTTACTTAGATCCAGGATTTCCAAGAAGATGAAGAGCTCTTTAGATACTGTGCCCTCCCCCAGATTCTGAAATATACGGTGTTTCACTGGACCCAATATTATGACTCTGTATGGGATGCTAATAAACTTCCAGATTCTGGCAAGTAGACAACCCACCCCACCCCACCCCACCCCACCCCACCCCCAATCCCTTGCATCAGGATCTACACTATTTCCCCTTCTGATCCAGCGACTGACCGAATTGTGCTTGGACAGCCATGGAACTCATTGACAGAGTCAATGGTCATCTGGTTGTACTCCCAGGCACCCACAAAAGCACTCTGAAGCCACATGATTAACCCAAGTGGGCAGGAGGCGTTAACAAAATGTACCATGGAATTCAAGAGTATGAGCTGAACAACACCCGGGTATACAGCGTGGCGATGGAGAAGACGCTGTTTTCTTCCGACCTCTGCTCATCCGTGAATGTGGTCGGAACAGAACTTAAGGATTCCATAAAGCAATTTCCTGCCACTCTGTCAGCTCTGACTGCAAGTACATCAAACTCGAAGGGTACCAGTCAAGAAAACATCACCAAGGGAGTTGTCGAGATAGCAGAGAAACAGTATGGAGTTGAAGGAATCATGGACTTTAAGGATACTTGGGTGTTCGATGCCAACTTGTGAAAGAAGAAAGAATAAACCTTTGAAACAGCTCTTCAAGAGTGAGGTTTGGCAATGAGAGTCTGAGACAGGAACGTAGAGAGTTCCAGTGCAGCCTGGGCTACACAACAAGATGCTATCTTCTCCTCTTCCCCCATAAACAAAACGGAAAAAAACAACAACAACAAAAAAAAAACCTAGCTCTTCATTATAATTCTTTTAAAGAGAACATCAAAGAAAAGCAAGACATCTAAGAAAAATGTTTTTTTTATTGAGATGTTATCTTTTTTATCACCTGTAAAAGATCAAGACACATGAATTTAATGAATGTGGTGCTATTGCTTTAATGATGTGAAAAATATTATTTTAAAAAAAATAACCTGGGGTATAACTAATAAAGGTGACTGAGTATTAAAAAAAAAAAAGGAAGAAGAAAAGAAAAACTCTGGAGGTTTCTTCAGGATCGAACTACAACTGCTGGTTCATGAGTGGTGTCTGCCTTCCTAGAAAACTGGTCTGCAGCTCCTGGGTCGTATTGGGTGTTTGCCGTGAGCTTGAACTGTGGTAAGTCCCTGTATAGCTCCAGGTTGGGCAGCCGGGTAGGCCTGGGTGATGTTGGTGAACTGCCTCCACATCTGGTCTGACAAGGCCTCAGACAGGCGCTCTGCCTCCTCCTGCAGCTGCACGGACTTGGCCCGCATATTCTGAGCGTGTCTGATGTTGTTATTGCTGAACTTGGCCCAGGTTTCAGGAATGGAGACCGTTTCATCAAACTTCTCCATGCCACGGAAGAAGCTAATGGAGTCAGATGTGTTTTTTAGGTTTAAACATCTCTCGTCAATAGACTGTGCAGAGCTCTTGTCCTCGATGTCCAGCTCAAGGGCATGTTGAGCAGCTCGATTATTTTGCATCTGGAAATCAATTCGTTTAGTTAATTTTCTCATCTGATCTTGACAACGTTTTAGTAAATTTGCCTCCCGGAGAAGGTTTTTCTCCATGTTGTCATGGACCAGGTCAAACCCCATCCTTTTCACCGGATTGTACAGACAGTCCAGGGCCACCTGCAGGGGACAGTTCACTTCCTCAGCGGCGCACTCCAAGCGCCTCTTGAGGGTTTTCAGGCGGTTGTTCTCCGCTACAAGCATGTCCCGCTCATGGCACAACCCGGACTTCCAGAAGCGGATGTCGGATAGCCTCTGGTCCAGGTTCCGGCAGGTTCCCTCTTGCAGTTGGCGCATCAGCTGGTCCTTATCCTGCATGATCCGCAGGGAGTCCTCTGTCAGCCGACGGGCCTGGTGCCGCGATGCCTCTGCAATACTGATCAGCAGATCGTTAGAGCGGTCCCATTCGCGTTGGGTATAGCGACTGAAGAGCGGGGAGTGGAGCGAGGGCAGGGTGGTGGGCGGCTGCCTGTCGCCTGCGCAATCCTCCGGGCTTTTATGGGTGGTGCCGTTATTATAGAAGACTCTGGGTCTCCACGCAGAGCGGCACTGGGGCAGGTGAAAAGGTTGGTAGCATGCCTGTACCTCAGGGTCCTGCCCAGCAGGGGGCAACCACTGCCAGCCCCAGTCTTTCTTGGAGCCACAGTAACTCGCTGTCTGAATGGTTCCAAGAAATTCCATCTTTCCCCATCAGCCCAAAATTTTGCCCAAGGAGCCAGGGCTTCTCACGAGCTAGGAGCCGCGGGACCTCTGTGACTCAGTGCTGGTGTCATAAGGGGCGGGAGAGGGTCTTTGTGCCAATTCAACAATGATGAGTTTCTTGAACACTAATTTTGTTTTTGTGCACAACCCCAGCCTTAAGGTAGAATAAAAAAAAAAAGCCAAAAACCAAAAACTATATCTTATGTCTATCCTTTTCCAACGTCTTTCTTTAAAACACTTTTTAACATTTCAGCTTTTGCACAGTTTAATATTTCAAGAAGAAATTGTACCTTTCTTTTACTAAGAATAAATTCCACGTTCTTCTTAGCTTGGTTTTAATGAACCATAAACATGACGTTTATATCTTAAAAATGACTAAAATTGCATCCTTTGGGGAACTCCCCCCAAAAGGATCAGGCTATTACTATCTATAGACCCACTGAACAGCTCTGATCACACCACTATGGTAGTACTGCATGCCCACCTGTATGATTCACAGGATGGAGCTGCAGGCATTTAGACTGAAAAAAACTGACATTAAGTTCAATCAGGATACTGGCACTGCATTGTCTAATATAGTGGCTTCATATAACTAAGTTAGCTAAAGCAAAAATGAGTAAATAAATCAAGTCTAGCTCCTCATTTGTGCTGGTCACATTCCCAGTGCTCACTAACCACGCAAGGCTAGGGAGTATTACACAGACAGCACAAAGATGGTTCCCATCATCAAAGAGTGTTTTGGTATAGTGCAGTATTGCTCTAGACTTAACTGCTCTTAAAGGAGATGTGGGGGATAGACATATTTTCATTATGTTTTGCTTTGCTTTTTTGTGAAGGCTCTGGAGGTAAGATACCTGAACACATGTGCATATAAACACACACACACACACACACACACACACAAGCAAAAGGCAAAATTTAAGGCTTCAATAGCCTTTTTGATATTCTAAAAAATATGCAATTAACTCTCCTCACTCATATTTCTTTGTGCCCCTAAGGGTGCTCAGGAGAAAGCAGAATCATTAAGTGGGAAGTCTTCTTTATTTTTCAGAAAAGTTTCTAATTAAGGAGCAAAAGTTAGAAATTCATCTTAACCTTCAACAAAATGAAGGATTGCAATAAATTACAATGTCAGAAAAGATAATAAATTTACAAAACAGCCAGGAGATGGTAGCACACAGCTTTAATCCCTGCACTTGGGAGGCAGAGGCAGGCAGATCTCTGAGTTTGAAGTCAGCCTGGTCTACAGAGTTCCAGGAAAGCAAGAGTTACACAGAGAAACCCTGTCTTAAAACATACAAAGAACAGTAATCTCAATGGCCAAGCAGAACCTAGCAATTTGAATATTTTAGCTGGGAGGGGAGGGAGAACCTGTTGAGATCATATCCAGAGGTTAGGCATGGCCCCCCAGTTGAGGGATGGGGCCACCCATCAATCCCCAAAATTTTACCCCAGAATTGTTCCTGTCTAAAGGAAATACAGGGACAAAGAGTAGAACAGAGACTGAAGTAAAGGCCATCCAGAGACTGCCCCACCTGGGGATTCATCCCACATGCAGACACCAAACCCAGACACTATTGTGGATGCCAAGAAGCACTTGCTGACAGGAGCCTGATGCAACTGCCTCCTGAGAGGCTCTGCCAGCACCTGACTAATACAGATGTGGATGCTCACAGCCAATCATTGGACTGAGCACAGGGACCCCAATGGAGGAGCTAGGGAAAGTTCTGAGGAGCTGAAGGGGCCTTTTCTGGCATCAATGGGAGGGGAGGCCCTTGGTCCTGTGAAGTCTTGATGCCCCAGTGTAGAGGACTGCTAGGGCAGTGAGGCAGGAGTAGGTAGGTGGGTGGGGGAGCACCCTCATAGAAGCAGGGTAAGGAGAAATGGGATAGGGGGTTTGCAGAGCGGAAACTGGGAAAGGGGATAACATTTGAAATGTAAATAAATAAAAAAATCCAATTAAAATAAAAAAGAATACATAGTTCTCAGCCAGAGCTACAAAAGAGACCTTGTCTCAAAAAACCAAAACAAACAACAAAAAAGGATACTCAGTTGTCCAGATCTCCTTACCTCTCCCTCCACCCCCCAGTTTGGGGAATGCTTCCAAGGAAAGAACAAATTAAAACCAAAAGGCTTTTAACAACCTTGAAGCCATTTGGGATCTGAGCCTACACATGGGATCCATTTTATGTGACTACATTAGCATTTGTGAGGCAGACTAGTGCTACGCTGTCTTGAGCTGGATACACTAGCATTTGTGAGTCCAGCACTGGCAATGACAGCACACACAGTGGCTGGGAATTTGTAGAATATCCCCTGCAGCTGGAAAGTCACTTCTTTCAGAAAAACTCGCTTGCTGATTAGCAGGCAAATCACAGCATAAGTCCATCTGTACCAAATATAAAGGAGTATGGTGAAGTTCCAAAAGTTGTTTTATTATTTCTTAAGTATTTATGGCTAGCGAAATGACTCTGTGGGTCAAGACACTTGCCCCATGAACCTAGCAGTTCAGTCAATGGAACCCACTTCTGTAGAGGAGGAAAGAGAGAGCTCGGGTAGTGGTGGCACACGCCTTTAATCCCAGCACTTAGGAGGCAGAGGCAGGTGGATTTCTGAGTTCGAGGCCAGCCTGGTCTACAGAGTGAGTTCCAGGACAGCCAGGGCTACACAGAGAAACCCTGTCTCAAAAAACAAAACAAAAACAAAAACAAAAGAGAGAGCTCATTTCACCTTTGACCTTCACACTTGCACATATTGGCGCGCACACACACACACACACACACACACACACGCACATGCAAAAAAAATACACACACACACATAGAGGGAAGGGAGGGAGGGGAGAGAGAGAGAGAGAGAGAAAGAGAAAGAGAATAATTTAAAAATTACTATGTCTAAGCACAAGATTTAAGCTGTGAATTCAGCAGTGGCTCACAGTGAAACTTCTCATCTGGCACAGTCACCCCTTCATCATTTAAATATGAAATGTCCCTTGACAGGCACATGTGTTTAAACACCTGAAATATCTGTTGACTGCTTTAGAAGTCTGTGAACATATAGCCTAGCTAAGAGAAGTAGGTCTCTGGGAGAGGGTCCTGAAGGTTATGTGTGTCTCTGGTTCTCCTCTAAGCCATTTGATTCCTGTTCCGCGGAGATGTGAGGAGTCAATATCAAGCACCACCACCGCATGCTGGTTCAACATGATGGTCTGCTGCCTCCGAAACTGAACCAAAAGAAACCCCTTCACCCTTCAGTTGCTTTGTTGGGTATTTTCTAACAGCGATGAAAAAGTAATCCAGTCATCTGTCAACAATATAAGTCTTTATATCCCTCTCCTGTCCTCTTCTTGCTTCCACCCACCCTTTGGAAAGGGAGTAAGAACCTAATTTAGACTCAGTGGCTGGGCTGGGCTCTCTAGGTGAGTGACATTTGACCTATGAGAAGCAGAGTTGGGTGGATGGTTTTCCCTAGTGTTTACTATCTTTGTAAGTTTGGGAGCCTGCGCCTGTGAATCTTATAGCTTTATGAGTCTTAGAATACCCGTCCTTTGTTTGGAAGAAGGGAATGTTTGAATTCTAAGAGAAGAGCTCACATTTGGACATGTCAAATTTTAAATGTGCATGACCCATTTAAATGATGATGTCCAAACTGCAGGTTCACAATATGAGGCTGAAGTATGGGTTTTTGGGTCAAGGCTGAGATTTCAACTTGGGAAATGTCAATACCCAGAGCTTATTAAAAGCTACATGAAATGGGGCTGGAGAGATGACCCAGCAGTTAAGAGCACTGACTGCTCTGCAAGAGGTCCTGAGTTTGATTCCCAGCAACCACATGGTGGCTCACAACCATCTGTAATAGGATCTGATGCCCTCTTCTGGTGTATCTGATAGCTACAGTGTACTCACATACATGAAATAAATAAATCTTAAAAAAAAAAGCTACAGTAATTGACAAAATCCTCCCCCATACAAAATCTGAAGATTTCTAACATTAGAGGTCAACAAGAAGAGAAGGAAATCAAGGAGAGTATCTTACTAGTTGACATTGCTCTCTGTCTGCATTGGCAGAGATGATTTCTTTGCCAGGTGGGGTGGAAACTTAAGGGTTCTTTGTTAAGTCGGTTGGATGGCGTTTTGCTGTGACTGCTTGGTGAAGGGCGTCATGCTGACTCACAAGGACAAATCCAATTGAACAATGTCATGTTGCCGCTTTAAGAGCTTGAAATCTACCTCATTTACTAAAATAATACAGGGTTCTGGAGAAGCCTTCACAGAATTCTTACAGAGCTTGAGTTTAGCTGTAAATAGAGCCACAACAGACCCTGAAACCTGTAGCGGGAACTATTTAAAAAGGCACCATCCCACGCTAGCGCCGGCTACTCTCTTGCCTGGTGATCTCGCTACCTCCATGGTTAGCCCCATACAGCAATCGCCCATCTCGTGGTTCTCTTTCAGTTCTCTTGTGGCAAATCCTGCTCACATTCCCAGCCATCCACACCCTGTGGATAGCGGTCACAAATCCCAGTAACCCGGTAAAATCAAAACTCTAGAGGCTTGTAATTTATCAGTCAGATTTAAATTAGTAAATCTACAAAAAGCCTGCACAAAGAACTCAAAATTCAATTGATATAAACACAAGCTACACACCTAGATGGGGCAGACACGCTATTATTTTATCATCTGTGGAAGAAATCCCCAATACTTATGGCTCCCAGCACCATACGTGTGGTTCTGGTTCTTCTTCCTCTCCTGTAAGTTCCACCTTATCTTTTCTTCTCCTTCCCTTCTTCTCCCTTCTCTCTGTCTCTCTGTCCTCATCTCTAAAATTCTCAGCCTGCCTTCCTTTTCCTGCTCAATCACAGGCTTTCACCTTATCTTGTACCTGCCCTCACCTGCATGTAGACAGCAACCCACAGAAAACAGACAGTCATTGATAGAAATTTTGACATTTGAAAATGCAAATACAGCCGGGCAGTGGTGGCGCATGCCTTTAATCCCAGCACTTGGGAGACAGAAGCAGGCAGATTTCTGAGTTCGAGGCCAGCCTGGTCTACAGAGGGAGTTCCAGGACAGCCAGGGTTACAATCAGACCATTGAAAGCATGAGGAGGCCCAATAAATGAATGGATAAGGGAGGCAACTGATATTGGTTCTCAGGAGTATAATGTCAACATTAAAGGTCAAACCATAGCTAGAAATATCAGGAATCAAAATGCCTGATGTTTTAATTGTGGTGAATTTGGTCATCCCCCCCCCCAAAAAAAAATTAAAAAAAAAAATGTAAGGCTAAAAGATTCAGAGCTCAAAATAACATTGACACTAGAAAATTTGGTAATCATAGGAGACAACAAACAGGTTCCGGTGTCCATGAGTCACAAAGACTTCCAGGGTATTGTAGCACTGTGGAGAGGCAAACATTGGTCAATGGTCTGTTTGTCTGAGATACATAAGAGGTAACCTCTTGCCATCAGGAAAGGAACTGAAGGACCTGTCAGTGAGGCCCTGCAGCAAACAATATGAGTCGTTTGCCTTTGGTCAGTCAGGAGGTACAAAGCAGGCAAGAAAATCAAAATCAGGTATTTCCAATCTTATGCATGCTACAGAAGGAACTTTGGATCTATTTACAGATACCTCTCTTACATTATCCCCAAAAACTGAATGTTACAAATTAATCACTGGTGTGTGTGGTCCCTTACCTTCAGGGACAGTGGGAATAATCTTGGGAGGGAGTGGATTAACTTCTCAAGAATTTATTGTGCATCCAGGTGTAGTAAGTGGATGGGAATAGCAAGGAAGAAATAAGTTATAGGGTATGTGAAAAAGGAGATGAAAATTGATGCAGGGGGTAGAATTGTTCAACTGTTGTTTCCTTACATTAAGGGAAAGGCTGCGCCAGTAGAAAGGACAGGAGCTTTTGGGAGTACCGGAAAAATGTGTGTTCTGGCAAACAATGGTTAATGATTAGGGACCCAAATTGGTGATACAAATGAATGGTGCTGACACAGAAGGTTGGATACAGTAGCTGATGTTAGTATACTTTCTCAAAAGTCTTGGGATCCAGACTGGTCACTTCAAAAGGTTTACACACAATTTATAGGAATTGGTAAGTTATCAGGACTAAGACGAAGTGTCCAGTGGATTATCTGTGTGGGACCAGAAGGGCAAACAGGGAAGCCGAGACCTTATGTGGCTGACATACCCAGAAACTTATGGGGAAGGAATCTTTTACAATAATGGGGTATTCAAATTAATATGCCTGCAATTTTAGGGAAATCAAATGAAGAAATTAGGGGTGATATGGTAGATCCTGGGGAAGGTGTTGATGCAGGTGACAGAGAGCAATCAAAGGCTGTGCCCACAGTCAAAACACAGGATGTCACAGGGACTGAGTTTCCAAATTTATAAAAGGGGCCACTGAGGACATACCCACAGCCTTGCCCCTAAAATGGTTATCAAACCAGCCTCCTTGGCAAGAGCAGTGGCCCATAACAAAAGAAAATTTTCAAGCACTTGAACAACTGGTACAAGAGCAGCTGGAGGCCCAACATATAGGAGAGTCCACCAGCCCAGGGAGTTCCCCTGTATTTGTTAAAAAAAAAAAAGAAATCAGGCAAATAGTGGATGATAAGGGATTTAAGAGCAGTTAATAAGGTAATTCAATCAATGGGTCCTTTACAGCCTTCCCTTACCATCTTTGTTACCAAAATCATGGCCTATAATAATAATAACTGACTTGAAAGGTTGTTTTTCTCAATACCCTTGCATGAGAAAGATAGTGAAAGGTTCGCTTTCTCTGTACCTACTTTAAATAATAGTCATCCACTAAAGGGATATCACTGGAAGGTACTTCTACAGGGAATGTTAAATAGTCCAACTTTATGTCAATATTTCATGTAATAACCATTAGAAATAATTTGAAAGCAATTCCCTCAATCTATCATTTATCATTATATAAATGACATTCTGGTGGCTGACTCTGACAAAGATGTTTTAGAGAATATGTTTAAGGTAACACAAAGAATTTTGCCATGCTGGGGGTTACAGATTGCTCCAGAAAAAATACAAAGAGGAGATTCACTTAGTTACTTGGGTTATAAAATCAGTTAACAAAAATTTTGACCACAAAAGGTAAATATCTGTAGGGGACCAATTGCAAACTCTTAACAATTTTCAAAATTAATGGGAGATATTAACTGAGGCCTACAATGGATTAAGTATATATGAATTAATTTGTTTCAAACATGACAAGGAGATTCCAATTTAAACAGTCCAAGATGTCTAATAGCCAAAGCAGAAAAAGAGTTAATTCTTGTAGAACAAACACTGCAAGAGGCTTATGTGGATAGAATTGATCCTAAACTTGAGTTTACGCTGATCATTTTACCTTCAACTCATTCTCCTACTGGGCTCATTATGCAAAAGGAAGACAATATTATGGAAAGGATTTTCTTAGCTCATAAACAAAGTAAAAAGTTGAAAACCTATCTAGAAAATAGAAAAAGATTTCTGAATTAATTATAAAAGGTAGAACATGACTGCATTAGCTGGCAGAAACAGATCCAGCTGAAATTGTGGTACCTCTTACAGATGCTGAGATTAAGCCATTATGGGTGATTAATGAGGATTGACAAAAAGCTCGTAGTAATTTCTTAAGAGAAATTAATAACAAATATCCAAAAAGCAAACATATACGGTTTATAAAAAGAACTAATTGGATTATTCCAGGTATAGTAAAGAGAACACCAATTCCAGAGACACCAACATTTTATACTGATGCAAAGAAGACGAGAATGGCAGGTTCTAAGTCAGATAAAATAAGCAAGGTGGTCAAATCTGTATACATCAGTTCAAAAATCAGAATTGTAAGCTATCCTTATGGTAGTATTAGATTATCCTGAACCTCTTAACATAATTACTGATTCTTTATATGCAGAAAGAGTTGTTTTTCATATAGAAACTTCCCAATTTGTGCCTGATAACTCCAAATTAACTTTGCCATTTATACAATTACAACAGGTCATCGGAAGTAGAAATTATCCATTATATATTACTCATATTTGAGCTTGTATAGCTTTTCTTGGTACATTAGCTCAAGGAAATGACGAAATTGACCAAGTACTAGTAGAAAATACGTTAGAAGCCTCAAAATTTCATGAGAAACATTCTGTTAATTGAAAAGGGTTAAAGAAAAAGATTTTCCGTCACTTGGCAACAAGCCAAAGACATAATTTAAAAAAATATGTCCTACGTGTTCTCTATACAACCATTATCTACTGGTGGTAGTAACCCTAGGGGTACCAAAAGAAATGACATCTGGCAGATGGATGTTTTCCATTTTGCAGGATTTGGAAAGCAAAGGTATATGCACCATACCATTGACACATTCTCAGGATTTCAATGGGCAACTGCTTTAAGATCTGGGAAGGCTGATAGTGTAATTACACATTTGTTGGAAATAATGGCAATTATCATGGTGATACCTACACAAATTATAACTGACAATGATCCCAAGTCTGTACCCAATAAGATGAAACAATTCTTTGCATATTATAATATGAACCATGTCACTGGTTTACCACACAATCCCACAGGACAGGCAGTTACAGAAAAAGCCAATCATACCTTAAAAGAGATGCTTATTAAACAAAGAGGGAGAATAACACCCCCCCCAGGGACAGACTAAATAATGCTTTGTTCACTCTCAATTTTCCTAATATTGGTGAAAAAGGAACAACAGCAGTTGAGAGTCACTGGGTTATCAAAAAACTGAGGAACTAGACCAAGATAGGGACATGGATATGGTGATGCTTATGTATCTACAGGGAATGAAAAAGTGTGGATATTTTTCCATAATAGATCAGACCAACAAAGCTTATAAAAATCAGATCTGACCAAGGAAACCCTCTTATTACTTGAGACATGGATGTCTTCACAAGCAAATAACCCAAATAATTCAGACTGTCTCAGTTACTGATATCTCCAAAATAAAAATGCATGCAAATCAACTTCAAAGGGGCTAGCCCTGCACAGAGAAACCCTGTCTCGAAAAGCCACAAAAAAAAAAAAAAAAAGAAAGAAAGAAAGAAAAAGAAAAAGAAAAAAGAAAAGAAAAAGAAAAGGGGGTGGTGGCGGCTAGCCCAAGTGATCAATCACAAAGAAACAAACAAAACATAGACTGGACAGACAATACAGAGATTGGATTGTTTCAGGAAATATTTAAGAAGGCACCATCCCGTGCTAGAGCAAGCTACTCTCTGCCCCTCAGTCTTGCTGACTCCATGGCTAACCCCAGGTGGCAGACTAAGGCAGACTCGTGAAGGGATATTTAGCTGAACCAGACACAGGTGAAAGGATGTTCTGCTAAAACAAGCATGTGAAAGCACATGTGATGAAGGATTCTTTGCTAACAACTTGCATGTATTGGTCCACCTTACATTGAGTAGTTGACCAAAGTCATTTTGTCAAGACCAATTGCATTTGTCTCGACTCCATAGAGAGAATTGAACCAAAAAACTTCTGGTGGTATGCTGCTGCAGTTTCTTGCTGCTTCTGAGGACTTGGGCTGATTGGCAGAGTGAAGTCAGCTGAGACAGATGCACCCTACTGAAGACCCATGGAGGACACATGATGTTTGGAGGCTATAAACAGGACTCCAGGGACAGTGACAGGGGCTGAGCTTGGCTGGCTTCTAGAGCTAGCTGTGCAATGCTTGTGGGTCTCAGGTCTTTGCTGATCTTCCCTTCCTGGAGAGAGGCATGACCAAGAATTTCTCCTGATGTTCTTCTGGCTCCCTCCTGCTGATCCAAGCCAAGGCTGACGCCTGGTTATCTCTGGTAGGCAGTGCCACCGCTGCTGATTCATGTTTGCTCTCCTGACTCCACTGAACTGGACTGTTGGTGTATCTGTGAAGTGTTTGTGAGCAGACGGAGCTGCCGCTGCTGACCTGCAAACTGAACTGCTGATTTCCAGACAGCACAGATGGGAGTTGCTCCAAAGGACCTTTCTAAACAGGTCCACTTCTCCCATATCCTTTCTTTCCCACTACCTCTGGTGGGTGGTGGGCTACAAGGGAGGTGAAAGCATTTGAGAATCATCATTAAAAATAGGATTTGAAAAAAATTAAAGTCACAGCCAGGCACCACTCAAAGCACTTTGTGGTTTCAAATAAATGAAGAGGGGAAAATAAACTGTTTTCATTTTCTCTAATCTGCTACACTTCCCACTTGACATTTTATACCTGACCTCAACAAGGGTTGTATGAAAAGCTTTTCAACTTTTATTTATGATTATAAAGTTATGCTCTTGTAGGAAAATCTTCTATCAGCTGTAATATTCATCCTTTTAAATTTACTTAATTTATATCCATAGAGACACAGAAGGTGGGAGCTGTGGTAAAAATCAGCTAACTCGGTGAAGTAACTTTACTTACTTAACGAACTATCTATTTACAAGCCTGATCTTACAACTAACCTGCCAGCTCTTTAGAAATCTCTTTCTGTGTCATTCTACTGAGCTAATCTCCCTTTCTCTTGAGCTCCTCCAAACCCAAGAGAGCCTTAGCTCTGTTTCCCAAGAATAATGTTTTACCAGCATCCTCCCAGTTTCTTCTCTGTGGTTTACAAGTCCAAAAAGAGAATCCCTATCTCTTACTCAGAGCTTCTTTTGGGAAGGCTCATCCAAGCCGTAAGAGAGAGCGCTCAAAGGTCCAATTGCTATAAAAGAAGTCTCTAACTCTTCCCCTATGACTTGGCAGTCTGAACCATGTTACCATCATGAAGGGGGGGGGGGGCTCCAAGCCAAGTGAGTAGGGGCCGAACCATTTCACCTTTATGATGGGGCAGCTCAAGGCCACCCAGCCCACTTTGCCTCAGATCATAGAGCAAATTGGGTCATAGAGCAAAGGATACTAGACCTCTCCCAAGCAACTTGCCTTAAAGTGGGCAGAAACTTTTTATTCCTTAGCATGCTTATCTATTGAGACTGAATCTACTTAGGACACATCTAACTGCATCTGACAAACAGTGTCTATAACAATTGGGTTTTCTATAAACAATAATCAAATATCCTGTAACAATCAGCATAGTACAGGAAGGCTAAATAGGAAATTAAGACCTTCACAATTTTCCATCTCTCGCCTTAGCCACCAAAGTAATTATTACATTTCTTCTATCTCTTCCAAGATTTTTATAAAAGTATCTTTTATTCTCCTGAATAATTGTCATCTTCGAGGCTTACTGCCAACTGTTAACATAGACCTAGTCCTGGAAGCTTCTAGCCTCCACACAATCTAATCTGGGCTGAGAATGTTCTCAGCCTCCGAGACTTGCTGCTGAATACGCTCACTCTTTCTAGTTCTTTCTGAGCAGTGGCTGGCTGGTTCAAGTTAGTTGTTCTGGCTCAGACCCTTCGCCAAGCTGACTGATTCAGTCTGACTTCTCTCTCTCAACCTCTGACATTTTTTGCTCTGCTGGGCCCCTCTAACTCTGGCAATATGCTCTGATTTTCTAGCTTGTTCTTTCTCCGCCCTGCTCCTTAAAACAAACAACAAACAAACAAACCGTACATTCTCACTTTACATAATCTAATTCTGCAATTTGGCTTCTTTAACTCAGTGCCCCAGCTATGTAGCCCAGGGTGGTGGTGAACTTGATAATCCTCCTGCCTCAGCCTTTCTTAGGGTTACTGACTTGTACCACCACACCTAGTTCATTTCAGAGATATTTCCGCATCAGCACACAGATCTCCTCTTCCATTGTTTATACTTATTATTTTTAGCTTTCTTTTACCACCTCAAAAACATCTCTTAGATACATCTTTGGAGACTGCTGTAAAAATCCTGTTGCATATTTTCCTGGTCATGAGAGAGCAGAACTGAAGCACATAAGCTTTTCCTTCCATCCCTCTTCCTTAAATGTTCCACAGCATTTTAAATAGCATTTTTCTCATGTATTGCCCAACCATTAGGATTAACTAACCTTTAGAGTTCGCCAGTTAGGGCTAAGGCCAATGACTCAGTAGGTAAGAATGTTAGCGGAGCAAGCATGAAGACCTTAGTTCAAATCCCCAACAAGCCTGCACCTCTAACCCTAGTTCTCTAAGTGGGCTGAGACAGAAGGCTTGGTGTCAGTTCTCCAAGCTCAGTGAGAAACCTTGTTTCAAAGGAATGCTATGAAAAAATGACGGAGCGGGAGAACCGATGTGGTCCTCTGTCCTACTCCTGTGACCCTCCCCACCCCGCTCCCGCCCCCGCCCCCAGTTTGCCAATCAATCGAAGGTTGAAAGATTGATATTCTGTTGTCTTATCTGATTGTGAGTAGACAACGAGCCTGATTGTTAAACATGCAGGTTGTGAAGTTAGACTTTCCTAGATCCTAGAGGTCTCTGTTTCTCTCTCCCTGGTCCTAGAAACTGAAATCAGGGCCTTGCCTGTATTAGGTGAGTACTCTACCGCCAGGGTACATTCTCAATCTTTAGATTTTTCTCTTAAATTGTGTTCTCAGGACTATGGTGGGTCATTTCGTCTCAAAAAGAAAAGGGACAGTGAGTACACGGATCTTCACGATTCTAAAAGATACGAGGGACAGAAAGTCCTCTGATATATCTACTACTTGTCTCAATTCTTTACAAACGTGCTTGCCGCAGTATTTTATTTTTAGTGTCCTCCTCCGCTGTACCAGGGTTTGGAGAACAGTCTTGTCGCGGGTAATTTGAAGGTAAAGGAAAGTTGTCTCTGCTTTCCTAAAACGGTCTCCCTCGACTACGACTTAGACTGCTCTACACGAAGGAACTGAAGTTTTGAAACAGAAGAGGGACAAGTCAGAACACCCTTTGACCGCCCGGATCCGAACCTGCAGAAGCCCTAGTTAGCTTCCCCGGACTTAGGCTCCAGACTTTCCCTCTTGGTCCAGACGTGGCCACGCCCGGCCACGCCCACCGGATATGACGCCCCGGCCGGCTACTTCTTCTTCCGCAGTCCGCCGGCGGCACAGTCCAGGCCTGCTCCGGGGGTGCATCGGCTTCGCCAGCGGCAGAAGGATTCTGGGTAACGACCGTGGCCAGCGGGGCGGCTGGCTCCGCCCAGCAGGTTCCACTCACGCCAGGGCCGTTGGCGGTGGCGGTTGTCGGGCCTGGACCAGTGGGACATGGAGCAGCCGTGGCCGCCACCGGGCCCTTGGAGCTTCCCGAGGACTGGCGGGGAGACCGAGGAGGAGAGTGACTTAGATGTGTCCCCCTCTTCTTCCCACTACTCTCCGGTACAGGACTGCGACGCCCAGGTGAGAGCGGCCTGCGTTCTGCCGGGGGGCGGGGGATGGGAAATGTCTGCGGGCATCGCGGGGGGCCTGATGCCAAGCCGCAGCTCTGGCAGCATCTTCCGCGAGAAAGGAGGTGACCACGCGCGCATTTCCGACCTCCACGTCCACGCACCCTTGTCCCTTCACCTGGGCTGGTTCCCCTCACCTTTGCAAGAGGTTCCTCCTACTCCTCTCCTCTGTCAGTGTGGGGCTTTGGGGGCCGCTCAAGCTGTATAACATTGACCCTTTGTCCTCTTGTGCGTGCTTTCATCCGAGCCTTTATTACAAGCTCCAGCTACTTTGTGCACAGTTGATAGGAACAGAGAGTGATTGATTGTACTTCTATAATAGTACACCGCGTCCTGACATAAATATCTCACGTGCTCTTTCCCACGCTGACATCTCAGCAAATTCTGTAAACCTTGCCTTTGACGTTGGCACACACCTCCGTTTCTATCATTGGTCCCTTACTGTATTCATACTTTCAATCCGCGTCAGTCTCCAGTGAAAACATACAGCCACGAATTGACTTTTCTTTCAGACTTCTTCCCGAAGTTTCTGATACTACATGTGTTTTTCAACCCAGCTTTCCTGCCTCAGAAACTGTCAAGTGTGTTATGCCATTTATGGCTTTTATAGGAGTGCTATGCTGTGCACATCACCCTCTCCTGACTTCTCCTTACTGGGGTGGGTTTTGAGCCAGATTTCACAAGCATAGACTAAACACTAATCTTTTCAATGAAATTGATTATAGGTGTCTGATTTCTAGGCGTTTTTGTAAAAATGTGGTCCAATGTTATAACAGCTTTTCTTAAAGATGACCGGTTTAAATTGTCTGCCAGCAAGTACGGGCTAATTATGCCCGCCAGCTGAGTTGATTGGGCTCCCACACAGTATGCTGTTTCATAACCACAGACTATGGTCATAAGGAAAGTAAGGCAAAATGAGAGTTGATGGGTCAATAATCACCTACTAATTACAGATCACTAGTGTCACCTGTGTATACTTAGTATTGCAGAGGGAGAAAACGAAAAGTTGCTAGTGTCAGTTTGTACAGGCAAGGGAAAACTTTCTCAATTTCAGTGCACTGTCTCGAAGTGCAGCTGTGTGGTTGTCTCGAAGAAGTAATCCATGAAACCCAATATCTTAAAACTGTTTTACCCTGTGCATTTGTTTAGGTGATGGGGATTGAGGAGGCTTTTACTGCCTTCATTAAAGGAGATCTCCCAGGGTCATCTAGTTAAATAGTAGCAGGGCCCCACTAGAACTCATGACTCCCAGTCCAGTGTTCTTTCCAGCCGTCTTCTGCCTATCCGGAGAAAGACTATAAAATTTTATTTGGATGAAAAGGCCTTTAAATGGTGATAAAATTTGCAAAGTCATTACTTCTAAGAACATATAATTATTACAAGCCTACTTATATGTCTTGCTAGCTTTAGGACTTAAATTTTCGGGTTAGAATATTTAAAAAGAATAAAATGTTTAATCAATTAACAGGCTTTTAAAAAAATCCATCTTAAATTACTGGCTTAATTTTTAACCAAATATAAGAGAAAGAGCTATCTCAGTATAACAAGTGATGAGTGAAAAGGCAAGCCAGAATTTGAGGACTTAAAAAAAAATGCTTGTATCTTTTTTTTTAAGAATTATTTAGGCCGGGCAGTGGTGGCTCACGTCTTTAATCCCAGCACTTGGGAGGCAGAGGCAGGCAGATTTCTGAGTTCAAGGCCAGCCTGGTCTACAGAGTGAGTTCCAGGACAGCCATGGCTACACAGAGAAACTCTGTCTCGAAAAGGTTTACTTTGTTTTATTTGTATGAATACATTGTAGCTGTCTTCAGACACCCCAGAAGAGGGAATCCGATCCTGTTACAGATGGTTGTGAGCCACCACGTGGTTGCTGGGAATTGAACTCAGGACCTCTGAAAGAGCAGTCACTGCTCTTAACCACTGAGCCATCTCTCCAGCCTGCTTGTATCTTTTTTTAAATTAAATTTTCATACAATATATTTGCATCTTGTTTTCCACTCTCCCACCTCCCCCCAGATCCTCCCCACCTCTCCCTACCCCACTTTACTTTCTTCCTCTCTTAAAACAAACTACCCAAATGAAATCAAAATAAACAAGCAAAAGACTAGTAAGACTAAATAAATAAAATTTTAAAAATAATTAAAAATGCTAAAATGGAACAAAAATCCACAAAAAAACCCCACAGAGTTCATTCTGTGTTGGCCAACTATTGCTCATCGTAGTACTGCCCACCCTAGAGTATGTGTGGTGGTACTTAGTGATTTCCCCTTTCTAGCAGGTACCACTTGCAAACTGCTTCTTGGTTGGGAGTGGGGCCTCTCAGGGCCGCTATCCAGTCTGACTGCTGTTGAGAACTTTCGATGTAAAGTTGCTCCAGTGGACTTTAACAATAATAGTTTCTTTGCAGAGTTTTTGTTTACTGAAATTATGTCATTTTAAACATTGATATGATCACAGATTAAAATGAGGCTTGATATAGGCTCAGAATGCAGCTCAGCAGACTGCTAGCTTAACACGGGTCCTGCCCCTGTGTGGCTTCTTTTCCTTAAAGACCCAATAGTATACTAAGTCATCTCCATGCATGTTGGATAGTAGGACAGTCTATGGAGAATAATTTAACTATAAATAATCCTGGTAATTGGTTTTTTTTTTTTTTTTTTTGGTTTTTCGAGACAGGGTTTCTCTGTGTAGCCCTGGCTGTCCTGGAACTCACTCTGTAGACCAGGCTGGCCTCAAACTCAGAAATCCACCTGCCTCTGCCTCCCAAGTGCTGGGATTAAAGGCGTGCGCCACCACTGCCCGGCCTGGTAGTTGGTTTGATTTGAGAAAGATTTGCTTTAGTATAATTAGAGAGGGCAAGATCCTGCACCCTGCTTTTAATAATTGCCTTTATTGGTATAACTTTGTTTTTTTACAAATTAAGTTTTACAGCTTCATTTTTCTCCTTTTTCTGGCTTTTTTCCCCCCCCCCCCGCCTTGAGATAAAAGTTTCTCTGTGTAGCCCGGCTATCCTGAAACTTACTCTGTAGTAACTGTAACCTGTAACTCACAAGAGATCTGCCTGCCTCTGCATCCCAAGTGTTGAGATTAAAGGTGTGGAACACCAATGATAATTTTTCTTTAAAAAAATCATTTTATTCGTTTACGTGTATGAGGGCTTTGCTCGAGTGCATGTGTGTGCATCCTATGCATTTCTGATGCCTGCCAAGGCCAAAAGAGGGTGTGAGAGTCTTGGAGTTGCAGACTCCAAGAGTCACCTTATGGGTGCTGGAAATGGAGCCCAGGTCCTCTACAAGAGTAGCAAATGATCTCAACCATTGAGCCAACTCTCCAACCTCATAATTTTTCTAGTGTATCAAGAAGTAAAAATAAATGTTTTACTTGTTATTTAGAGACATGGTGATATCTGGGCTTGAAACTCGAATAACGACTAAATAAGGAAACAGAGAGCAAGTGTCCACAGCCAGCCAGTAGAATTCTCGAATGTGCCAGAAAACGCGCGTTTACTACTGTGTCAGAACAGTTTGTCCAAGAAGTAAAGATTAGTTTATTCATCTAACAGTTATAAGTTCTAACTCCTTACAAAGCCTGGAATCAGGGGGAAAATAAGTATACATTAATATTAAAAATACCAATATAGCACTGTGTACACCTTGGGTTTGGAGAGAATGGATAAGAAAAGGCTTAGGGAATTGGGCAGGAATCGGGCAGAGGACAAAGTGTTATCAATGAAAAGGGATAATAGGGTCCTGAGGGTGGGAAGAATAAGCCAGGAAGTAAAATTCACTGGAACTAAGGAATCTGTGCTTTATAATAATAGACTCTAGGAAAAGCATGACTGCCCCCCTCTTTTTGAAGGATCACTCTAGTAGAGAAGACCAAAAAGTAGGATTATATTTATACGGTTGAGATGTAAATTTATAAAGACTTGAATATTGATACAGTTCTGGGAAAAGATTAAGAACAGTGATTCTTCATAAGTATTATGAAGTTGGACATTTAACCAAGAAATCCTTAACTGCCCTCCACTTTTGTTGTTGAGACAAGGAATATAAGGAACTAAACACCCAGTGCATTTATATGAGTAGTTATGAAAATATTAAAAGTAAAAGTACTTCTCCTAAGTAGAGCAGAGTCACCAGTCGGCACATCTCAATTCCACTGTCATGGTTTGGATCAGGATTAAGGTAAGGTGTGGCTGTGTTTAAATAGCATTTTTTATCAAGAACTCTCACATCATCACAGATTGTGATGACACAAAGAAACCAGAAGCCAATAAATGGTTGCTTTGAAGTGAAGGACGGTCACTGCAGGAAGATCTTGCAGGTTAAAGCTGTGAAGGTCTGGTTTTCAGGACGAGGAGCCGTGACTGATGAACTGGACGTAAGCTGTGAAGCTTTGCTTTCCTCCTTCTGGGGACGGATTCTGGAGCCTGCACATCTCATGTTTGTTGTGGGCCAGCTCTTGGCAAATCTCAGACAGTTGCCAGCCTTTGTAGTGTTAGTTGTCAGGGGAGGGGCATAGATGAACAAAGAAGCTCGGAGTCCAATTGATGGATGTAAACTGCAATTGTAGACAGAGAATACAGATATGCTGTGTACCAAAACGTCATACAGAGACCCTTTGAGTTGGAAAACAGCGAGCTGTGTCATTGCTGCAGCCTTCATTCCTTACTAATACAGTTGTTGTTACTTTTTATTTAGATGTATAGCCATGGGATTGAGCTGGCTTGCCAAAAGCAGAAAGAATTTGTGAAGAGCTCTGTTGCGTGCAAATGGAATCTTGCTGAAGCCCAGCAGAAACTTGGCAGCTTAGCACTGCATAACTCTGAGTCCTTGGATCAGGAACATGCCAAAGCACAGACCGCGGTGTCAGAACTCAGGCAGCGGGAAGAAGAATGGCGACAGAAAGAGGAGGCGCTGGTCCAAAGAGAGAGGATGTGTCTCTGGAACATGGATGCCATTAGCAAGGATGTTTTTAATAAGGTATGATCTTTGTTGGACCCTAAAGAAAGCAGAAAGGGGGCTGGGTATGTGGCTCAGAGATAGAGCATGCAGGAGGCCCTGGGCTCCATTCCCAGCACTGCAGATAAAAACGAAGAATGAGCACCAGAAGTGTCTGTAAGTAACTGTTGCAAAGCACCAGAATCCTGTTAAACAGCCAACGTCTCCAAGCCTTGCTTCCTTCAGCTTGTTGTAGGGTAGCTGGGAAGAGTGAGGCAGGTAGGAAGACCCCAGCTCAGAAGGTGATGTGTAGCACGGGCCTATGTGCTGAAGCTGAGATGTAAGTACTTCCTGACGTTGCTGAGCTGTTGGCTTCCTGTCGCTTTTGTAACACATGTAGTTACTGAATTTGTAAGTAAAGTTCTTCAGTTAACCAGCATGAGTTTAGTGAACTTAGGTGATAATCTTTTTTTTTTAATTTAAATTTTATCATACTGGATTACATAAAGACATTTTCCTGCAAGTAGTCAGTGCACTTTGAGATGTCTGGCCCCTGTGCCCTTCCATTCTCTTTTCTCACCCATTCCCTTCCTGTTAGTTGCCTTTATGCCCCTAGATAGTTTGACATGTTTACATATTGTCTGTTTTTTAGTGACTTTGTACTTCTATAGAAATTTGATTATATCCAGGTGCAAATCATTTTTCTGCAAATCACACAACCTCATACTTTTTTGTGGTTACAAAATATTTGTGCGTGTGTGTAGTGATGTATATTTAATCTTTCTCATTCAGCTGTTGAGCAGCCATGTTAGTCCCATAACTAATAAAATGATGATACAGCAAATTTTGCTGTGTAAGTATCTCTGATATGTTAACTGGCAGTCTTTCAGGTAAATACCCAAGAGCAGTATATGCAGCTGGGCCATATGGTAGCTCTATTTTTAGTTTCTTGAGAAGCCTACATATTGACATTCATAGTAGATGGGCTCTCTTACATTCCTGTTAGTGTATAAATGTGCCCTTTTGTCTACAACCTTGAGCATTTGTTATTTGTTTTGTAGTGACTACTATTCTGGTAGTGGTAAAACGGAGTCTCAATGTAGTTTTGATTTGCATTTCTTGGATGGCTGATAGCAGACATTTCCCCATATATCTGTTGGCCATTTGTATTTAATTTTTGAGGATTGTCTGCTCACTCCATTAACCCATTTATTGAATGGATTGTTTGATTTTCATTATTTACTATTTTGCTTCTTGTATACTGTAGTAAAAGATATTAGGGTGTGTGAGATGGTTCAGCAGGTAAATATGCTTGCCACCAAGCCTAATGACCTGAGTTTGATCCTGAGGATCCACATGATGAAAGGAGAGGCATTTGCAAATTATCTTCTGACCACTACACATACTCTATGGTATGTTCACACATGCATGTTCAGAGAGAGGGAGAGAGAGAGCATACACCACATCTGTACTCATGTAAACTAAACAAGTAAATGTAATAAAACAATTTAATCTTAAAATAGGTATTAGACCTCTGAGGTACAGTTGACAGATTTTATCTCCTTTTGTAGGCCATCTCTTTGTTTTTGCTGTATGGAGGCTGGAGGCTTTGTATAAAGTCTGGTTAATTGATGGTGTTATTTCTTGAGTGACTGGAGTCCTCCTGGTCAGAGTCTTAGCTATGCTGTTATCTTGAGATGTTTTCTGTACTTTCTCCCTTAGTAACACTGGAGTTTTGGGTCTCACATTAAGGTTTTTGATGCATTTGGATAGGATAAAGACCTAGATTCTTCTATGTGCGGCTATCCAGTTGGCCACTACCACTTGAAGAAGCTGCCTTTTCTCTGATAAATAATTTATTTCTGACACATCTGTCAGCTGTGGCCCTGTCATGACAATTGAATCAAGGACAGCGGTGCCTCTGCATTCCTTAGCTCAGCTTGTCGAGGCCGTCTGGGGCCTTTGTGCTTCTGTTTCTTTTTCCTTCTGTTGTCTGTGAAGAAACAAATTGGGATTTTGATGGAGATCACATTGAATCTGTAATTGGTTTTGGTATCATAGCCATTTTTACAATATTAGATCTTGTCCATCAACAATGAAGATCTTTGTATTTCCTATTTTTTATTTCATTCCTCAGCATATTAGGGTTTTTACTATAGATGTTTTTCACTTCCTTGTTAGAGTTAGGTTTATCCTAAGGTCTTTTGTTTTTGTCTGTATTTAAGGCAATCATGAGTGTGATTTTTTTTTTGTACTTATTTCTCAGCATGTTATTAGTTTATAAACTACTGATATCTTTGTTAGTTTTGTATTCTATCACTTTGCTGAAAGTGTGTATCAGATAAAAGATTTTGTGTAGTCACTGAGGTCTCTGACCTGTAGAATTATATTATTTACATATAAGAACACATTTACTTCTTCCTTCCTATTTGCGTCTTCTCTTATCTTACTGCATACATCATCAAGCACCATATTGAATAAGAGTGAAGGAATCAGAAACCTTGTCTTGTTTTGGATGTCAATCTTGACTTTTAAGTATCAGTATTGAAACATTGAATAAGTCCTTTAAATTAATAATCTAGAGAGTAGAGTCTCTTAAATAGTACAGTACTTCTGCCAAATTAATATTTTTTTGTTGTTTTAAAGACAATCAGTTTTGTTTTAGTTTAAGTTTTAGATAGGATCTCACGAAGCCCTGGCGCATCTGAAACTTTCTTAGATAGCCTAGGGAGGCCTTAGACTCGGAGAGCTGTCTGTCTACCTCTGCTCCCCCCCAAAGTCATGTGACACCATGCCCAGGGATACATGTCTGAATCTTGTAAAATATATACCAGATTCCATTACTCCCTACCAAATACACCAGAAGTGAAGTACTTTGTTCATTTTTTTGTGTGTTTCTTCCTTGTTAAATGATATGTTCAATCTATTATGAACTTCATCTGTATCTCTTCTTTTGAATGCTTTTTCTAATGCTAGTAGAAAATTTTAAGGTATTTTTGTGGCTAGGACAGTATTAAATCTAGGTAACAAAGTGCAAGGTGCTTTTATTTTGAAATACAAGCTGGCAGGGAGCTAGTTTATTCGTTTCATTTTGGCAGTGATAATATTAGTGTATAAGTGTATCAGAAAATACTTTGGAAAACTATTGTGTTAGTTTTGCTGGTTAGATGAGAAACCTCTTGGTCTGTTTTGTGACTTACTTATCTCATGCACATTCTTCCTTACTAGAAGTTTGTACTTAGTTTTAAAGAGGATTAAACTAGCCTCCCACAAGAGAACTTTTTTTCTTTTTTTTTTTAGAAATGCAATCAAGCTATATTTTTTCTTTTATCTCTTCTTGAAGAATTTATAGTAAATATTTTTGACTCATATGCTTGGATTACTAGAGTTTGTTTCAATCAAGAAGTCCAAAGATTAGGCTACAGTTGCAAGCCTGTATTGGAAATAAATAATGCAGATGTAAATTACACATGTAAAAAATCTTTCTATTGTCTTTGATAGGGTAATCAGGTTAAAAAAAGATTCATTCAGATGTTTTTCTATATGATGCCTAGATAAATTTGTATTTTAAAACTAATGAAACTACCAAATGAGAATGTTTAAATTTTTAATGAGTTTAGCAGATTAATGATGTATAGTGCTTTGCTATATTCTTAAAGCATCATGTCTGTAGGAAAGATTACTAAGCATTCAGTTTTTGAAGAGATTTAGTTAAAATATTGATTTTAGTCACTAAATTTTTCCAGAGTTTTATTAATCAAGATAAAAGAAAAACAGAAGATGAAGATAAATCACAATCATTTATGCAGAAATATGAGCAAAAAATCAGACATTTCGGTAAGTCCACTACTTAAGTTTCCTTCTTTATTGTGTTAGAGATCATTGGTATGTGGGTAACAATGAGCCTATAAAATGAGGCCTCAAACTACGGGTGGCCAACCCGCTGTGCTGTGCTTCTTGGTAGTGTCATTAGGTCTGTTTCCTACCTTTCTTGTGTTAGATTGTGAAGAGAAGTCGTTTATTAATGCTGCTCTCTGTTATGGTATCACTTCTTTGTATTTCTTGACCTTTCAGGGATTTTCTTTTTGATATTTTTTTAAACATAAAAAGGTTATGACTCACTTAAAAAATGTATATATCTATTTCATGTGCAGCGGGGAAAGATCAGGTGCACATGAATGGGGGTCACCATGTCGGTTTTAGGGATTAAACATCTGTCATCAGCTTGGTAGCAGGTGCTTTTGTTCACCAAATCATTGCTCCAGCTCCGATGCTCATTTATCTTTTTTCAGGTTTGCATAGGATGCCATGTGATTTGGAGTTCCTCGACATGTTGCTCAGATAACAGGACAGAAATGTACAAAGATCTAACATAGCTTTTGCTCTTTTTAAAGATTTATTAAAATCTTTGTGTGTGTGTGTGTGTGTGTGCGCGTGCGCGTGCCTGTATAAGTATATGCCACATGTGTAGGGGGACCATGGAGACCACAAGACAATGTCAGATCCCCTGAGGCTAGAGTGCTGGGTGGTTGTAAGCCACCTAGTGTGGGTGCTGGGATCTGAACTCAGGTTCTAGAAAAGCAGGAAGCACTAATGGCTAAACCACCTCTCCAATCCCAAAACTGGCTGTTCTAATGGGTGAAGGGTGAACTTGATGGAAGTGAAGGGTTCCTAGAGGAGGTAATGTCTGAATTTGTTTAGGAGAGGCAGATTTTCAGGATTTTCCATAAAGATTAGTCAACAGCATGAAAAATGCAAAGTCAGAAAATATATGCATGGTGTGTTCTAAGACTTAAACAATATGATACTGTAGCATTGAAAATGCTGCTTGGAAGTGTGAGGAGCTGAGGTTCACACTGTTTTTCATTCAAGTATTATGCAAATGAACAGACATGGTTCTTGTTTGTTTTGTTAATCAGTGGCATGTTGAAACCTTTTTCCATTTGTGCTCCCTCAAAGTATTTTTGCTTCAAAAGGGGAAACTGTACACTTAAGAATAGTACCCGAAGAAAACTGGCCACGTTGACACGTTTGTAATCCCAGCACTGGAGAGGCTGAAGCTGGGGATGGCAAGTTCAGGGTTAGCCTGGACTATGAGACTGTCACAAATAGCCAAGCCAAAACAACAACAACGAAGACTAGTATCTGAAGAGCTAAACACACAAGTTGACATTTCTGCATATATCATGTGTGATCTCATACATAGAAATAAAAGGAGTAGGCATCCCTCTTTTGGGTAGATATTAGTATCTTTAAACTAGGAAGGACAGAAGGGATAGAAACAGTAATTTGCAAATGAGTCCTGTGTTGTCAGTTGCCATTCCTACCTAGTCCTTGCTACCTTGGCCCATGTGTTCTGCTGCAGGAGAATGATATGCCGTCTGCTGGTATTTCTTTCTAGACATAGCATTTGATAGAAGAGTGTCACTAGTGCTGTTGTGTTTTCAGGTTTTTTTCTTTTGTTTTGCTTTGTTTTGTTTTGTTTTTGCCCACCTGGCATTCCATATGCCAGTTGTTTTGGAGCCATGCCACCTAGTAAGTGAGACCCGTACCTTCTTTTATAGTTATAGAATGAGTGCTTCAGTTAAATGACAATTCTGTGTGGAAAAACATCCCAACTTCACAAGGTGTTGTAATCCACCTTGACACCAAGACTGAGTCTACAGCAGTAGACCCTTTCTCACTGTGTAAAACTGAGTTTCTGAGGAATCCATGGTAAGACCAATGAATGTTATGAGTTTGTATTTATCATTTATCTTGATATAAAATAAGTTAAAAATAGTGTACACTAAATAATTCATCTAGTAGATCAAAAAAATGTATTACTGGTAGAAGCATGGTAAGGAAAGAGAACCACTTTCAGCTTTAGAATGGGCTTGTTCATGTGAGGCATTATTGATCCTTCCAAGAAGAAATTGGACCAATATGCCAATATACTCAAGCGGCTAATTGGTGGCGGAATAATTAATTTTGTAGAATATGGTGCCATATTGAAGTTTTAGCTTTTTTTTTTTTTTTAAATTTCTGGAGTAGGCTACGGAAACATCCTTGATGAGAAGACTCCATGCTCTTGAGTCTCTGCATAACTTCAAACCTATGATCACCATAGCCCCTTAGTTTATTGAACTATTGTGTGTTTAATTAGATGGCCAGGAGAAAAGGCTGCCTTGACATCCTCAGATGATTAATAAGCACTTGTTTTACCATTGCATGTTGTGAGCTTCTAGCATCTCATCTTGTAATACTAACCAGACCCTTGCTGTCTTCAAATCCAACCAGACTTTAGCCCCTCCCAGATTCACACTGTGCCTGTCTCTTAGTGGAAATGCACATTGGCTTTTCACTTTGGAGGAGATATCCTACTTGCTGCAGCACATTGGAGCCACAGAAATGTTCCTAAGGTAGTAGGCTGCCAAACTTTTCATGTATTTTACTTTCCACTCTCTGGCATGTGTGTATCATATAAATAGGCTTCTGGGGTATCTGCTACTTCTGCTCTTCAAGTTCCATCAACACGGAATGGACTAATTTCCAGGTACATGGGATGATGAGGTATCCAAATGTATGTTTACAAAGCACAGTTGATAGTGGTCTGAGATAAGAGCCTGAGGGTTTGATGTTATCCAACTTTGGAAAAAGCAAATATTTCTGCTAGTGTGTGCTTATTTGTAAAGGAAAGAAGTATTTGCCAAACTGATGAGATATATTGATGAACTCCTTAAAAAAAAAATCTGTAACAGCAGCTATAATTAAAGCTTCCAAGTGAAACTTTTCAAACTTGGATTCCATTCTTATCTCTTGAAAAGAGCGCCTGGTGGATGGGAGCTGTCTGTGTAGGCAGCAGGGACTTTGCACCAATGTCTCAGTTGTGCCAGTGTTCTTCATAGTTCTTCTCATTATGCCCCTGATGACTCTCTTTTTTCCTGTTCTTTACCCTTACACTGAGATGAAATTTACCAGTTAACAGTAAATGGTACCACTGTTGTAGTGTTATGGATTATTGAATCTGATTTTCCTTTACATTTGTGTTTCTTAGTTGACTCATGCTTTAGAAATAGAAAATGCTGATTTAGACTAGACACAGAGCTCATTTATTTCCTCTTAACCAGTTCCCACAGTTGTTTGTCTCTTTAACATCACTGTCTTTGTGATGCCCAGAGCTGCTTTCTGAATCGTGCAGTGCTTTTTCAGAGCATGTCATCTTCTCTCTCAACCTTGTTTAGCTTTGATTCAGCATTTTCTGAGTCTATGTAGGATGGTCACTGGACACCTCATCAAGTACTGTAAACATTTGCACAGGAGCTGTTTTCTTTCTCACTTTTAACACCTTCGTTGCATTCTAAAACCATGTGTTTTTTAACCATATTTTTAAAAAGTTAAGTACTTGAATAAAATATAAAAATGAACATACATATCATATCATATTATACATATCATAGGAATTAAGTTGTCTCTGTGATAAAATTACATATTTTTTTAATTTGAGAATTTTCCAAATTCTCCTATAACAAATATACTTCATTTCTATTACCTGAAAAAAATATTTAATGTCCTATTCAAACAATTTGGGGATGACTTAATATTAAAAAATGTTTTATATATATATATGTATATGTATACATACACACATACATACATATATATACATATATATATACACATATATAGTATAACCACTGAACTTCAGAAAAATGGAAATGTCAGAGAAGTTTGTAGAATACTTGATGGGGTAACCTGAAAGATCAGAAGCATGGTAAGGTGACAGAGAGAAGGGTGAATTTGGTTTTAATTAACATGACTTTGTGTGTAGGCATGGAGGTACAAAACGGTTGTCTGGTGATAGATGATGGGAAACACGGGAAATATGGGGCAGCAAGTAAAACTAGTCCTGGGCTTCCCAATGACCTTACAGCCCAGCTAGGGCAATTTTAGCAGGTGGAGTTACAGCAGGTGGTATAGAATGTTAAATGTATTCTGTAAACATAGTGCAAACCATGTGTGCTGGGAGCAGTTTTAAAAATAGACTATTGAGAAATGATGACATTTAGATGTTTACCAGAAAGACATGGTTTGAAATATATAATTAAATTGTTTTAATTTGTCAAAGTAAGCTATTCTAAGTATTCAGAGGAATTGGTTGGTAGTTTGAGTGGCTGGCTTATTAACCAAAAGATTGTCTTAATAAGTATTTGCTGTATTAGTGAATCATTCAGTATTGTGTTAATACCTGCTAGCAAGTATTTACTATGTGAGGCACTGTTCTGTGTACTTTATATGAATTAATGTCTTTAATTCATAAAAATCCTTCTTGTCGGGACTGTTTTAGCCCTACTCTATGGAGGAAGATACAGATGTATATGAAGGGACTTGCCCAAGCTGAAGCTGAGGTTCAGACCAAGGCTGTTTAGCTCTGGAGTCTGTTTCCCTGTTTGTTAACCTCATCCGTGTTACTCTGTTTACAGATTTTAAAATAACGGTCATTTTAGATATGTTGTACTCCTGTAACCATGGATTCTCTTTACATATTTTCCCTACACGGTTTCTCTTAAGACCTGTATGAACTACTTGATTTCATACTAATTAAAGATCTAATTTACTTAGTTAGATACAATCATTGCCCAGTCTCAAGTGTTAAAGTCTTAGGTATTAAAAAGATAAAAACTTCAGCGTGTAATTTCACCTCTGTGGCGGTTAACAAGTGTTACTTATCTTTTTCATATTATCTTTAATTCAGAAACCAAATGGACAGGGTTTTGTTCATTCGCTTATAATGCGGCCATGTTGAGGTAAATGGATGACTGTAGATAAGAATAGAAGGGATTGCCTCCCTAGAAGTGTAAGCAAGGCAGCAAAGGGGCTTAGTACGCAGCTCATCTGGTAGATCTAGTGCTTGACAGGTGTGCGTGGAGCCCTAGGTTTCATCCCTCAAACTCTATAAATCAGGCTTTGTGGCTCAAGGTCCGATAGACAGATAATCCCAGAAATGGAGAGAGATAGGAACAAAGCCAGCTGGGTTCCATGGGACCCTCTCGAAAGAGAGTATGGGAAAGGGGTACCGAGGCTGTGCACAGGAGTCATTTTATATCTTTAGGTATAAGAAAGGAGGATTGTGCTTTTATCAGCTCTGACTATCAGCATTCATTAATTCCTTGGGAAGGAGTTTAAAATAAATTTGCATAATCATTCTGTGTCTCAAAATCTTAAATGATCTAATTTTCAGAAAAATATGGTACACACTTATAATCTTGGCACTGGGGGTGGGGTGGGGCAGAAGCTGGAGAAGTTTAAAGATTGAGGGATTGTTGAGTTATATAGAGAAACTCTGTCCTCCTTGGGATTTTTTTCCTAATTAAAAAAAATGCTGAAATTGCCTACAACCCTTTTCTAAAGATCGTGTATTTTCAATTGGTTCCCATATGTTGCTGTGTATTCTCAAGTAAGGTATTTGTCTCTGGTTTTGATCACATGTGAAATTTAGTATGTAGGAATTCATCTTGTGTTGAAAGCGAAGTTTTATTGTCATACTCTCAAGACAGTCCTGTGAAACTTCTGTGATGGCTTAATAACATTTGTGCTGTGTGCTGCTATGTGAAAATGTAGTCTTCTGGCATTGTGATACTCAGTACATACAAGGAGAATCCTGAACAGCACATTGCAGGTGCCGCGTTTCTTGGTCATAGTGACTTTGCTAAATTAGGTAAAGATGCAAATGTACTACTTGGTACTATTTGGATTCATTTAATATCTTGAAATAAAATGGCAGCCTTTCAAATATGTTCAACTAGTTTTTAAAAGAATGATTGTTTACTGTACACGCTGACCAGACAGCATTTAGTAAATGGCTAGCGTGTCTAAAATGACAGGTGTGTCAGTGATTACAATACTGACTTAGTGTTTCCCAGTTGATAAAATTTACTGAAGTGGTACATTTTACTATATCTTGGACACTTTAAAAAGTAAATTAGAGATAATACAGTATTCTGAATTTTAGTTAAGCCCTTACACTTGCCAAACATAGTTTCTTGAAATCATGCTTTTTTAAAATTTTTGTACTGGAGATTGAGCCTCAGGCCTCATTCATAATAGGCAAATCCTTTATCACTAAACCATGTCCTAGTCTTTTTGTTTGTTTGATTTTATTTTGTTTTTGAAATAGGCCTTGCAAAGTTGCTCAGACTGTCCTTGACTGGCCTGTGTGGCCCAGACAACGCTTTCATTTGCAGTCTTTGCCACAGCTAGGCAATAGCAGAGATTCTTACTCATCTTTTTAATAAAAACCATCCTGTTCTCTTAGTAAATGGTACTGATTTGTACAAGCTTTAGCCTTAAGGGAAGATGAAGTGTCTCAATGTATATGGGGCTTTGGGTATTCCCATAAGCAGGAGGCATCAGTTGGCCACCCTTCTTAAGCCAGACTAATTACCTGAAGTAAATCTTGCTGGCCATTGCTTTAAGAAGTTCAGCCTTTTCGGCTTGCCCTGTCATGCATCACACTGGTCTGGAACTGTGAACTGTATCTAAAGAGTGACATTTAAAATCCGTGTTTTGCCTCACTGGAAGAAAGGAAATATTTGACATTTGTGATTGAATTATTTTTTACAGGTATGTTGAGTCGATGGGATGATAGTCAGAGATTTTTGTCTGACCACCCATACCTTGTATGTGAAGAAACTGCTAAATATCTTATTTTATGGTGTTTTCACCTAGAAGCTGAGCAGGTACTGTATGAACCTTGAATGTCTGGAAACCTTAATAGAATTCAAATTTTTCTTTTCTTTTCTTACATTATTTACTTTAAATGAAAGGAGGAAGGTTATTAGAAGGGATTACAGAGTTTTATTGTTTGCTTCCAGCCTTGGAGCTCTCTGCAGGGAGTATGCTGCTTCCCAGCGCACTCGCTCACTTTGCTGCCTCTGGTCACCCTGATCTCGTGTGCTGTGATCATTCCTCTCCTCTTGTTTACGAGTTAGAAAGTCATGCTTTAAACTTATCATAAAGCAATCACAGTAGGAACTCAGCCAAAAGTATGCAGTTATTCTGGTCCATGTAATAGCAGTAAGATGTTCACTTTATGTTCATAGAATATTTTACTTAAGAGTAAAGAGAATAAAATGAAAAGTACTCTTAAAAATTCAAAATTTACATCAGTACCAAGTCAGTCTCTTTCCAGGGGTGTTGTAACTTTGGTGCATGTCTTTTTCAGAAAGGCGCTCTAATGGAACAGATAGCACATCAAGCTGTTGTAATGCAGTTTATTATGGAAATGGCCAAAAACTGTAATGTGGATCCAAGAGGCTGTTTTCGTTTGTTTTTCCAGAAAGCCAAAGTAAGTATAGTAACTTGGTATCGTTAAATGAGAAGGTCGGGCTGTAGCTGAGCTTTGTTCTGGGCGCGTGAGGAGGCTGTCTAGCCAGAAGGCTGCTAAATGCTGTATGTAGCCTTTCTAGTGAAAGGAAATGTCTAGTGTTAGTACTTCCCTAGTATGTGTAAGCTAGTATAGAGATTGCATAGTATAAGTATTTATAATACAGCATAGTTGTATTAGTTAGGGTTTTCTTTGCTGTGAAGAGAGGCCATGACCACATCAAGGAAGACATTTCATTGAGGCTGACTGGTGTTTATTATCACCATGTTGGGAAACATGGCTTCATGCAGACAGGCAGAGTTGTGGAGGAGCCAAGAGCTCTACATCTTGATCTGTAGGCAGCAGCAGCAGAAGAAGATTACATTCCACACTGGTGTACCTTGAGCATAGGACACCTCAGAGCCTGCCCTATAGGGACACGCTTCCTCCAACAAAGTCACATCTAATAATGCCACTCTCTATGGGCCAAGCATCCAAAGACTAGTGTGTGGGGCCATACCTATTCAAATCACACAATAGTACTGAAATTTCCATGCTGATTGACACTTAGAGAGGAAGAAGCTTCGCTAGACCATATATTCAAATTGAAACCCATTCAAATTAATGTGACTGTTTTGAATACCCATTTAATGTATAAGGAGTGTTTAGTAACATAAGGCACGGCCATTTCAATCGTTATGATGCAGTGTTATGCAAAACAGACACAGCATCCTTCACACGTACAACTCAGAGTTTAAGAAACCAAACTTGTAGCTGAGCCGTGGTGGCAGCAGCAGTGACACACGCCTTTAATCTCAACACTTGGGAGGCAGAGAGAGGTGGATCTCTGAGTTCGAGGCCAGCCTTATTTACAGGGGAAAGTCTAGGACAGCTAGGGCTACACAGAGAAACCCTGACTCACAAAACAAAAAAAGCAGAGAAGAAAAAGAAAGAAAAGAAAGTTTTTTAATGTATAATAAAACTGTAGAAATGAGGTGAGTAGATTATGAGCTGCATTCTGAGATCAGCTCCGCGTGGGCTACAGTAGTGAGATCCTGTAGAGAGACAGTAGAGGAGGTGGGACAGAGAGGAAGAGGGAAGCCAGCGAACAACCGGAACACTTCACTTCACATGACTTTCAGAAAGCACTGGGGTTCACGGAATAGTATGTGGCTAATATATATCTGTGGAACATTTTTAATAATCTAAAAAAATGTGCTATAAGATTAAAACGAGAGATGCATGTTTATATAAACATAAACAACTAGATATGTACAGAAAGATTACTGTTTTTGTGTTTTCTGAATCACTAATAATTAAGTTTCCTAAAAGGTAAAGCAGCAAAGCAATGAGAATTGAGCTCTGCTGGGAGAAGTACACATTCGAGCAGCTCTTAGGAAGTACTTGTAGTGGAGCTGAGCCTGTGCAGATCTGCATGGGCAGCAACGCCATTTTGAGGAATGTAACAGAGAGCATGTTCTCAGCATGTGCTCAGGAGGCCTCAGGAGCAGAGAGCTCCATGATACTACAGTGATATCAGTGGCTACGCTGACTCTCATTCACTCATGAGATGAGCGTAATTGATGCTCAACCAGATGCAAGAACCTGCTATCTTCTCTTGTGGAGATGAAAAGCGGATATCACTGTTCCTGCCTTTGCAAGGAGAGGGGGTGCTTTAAGAACAGTTTTTGTCTTTTAACTATTACACATTGTGTGTGTACAGATTGACTTCTTTATGCAGTGTGGAAGCCAGAAGTTGACAATGAGTATCTTCCTTTATCATGCTCCATCCCATTTTCCAATTCAGGGCCTCTCAGTGAACTTGAAGGGTTCCCTATTCTGGCTAGGCTGGAAGGCCAGCAAGCCCCCAGGATCTATCTGCCTGCCTCTGGCTTTCCTTCCTCAGCGCGGGGTTGCACATGTGTGCCATTGTGCCGGGATTTTACATGAAACTGAGGATCCAAGCTCAGGCTTCATGCTTCAGAGTATGTGTCTCTGTTGCCCAGACTTGTCACAGTCTAGGATGTACAGTCTCTTTCTGAATCCCAAAGTAGTCATGTTTAGTTCTGGAAACACAGTAGTGTAAAATTAAACTACATGGCTAGTGGCAACATGGAATAGACTTGTTCCTGGGTCTTTTAAGTTTTTATTTCAAAATTTTGAACACAGTAAATATTGACCAATGTAGCCTACATAAAGAGAAATTATTGCACGCACAAAGATTTAGAGTGTAGATGAGCTGTGAGGCTTGAGAATTATGTCCCAGAGCATCTCCTAGATCTCTGCACTCACTGCTGGGCTGTTTATAGATTTGTTTGTAATTGCAGCCTAACCCTATGAATAAGTTGTGCTATATTCATTAATATATTCATCATCATCATCATAGGTAAAAAAAACAGTAAATGAATGAAACAAGCTAGTTGTATAGCCAGTATCAATTTTAAATATATATTTTATAAGGCTTGTAGTTTAAAATATTTTATATTTTAATAAAGTATTTATAAAGGCAGAACTAAATAGTATGTTTTTGGGAGCTACATGTATAAGGGAAAGTAAAACAAAGGAATGTCCAAGATGTGGGGGTGGGGTGGGGGGAGCTCTTGGGAACTGCCTTCTGCTTACTGCTGATAGTCGCCTCCTGATGTCTCTGGGGACACAGTGGGATTTTTTGCTCAGTGAGCTGCATATACATATTTTTGCACATCTTAACATATGCAATTAAAAGTTTAAAGGAAATATACCAGAAGTTTAACTTTGATTATTCTTGAGTGTTGAATTATTTTCATTTTTTTCTTGATACTCTGCAATGAACATTTCCTATTAGAAACAGACAATAAAAAACCAATTTTATTTTTAAAAGACAGTTATCTTAAATGCTCTAACCTCTTTGAAGTTGTAATTTAATCCTACAGTTTCTTGCAATCTCATCCTATAGTTTCCAGTAGACTTTTAAAGAACAAATGACTTGGTTAGAATTTTAGCTAGACTTATGCTAACTAAATTTTTACTTGATTCATAGAAGCAATAAAAAGTATATCTTTTGGTGATACCTTATTGCATGTGTTTCAACTGATACTTAATCTGGTAATGGGACATTGCCACACTACATTTTAATATTTATCTTTGATAAAACAACTGAAAATGATTAAAGTCTTTAACCTTAACAGTTTTAATATTAAAAATTAGGCAGTAATGTTTGCAAGTGTTTCTGTCATGTTTAAAGCATTTTGCAAGGGTTACCTTATTAAATCCTTCTGTGTTGTAGGTTACATTAGGCAGTCATGTCTCTGTTGATTTAAACCTGTATGCCTTGGGGCTGCAGTAGAGTGAGAAGTTTTGATGCCTTTGACAGCAGTTACTTTTGGATGTGAAGACTGCACAGTCACATAGATCACACAAGTACTAGCGAGTACTCGAATATGATGTTATGCCTAACTGAGCAAATTATTCAAGTAGACAGGATATCCCAGAACATAATTTCCATTATTTATGTAACCCAGAACTAATCTATAATCTCAACCAAGTTGTACAACCTAAACTCCCTTTACAAGTTCTTTCTACCTCCTGAACTGAAAGCCAGCATACTGTTAGCACAGGGCGTGCACCCGCCAGTTATACATAGAAGAAATGTCTATAAAAAAAGAGGCCTCTGTCAGTAGAGAGGGACTTTTCACGGAGATCTTAAGACTCCTACATCACTAGATGCCAGAGAGTCCCTTCCCTCAGCCTAAGTTATCATACTTGTTTGTTTCCAGATGCCACAAAGACACTTGCTTAGCTAGGCACTGAAGATAGAAAAATTTATTTGAATGCTGAGTTTGTTTTTTATAACATTAACAAAGAAAATCTAAAAAGGCCTGAGACGTACTAGATGGTGATATTGCTCCCCTTCCCCGGTTAAGTGAGATGGAGTGAAGGTGAGAGGCTAATACTGTTTCTTTGCAATGCTAGGACTGAGCGAGGGCCTTGTGCTGCCAGGCTAGCACCCAACTGCTGTGCTGTGTTCCAGGTTTAACGTTATTCTGCGGGTCTCATAGCCCTGCTTGTTCTTTGTAAATCCACTATGTAGCCTACCAGACCTTGAACTTGGCTTTCTCCAAGTCAGTTAACTCCTACTTTGTGTGTATGTATATGGAATGTTGTTTCCCACTAGTTAATTTTGTTGAAACAGAAAGACACATGAAGCAGACCAACTGTTGTTAGTGATCCTGTAAAAGAAACAGTGTGTGCTACTCTGCAAGGAAACTGCTGGCTCCTGCATTTTGACTGTTCTTTACTGCCTCTGTTCCAGCTCTGCTGTGCTTTCCAGAGCTGACTCTGGTTGTTTTCATGTTCTAGGCAGAGGAAGAAGGTTATTTTGAAGCATTCAAAAATGAACTTGAAGCTTTCAAGTCAAGAGTAAGACTTTACGCTCAATCGCAGAGCTTTCAACCTGTGACAGTTCAGAATCATGTTCCCCATTCTGGTGTTGGATGCGTAGGTTCCTTAGAATCCTTATCACAGGTAAGCTGGAAAAGGGAATATTCATCCCATAAATGTAGTCACATAATTTTGTTCTTTAGGACCACTGTTGCATAATATTTCATGACCACTTAAAATTTTCCCACCTCAAAAAATAAATGTTGGACATGGCAGAGGCAGATGAATGAGTTTGAGGTCAGCCTGATCTCTATAGTGAGTTCCAGGCTAGCTAGGGCTATGAAGAGAGACCTCATCTTAAAATTAGTTGATTGATTGATTGATTGATTGCCCTTAGTCTTATTCCATGCTTTGGCATTTAGTCTCTTCTATTGATTAGACATACCAAATTCTCTCATTTTAATATGGAAAGGATGAGCTGTACAGTCTTTAGGTCAAGTGTCAATGCCCATTGGTCATTTCAATTAAAAACTCAAGGTGGCTCACCATAAGCATCTCATTCTAAGTAAAACAGCACTGTTGGTGATTTGTTTAGCTTGAGGCTGGCCATGTGAGTACTAGCTAAAGGTATCTGGTGCATGGATATTTTGTAACTAATACCTTGTTAAGTAGCTCTTTTTGTATGTTATCTATCTGGTTAGTAGTAGTCATAGTATTGGCAACTGTTTGAACCTCTTCAGAATCTGCTGCAAGGTCAAGATAAACACTATATGCTATTAGCATGAAGAAAAAGTCAGTGAGGGGAGGAGGGTGCCGACCACTAGTGTCACTGATAGAACATTTTAGAGCTGTAAGATGTTTCAGACAGACTCTGCCCATTGTGACTTTAGAAGTAGCAGTTTAATAGAGCCCAGTTATCTCTCATTTCCAGGCTCCAAGATTTTAAGACCAGCTTTAGCCAGTTTATTCTGTTGTCTACATTGGGACATGGAAAGTGTCATTCAGAAGACAATATGAGGAGAGTCCTGTATTTATCTTTAAGCCTCATAAAATGGTAAAAAAATTGAGATTTTCAATTTCTTGACCTTAGGTCACTATAATTTTACCATTTTAGTAACATGTATTTAAAACAGTTCTTAAATTTACATTGACCTTTAAACTAATATAGTATATAAAGTAGTAAGGAACGCAGTTGATCACATTTAACTCAGCCAAAAACATTTTTAAGGATATAAATATCTACATTCTGGCTTTAAATAATTTTTAGTGCTCTCCTTTAATTACACACATCAGGAATAGCCCCTGAAGAATGCCTAGAGGCCTCTTCTTTATTTTTAATTTTTTAAGATTTGTGTTATATGTATGAAAATATTTTGCCTGCCTGCATGTGTGCGTGTGCATCACATGTGTACTTGGTACCCACAGAGTCCAGAAAAAGACTGTAGATCCCATAGACCTGTTCCTTACAAATAGTTGTCGGCTGCCATGTGGGTGCTAGGAATTGAACCGTAGACCTCCGCAAGAGCAGCAAGTGCTCTAAACTACTGAACCATCTTCTCAGCCCCAATCAGTCCTTTAATGTTATTTAAATACAGTATTGAAACAGCCCATGAGAAAGCAGTTTTTCCAAAGAAGTTTTATGATGATGTTGAGAGCAATAAATAAACCTAAAATTAGTCACCTGATGCGTGCAGAGCAACAAGAGACTTATAGGATGTCATTGGTTCTTTACATAAAATGAGAACATATACACATTAAAATATAAGCAACCTGTAGTATCAAGAAGATGCTTCTGGTTTGAGAGAAGTAAGTTAACAGCTGACACCAGTGGCCAGTCCTCCATACCATTTTGGGAGAGAAGGCTGGAATTACAGAATTTTTGTCATTTGCATTATTTCTATTATGGGGAATCTTCCTAATGAATCAAGGATAATAGACCAGTTGTTCCCTAGAGGGTGAGAATTTAAGCTTCCCGACCTAGACAGCCTCAGGAGAGGCATGCTGTTCAGGAGTCTTTCTAATTACATAAAATTGTGACTAGATGAAGACAGCTGGGTAGGAGAGGCCACCTGAGTGAGGGACCAAGATGACAATTTTGAGGTCTTGAAACAATGTTACTACAATAATGGTATACTGTTTTTATATCACTTTATGAGTTATATAATATGATATGTATCATTTAACCTTTTTAAAAATGCTATGATTATATTAATCCATGTTTTCAAATAAGTAAATTGAAAATTATGAGGTTAAATTACTTTGCCTAAAGCCAACACAGTAAGTGATGGGGCTGACACTCTAATTTTGACTCTCCTTCCCCACTCTTGAGAGTCAAACATGAGAAGTAATCAAGTGCTCTTGGGGAGAACTGCGCCCCGGGACCAGGAAAGTGCTGAAAGTGCCGGTGGGCATGCGGCAGTCAGCAGGGCCTCAGCATCAGGTAGGACAGGATGCTGACTCCTTTTGGTTTTTCAAGTCTCTCCATGACTGGTGGGTCAGTGAGCTCCGGAGAATCTCTTCAGCCAATACTTATACTCCAAATTCTGTCATGATGACCCTGGCTAAAATGGATGTCAAGAAAAAGGACTTAGCATTACTTTGTGGAAGTAGACTAATATAACAAGAGTATTGATTGTTTTATAAAGCTGTAGGTCTTCATAGTGAAAAGAGCCCTCTGAAACACACTGTACACTACAAGACTCACAGTGACCTTCTTGGATAAAAGGAGCAGCAGCTTCATGTTTCTTTTCTGGCCTGGCTTTTAATTGTTTTTTCCTCCTTGAGTAACTCTAATACTAAGTAGAAACATTAAAACAAAATAAAAAGGACTCTTGGAAATAATCAAATTCTACCTAGCTTTTGCCTTTTACTGAAGAAACCACAGCGTTGTAGGGTTTTCCTCCCTTTAGTTTTTGTTTGTTTGTTTGTTTTGGCAAGTTTGACTGTTATAATAAAGGTTGGCCTTGAACTCTTGATCCTTCTAGACTGCTAGAATTATGGGAGAGAGCCATTGTACTTGACTTGGAAAGCATTGCACTTTATTAGGATTAAGACAAAAACAGTTTCTCTGTGAGATGAGCCATTTATGACATCGATCTCCAGTCACCTGTGTAATCCACGCTTGGGAAACTCAGGCAGCAGGAATTCAAACTAAAGGCCAGCCTGGGCCACATAGTGAGAGTATGACTCAAAGGGGAAGAAGGAAAAGCCTATCTCATTTGGATAACTTTGCTCACTAATGTTTATTAAAAAACAAATGACATTAGGTAGTAAAAGTATAAACAAAAAACAAAAAACAAGTTGCTGGAAAATGTTCAGAATAACTGAGTAGGAAAGAATCACTTCAAGCAGAGAGAGGACATTGCCACATAATGTCTGGGTTTTAAAATCATAAACTCCTTTCCATGGAAAATTTAAAGAGAATGCATTTAATTTTGCATTAATTGGACAATATTTTATGTTATCTATTAGTTTTAGAAAATGAAATCTGATTTTCCTTTAGTTTACTCAATAGGTGTATTTTGCCTTTATCTAAATGTTTTACATTTATAGTACTTAATTCTTGTAATTAGATAGTAATCTTAAGAATACATTGCTGGCTAAAAATTGTATTTTAACAAATGTAGTTTTTAAATTTTATGTGTCTGAGTGTTTTGCCTAAATCTATATCTATGCATCATGTGCATACGGTGCCCACAGGGGCTGGACGAGGCTGTCAGATCCCCTGGAACTCCAAGTTTCAGATGGCTGTGAGCTGCTATGTCTATGCTGGGAAGTAAACCCTGGTCTTCTGGAAGAGCAACCAGTGGTCTAAACTGCTATGTCATCTCTCCAGCCTCCTAAAGGCGTATTTATTAAATGTAATGCTTATGAGGAAATTTAACCTTGTGTGGTCAAAGAATTAAAATTATAGTTTTGTTGAAAGAGTTTAAAGGGGGTATCTGTAACATTTCTGTTCCTGTATATGCACTCGGTCTTTATCACGTCTCTTTGGACAAAGAATAACATCTATCTTTAGTTCTTCAGGTTTCAGTCTGTGTGGACTCCAGTCCACCTTCTTTCCTGATTTGCTATGCTGCAGAGGAGTGAAGCCATGTGTGCAGTTGCATGTATGGTGGGAAGCTGCTTTTCAAGTGTTGTTCCCCGTCTGTCTTTCTTTCTCTCTTCCCCAGAATCCAGATTCTCTTCAGTGTTGTACCCCTGCCCCTCTGTGCAGTGTAGACTCAGTGGTACACAAAGAAGATGACGACAGAATGATGGACACTGTGTGACTCAGCTAGACTGCTGGGCCCAAGGACTAGTTTGTTACAAGAAAGGAAGAGCCTGGCTATTTTCTTGACACTTTTATGGGTGCTGCACTTTATTTTTGTTCGGTTTTGATGGGAGGGAAAGAGTACTGAAATGTTTTGAAACTTTTTTATGTGCTGCTAGGGCTTTTGTTGTTGTTGTTTTGTTTCTGAAGGGAGGAGTGGTAACCATATGTTGCAGGAAGTCAAACTGGACGGACTCTTCCCCACCCCTCAGTTACTAAATTTGCCTTTAACTGTTCTTATTTTTGGAATCAAAGTATGAAAATCTGCACAATGTAATGTTTACAAGACTGGTTGACTGAGGAGATATCTGCTACACGGTCTTTTTTTACGTGGAGATATATATATATATCTAGTCCTCCTTTGCGGGAAGAATTAAAGAGAAAAGTATGCTGTGTCCCACTGCAAAGTTCATCTGTCAGATCTGGTCTTCATCACATTAAAAGCAATAAACAGCAGTGGTGACCTACTTTACTAATAAGTAAGCTAGACGGCACAAACTGCTATTTTAAGATGCTTACATTTGTATTTTCGGCACCACCAGTGAACTCCTTGACTAGTATAAATTTGATATTAAAAACATTACATTTATCCCTAAAGTAGTCTCAAAACTGTTCAGAAGTTGACTTTGTCCTGATGACTGTTTAAATATTAAGGAGGATAGCGAGTATAGAAAACAGTACAGTTTTCTGTTTTTCCAAGAAAATAAAATGCAAGCTTACTCTAATTTACTTGACATAGTCAGGGACCTCTCAGGGAGTAAGTTTTAAAAGAATAGTAACAGCCTGTAAGAACAAACAGGAAGAGTAAGGTCCTTGTTAAATCACAGTTACTGTGTTTCATGTGGGGAAGCCTTGAGAAATGTAGAGCTGAGCTGCCAACCATGCCTAAGAATTTGATAACAGTCCCCTTCAGTGGTGGTGATGGGTCTTGCTCTATCTGCTACTCGCTTCTAGCTCAGTTACTAAGGGATGCTTCTGAGTTTTACTGCTTCCTGTGTAATTCATTGCAGATCCACGAGGATGTTTGATGATTCTTTTATTTAGAATTAGATGACAGTGCCAATTATGATATCCTTATTATTTGAGGATTAATCTTCCAGCATACAGGAGCACTAGCTTTGGTTATTTTTGAGTGTGATCTTTGGCTCAGTACCCACTTCGATGTGTAGCAAATATTTGGAAAGTGGGTACCTGGGGTTTGGGAATGCAGGTCTCAGTTTGAGTAAGGAAATCATGCTAAGCGGCCATGGGGGGTTCAGAGCTGTGACCTCCGCCTCTGTTGTCCTTTTCAGCCAATGGGGCACCTAATACTGTGGAAATGGACTGGAATTGTTGAATCATACTCCTGTAATGTCACAATCTTCCTAGTTCCCAGAATAAAAGTCTTTCTGTGCTTTTGATATAAATATCTCTATAATAAAATGTCTGACTAATTTACATGGCAGCACTCACTGGCTTGTAAGCTTCTTTTTCATCAGTGACCTAATCATGGAAGATACTTGTTTTATTTTTTCTCTCTTCCTTTTTTTTCTTATCTAGAGCATGCTCTCAGTTTCCCTCTTGATACCAGTTGGACAGAATAGAACAAAGTAGCACTTGACTGACCACTTTCCACTTCACTTCTGCCCATGACTTGTCTATGGTCACCCAAATGGCTGTGGCTTTCATTTTGTCTTCTATAAAATTTAAAGCTCTTAATGGCCAAAACAACAACAACAACAAAAGTATTAGCAAAGTGAGTATATAATTTTAAAGTTTATTTTGGTTTTGTATTCTGAGACAAGAATTGATTTAAGAAAAACTTTTTTAATCCTTGGCTGGAACTTTTTTTTACCAAAGGAACCACTAATGGATGTCATAATTTGTACTTAAGGATGGGAACTTAACCATTGGCAGGACTTTAGTATTAAGGTGATGTATTAGGCTGTGTGTAGTAGCACATGGCTTTAATCCCAGCACTTGGTAGGCAGAAGCAGGTATATCTCTCTGAGTTCAAGAACAGCCAGAGCTTCATAGAGACCATCGCAAAACAAAACAACAGTCTATTGGAGTCCTTCTATTTCCTTGATTTTGAAAATGCCCTCTTAGTATTGAGCTAGCTATCTCCAGCAAGAATAAATTTCCTCTCTTTTCTTAAGTAATAAAGAATAGTAATACTTAGCAAATAGATAACTCATATTTCAGGTTAAAAACATTTCCCTAGTCTATGAGAAATTTAAACTAATCAACTAATCAATGAAAAATAGTTGATAAAGTATTTAACAAACACTGTTGTGGTTTTATTTTTAATTTTTAATTTACTTTATTTAATTTAATTTTTATTTATCTGCGTACACTGTTGTTGTCTTCAGATACACCAGAAGAGGGCATTGGATCTCATTACAGATGGTTGTGAGCCACCATGTGGTTTCTGGGATTTGAACTCAGGACCTCTGGAAGAGCAGTCAGTGCCCTTGACTGCTGAGCCATCTCTCCAGCCCCGAAAGACTGTTGTTTTATTTTAATGAAATAGCTGATGACTTAGAATGGTTCAGTTGGTAGAGCTTTCACCTAAAATTCAGTGAGTCCTTGATTGCATCCTCAGCACCACATAAACTGGGCATGGTGGCATATATCTATGGCCTTAGTGCTAGGGACGTGAAGACAGGAGGGTTAGAAGTTCATAGTTTCCCTCAGCTACATAGCAAGTTTTACAGCCAGCCTTCTGGCTAGATGAAACTCTTAGAAGGAGAGAGACAGAAAAAAATAGCTGTAACTCCATGTATCTGTGAGCTGTTGTTCCATTGAATGGTAGTGGAGAAAATACTGCTTAGAATTATTACTCTGAGATTCGCTTTTAATTACACCATCTATGGTTCTTTCAAAATTTTTGCCTAAGGAGCTTATAATAACCTTTAATTTCTCTTCAGAAACATTAGGCCTTTTTTTTTTTAAGACTAGCATTCATATTATTTTAAAAGTAAATAAGGGCTGTTGAGATGGCTCACTTGGTGAAGGTGTTTGCTGCCACGCCTGACAATCTCTGGGACTTAAGTGATGGAGAGAGAAAACCAGCTTCCTCAAGTTTCATCCAACCTTCATACATATATAGAAGATATGGATACACATATGAATAGTTTAAGTTTATTTTTTCTTTTTAAAAAATTTTTAAGTAAATTAACATGCTTCCCCCAAAAGCACACATTTCTGTTAGTAAGTGGCATTCCTTACAGTGGAAATGTCAGCAAGGTATTCTCAACTTAACCCTGGGGTATTTTCAGAGAAAAGTTAAGTCAATTTACTGTACTCAGAGGGAGTCACATTTCAGTTCTTAAATTAGTGTGGGGCAAAGGTGGTACTCGTGTGGATTAGGGTTGGGTGTTTATTTCCATTTTTCCAGGATACCATTCACATTTAGTAAGAAGATCCTTAAATTGTGTAGCATTGTTTCGCCTCTGTAATGGGTATATTTGTACTATTTCATAGGTTGTCCAAGAAGCTAATCCATATGGTGTTGGTTTGCTTACAGTGTCAGTTAATGGGGAATTACAAAGAGAAATAAATTTTGATTATAGAATGCCTATCATCATTAACAAAAGTGAATATATTCTTGTAGGCCTTAAAAACTAATCATTTCTAAAGGTAGAAGATTATTTTGAAGTCCCTACATCTTTTACTTGGTTTCTCATGTTACTCTCCAGGTACATGGAATCCTGTGGGAAAGTATGAAGCTGGCTACTCTATACTTGGCATGATATTACTTGATGCTGAATACAGAAAAACCCATGGTCTTTAGGGAGCTGTAAAAAGGGTGGGCTAGTGGAGAGATGGCTCAGTGGTTAAAAAACCCTGGCTGTTCCTCCAGAGGTCCTGAGTTCAGTTCCCAGCTACCACATGGTGGCTCACAACCATCTGTAATGGGATCTGATGCCCTCTCTGGTGTGCAGGTGCACATTGCAGATAGAGCACTCATACATAAAATATATAAATAAATCTTAAAAATTATTAAAAAGGAAAAAGCAGTGGGGGCTGCAGAGATGGCTCATTGGTTAAGGGCACTTGCTGCTTTGGCGGAGGGCCAGAGTTTGACGTTCAGCACCCATGGCTGATGGTTTACAAGCTCCTATAACTCCAATTCCAGGGGACCCGATGCCCTCCTATAGCCTCTGCAAGTACCCATACATGTGCACATAAACAAATAATAAAATCATTTGTCAAAAAAAATTGCAGAGAAATGCTAGAGATTCAAAAACCTTACTGGCTTTTATTAATGCTTTTTAAGCCCAGCTAGACTATTTTAATTGTTTAAAATAAAATAAAATTGAATCCAAGCAGTAGTTATGAATGGAGGATTTCGTCAGTGAGAAGACAACAGTGCTCCTGCCCAGGGCCTTCAGCTTCACAAATATTCCACGGGACACAAAAATAAAACTCACTCACTGGTCGTAACAGCATTCTGCTTCTTAGCAGAATGAATTCAGTAATGATCCTTTTCTTTTTTTTTTAATTCTGTGTGTCCGGGTGTTTTGCCTGCATGTGTGTCTGTGCATGGTGCCCATGGAGGCCAGGCACATCGGATTCTCTAGAACTAGAGCCACACAGTTCTGAGCTGCTGTGTGGGTGCTCGGAATCAAACCCAGGTCCTCTGGGAGAAAAGCCAGCGCTCTTCCTGCTGACCCACCTCTTCAGCCCCAGCAACAATCATCGTAGTGTCTGACATCAGCCAGCAGAAGACAAGTCCCTTTTGTTTGTTTAATAGAAAAGAAGCCATATAAGTTTCCCAAATGGAAAATCTTGGTTGATCTGGTCATAGGAGAAAAACTTACTTCATGTTCCCTAACCCTCTTTAACCTCCATATCTTGTAACAGTGTCTTGAAAGCCTTTTGATTGTTTCTAAAGCCAGAGATGAAAATCAAAATACAAACAGCCTGCGTATTGTTTGAAGACCATTTATTAGAAAGAAGCCAGTGAGACATCGTGGCAGCAGACAGGAGGGAGTCGAGGGCCCTCTGAAGGGGCCAGGGCAAAGGACAGCAGCCACTGTGCTGATCACCTGCTGGTCAGCCCTGGGTTTAGGTCATTCACAACAGTTTTTAGAAAGTGTTTATCAACATCCAGATAAGGCAGCAGAGAAACATTGACATGGGACAAGATGTTCATTGTAATCCTAAGGCCTAGTCTATTTTGAAAGATCAACAGTGAAATTTAAAAATCAGAGATTTCCTTCCCACTCCCAAATATATAAGAACCATTTGCTCTCTGAAATAAAGTAGGTCAAAATTTCAAAGGCTCGAATAAAGGCTTGATTCTTTGATTTAGCACCAAGTAAAATAAGAGAACATCTTCCTGAAAGGGGGAATTGTCTCTTTTTTGAACTTCTCATATTTTTGTCCCTTCAGGCCACAATATGTAAGGGCAGGTCCTTGTCCCACTAAGGAATCTAAAGTGACTGACATTTCAAAAGGGATTCTCAGGGTTGGTTTAGTGGTACACACCTGTAATTTAAGCACTCAGCAGACTAAAACAAGAGGACTATGACTGTGAGGTCAGCTTGGACTATATAATAATCTCAAGCCAGCCTGGGCTACCTAGTAAGACACTGCCTCAAACACTAAGGACTTGGGCTGGGCATGATGGTGGTGCACATCTCTCTGAGTTTGAAGCCAGCCTGTCTACATAGTTCAGGACAGTCAGAACTACACAGGGAGATCCTGTCAAAACAAAACAACTGAACCACCACCACCCACAACAGCAGCAGCGACAAAAAGGGCTGGAGATAAAGCATAGTATAGGATGCTTGCCCATCACGCAGGCTGGATTCGATCCCAGTGCTGTAAGTAGAAGAGGAGGCTGCTTAGATGGTACCAGAAGAGTTGTTTCCCTTTAAGGTAGGGTGGGAAGTGGTAGCACACAGTGGTCCCAGCACTTGAGAAAGGCTGAGACAAGAGGATCTTTAATTTAGAACTTCGACACAGGTATAAATGTCCTTAAGGGAACTCCCTTAAAGTGCTTTTGAACCCACCATGCAAAATCCTTCTATTACTACACCTGATAGTTGTTGATTGGTCTTTCTGTCAAGGGGCTGTCCCCGGCATGTCCCATCTACTTCCACAGTGGCAAACTCCCATGGGCGTTTTGTCTTAACCCTTTAGTTTTCTGTTTACTGTCTTGTTCATCAAGGTAGACAGTCCATTTGGATCAAAGAGGGAAACAAACAGGTAGGTCCTAAAACATGATCCTCAACCTGAGTGACATGTGAGAACTTAGGACTTAATTCCATTGTCAGTTTCCAGTGCTCCTCCTAGAACTTAAGTCAGTTAACATAAATCATATCTCAGTTCATGTATATTTGAAAAAGAAAACAATACATATCCAAGTCACGTGTTCCTAAGTGTCAGTGGCTGCATTTTCTTACAGATTGAATGAGTAGAGGACACACAGCATGGCGGCCTGTGCCTTAGCTTTTCCTGTAAAGTCAGCAGTGAGTTTGCGTCTAGTAACATCTGTAAAGCCCTTTGCTTTCTTTCTGGAATCTATAGACAGTGTCTTCTAATACCACATCCCCTTGGGCTAGAAAACTTCTTTCTGGATTGCAGTGGACATTGGCTTATGCAAAAGCCTCTAATGAGATATTTATCTGCCTGGAGTGATACATAATTTTTTTTAACTTTTCCAGAAAAACATGAAAATGTGATCGACCACTTTGACTAACAGAACAGAAGGTTAGATGATTACCAGTTGCTCTTCTAATTGTGCTCTGAGTTTGTTTCATCATCTCTGACATTTTCGAATTGCACATCCACAGAAGACAACTAGATCCTAGATTAAACATATGAGGCTATTTTAACAGATCAGGCTAAGTATCTGACTCATTTGGCACAGCCATTAGGAGTAAATCACAATTTTTACAGAAGTCTTTGGAAAAGAGCTTCCAAATACAGAGGCAAGGAGAGGCAGCCGCGCTTCATCCTGCCATTCGCTGCCCTCCTCAGGGAGTAACAGAGGCTTTTTGGATAGTTTCTGGAACTTTTGTCTGTAGGAAGGAGTATACGTGGGGCCAGATCTTGTTGGTTTCTGTTCCGGAAAATGTTTCCAACACCCCTTTTTTCCTAAAGATGAAAAACAAAATAGGTAGATTACACAGGTCTGGATGTGCCTAAGGCGCTTTTTCAAAACAGTTTGTGAAGTTCACGTGAATTTAGAAATCCTATGTATTTAGGTCTCTGATCCAGGAGGAAGAAATTTGGCCTGATATTGCAAAATCTAGACTGCAGTTCATGTTTTGTTCTCTGGCATAAAGAAAAAGGGGCTGTTTAAAAGGATGTCAGCTGTCATATTGAGACTTTGTTAAGCCTATACTAATGCTTTCCATCATGCCAAAAGTCCAGATGCTCCTCCTTACAGAGAGACTTGTCTTCTGGGTAGGTGCTCAGCCCCAGTCCCCAGGTTGGCAGGTTCAAAACGGGGCCATCAGCCACCAGGGGATCGATCACCTTGGCCTTGCTTTCACAGAAGTCTCTAACACTCATTATCCTACCTTTAACCAAGTTCCCTTTTCTCTGCTGTTCTGCCTTCCTGACCTGTTTCTTCCGTCAGGGTTCTCCGTTTATCCTGCTGGTTGTCTGGCTTGTCACAGACCAGTGGTTGAATACTTATTTTGTTCCTGTGTTCAGTAAGGAGCCGGATGAAGCATGGCGCTCAGAATCCCGGGATTTGCTTCTCAAACCACACAGGACACCTGAAGGTTCTGAACTCCCCTCACCTACACACATTTCTTGTGTGTGCACACTGGTTTGCAGGTCACCCATGGGGCAGATAAAGAATGCTTGATTTATTACTTTCCAAAAACCAGGCTGTCATGGCTTTGCAGCCGTTCTCACCAGGCTTTCATTGGGACAAAGGGCCCCTTTATCGACACATCATAAGGTTTGTGTGGCTGACTTAAATAATAGCAGCTGCTTTCTAAGTAAACTAGCATCTGCCACAGAGAAGAAATGCAAAGGGGTATTTGCATAGTAGTAGCCCTTTAGCATCTAAACTCACAGGAGGGTAGACCGCTTTCAGGAGAGCGAGCTTGAACAGGAGAGCCTCTGGGAGACGCTTTAGTGCTGGGCTGTGGTGCCAGGGGTGCGGCATTGCCCAGCCGTTGGCTCCTAAAGCTGTACCATATGAACATTTGCCAATTATAAGTTCTCTATAATGAAATGGAACCAGCTACAAAAATTAGTCTTCCAAAGAGTAAGAACATCACATTTCCAAACAGATGAACATTCCATGGCTGGAAAGAATAGGGCAACTGTAAGCTTTTTAAAACAACAGTGCTGGCGATTATGTAACTTCTTTTTAAGGCTCTTTCCTTTTTCATGTAAGTCCAAAGGTAAGTCTATGCATGGGATATTAGGCAAAAAAAAGCTTAAATATAAGTAAGAAGTGGTAGAAGCCCAAAAAGAAAGACACCCCACCCCACTCCTGCATTCCCCAGTCCCTGATTTCTATAGCTTTTCCAAACTTGCCACATTTTGACAGAACTAATCCCTATGGGCACTTCCTCTCTTCACAGTCCCTTGGTGATAGTTTTCATTTGCTCAGACACAAAGCATCCTCTGTTTTGTGTCCTGTGGAACAATCGAGCTGACCACACTCAGTACATGAGGTTCTAGTGAGGTTGTTCCCACAGCCTCTCAACAGTGCATAGCTGGAGCTAATCATCAGCCCCACGACTTTAGCTGGGGGGTGGGAGGTGGGGCGGACTGTCTCTCTTCTGTTCAGTTAATTGAGCTGGCAGGAGCTGAGCTAAAATCAGAAGACATTGCAACCTCTGGTGACTGAAGCTAACACAGGGAGTGGACCTGAAAGGGTCGAGTTTTCACAGCAGTGCTTAAGCCCCTTGGCCGGCCGGGGCTGTATTTGGAGCCCTCCCTCCAACACCATTTGCTTAAGCCAGTGTGAATGGTTTCTGATGATAATAAACACATGTTGTATCTCATTGCATGATAAATCTTGTTTGCCCAGTTCTCATTATCCATACAAAGTGAGTTTCTTGAAGGCTCATAGGAACTGAGTCTAATTGTCTGCGTGGACAAGGACCTGGCCCAGTGCCAGCACAGTCTCCAACATTCATTCAGTAGCTGAAGATTCTTCAAGCCTTTCCCAAGCGCCTCACTTCAAGCCCCTACTGGTTCTATAAAGCAATATACTATACACTGAATGTAAGTAAGGAATCAGCGGCATGGAGATGAAAAGTCTTGCCCAGGGTCATAGAGCCGTCAGGCTTCAGAGGCAGACTTGACATACAAACACAAACTTAAGTGATGGCTGCTGTAGAAAGTGAAGTGGCAACCCTTGTAATTTCACCCTCCAGAAATAAACTATTAGAAGTATTGGGACAGTTCAGAGGCTGGCTGCGCATTTTCCTGCATACAATCGCAAAGCAGTAGTAATGGCCACCGAAAAAACAGCTCATATGTCCAGTGCGTGTTGTGCACCCGGGACAATTTTAGGAGTTAGAAATACTAACTCACTTCAATCCTCTAACCTCACCCACATTTCATGAAAGAGAAACCAGACAGGTTAAGCAGGAATCGGAAGGCCATGTTAATTAAATATCAAGCTTGGGTTTGAACCTGGGTCTTCTGACTCTGACGTCTGTGCTAGTATTACAACAGCAGGTACTGCTTTTGTACACCATCTGTTGCTTTGTCCCTGAATCGTTAGCAGGATACAATGAAAGCAAGGAGCAGCACGCCTGCCCTGGAAGAAGGAAGGGCTGTGGAGACCCGGCCCTAATAGTTCTCATATACTCTAAGATACAGATATCCTTGAAGAGCAGGTTAAAAATGTGAGTGAGCTTTCAAAGACATTTGACCACATATGTGATCCTGAGGTTTGGCTGCCATTTGAAATTCTATGCTTAAGTGTCCTCTCTTGGCACACTTGGTGGCACTACTCTACTTGGTGCCCAAGCACTGGTTCCAGCCGTCTACTACATGGCAGAATGTGGGTGGAAATGGAGCCTCCAAGCCTTGGTTATGGACTCATTGTACCGACCCTCTCAAGCCCCAGGACTGATGTTGGAACCAGCAGTAGCCCAGCCCTACAGCAGTAAGTATGAGGTTCCCCGAGCAGTGGCTGTTGTGTTTCATCTGAGAGATGCTCAAAGCAAAGTCTTGTTTACTTAATAAAAGGTTTACTCAGCCCCTTCGTGAAAGAGGACTGCGTGGCCTTTCTGGCAAATACCAGCAACCATGCAGGAAGGACGAGGACAAAGTCAGTGCACAAAAGCAGATGAACCTAGAGGACTGAAGCCCTGCCTACTTTCTGGTCGTCTTTTCTTTACAGAAGCCTAGAAATGTCCTTATTGCTTAAACTAGCTGGGATCAGGTCCTCTGGTAGCTTAGTATTTCAGCTGTATGGTATGGAAATGACAACCTCGATTGTGAAAGCAAGGACTCACTGGTAATACCGCAGGACTGGCTCTGTCTGGGCTTCATACGCCTTTAGTCTCTTGATCACTGTCTCTGGTTTGTCGTCTTCACGCTGAATCAGTGGTTCTCCCGTCAGGTCATCAATGCCCTAAGCAGACAGCAAAAGAATGTCAGCTCAGCAATACAGTATCCATTTAAGCAGATCGCTTCCGTGTTCAAGCACCAATCACAAACACATGCTAACACAGGATCCAAGCCAAAGGCCGAGCTTTGCAGCTGCGAGACTCCAGGATCATTTCCATAGTGCTCTATGGTTTGATTTTGGCAGCCTCTCCCCCCCCCCCCCCCAGGCTCAAGTCCTCAAGGGTTGGCTCCCAGACATGGGATACTGGAGGTGGTGGAAATTCAAACTGTGAGCCATTGTTGCAAATCCTCACTGCCTCTGCCCATCACTCACCCTCTGGCACGGAGTAATAATAAAAATAATATAATAAAAATGCTTTCTTCTGTGTTAGGTTGCTCATTGCTGTAACTAATACCTGAGAAACACAACTAGGGGTGGAAGAGCAGTTTATTTGGGCACATGGTTTTAGAGGATCCAAATCTTGGCTGCTTGGGCTCATGACTCACGGTTGGAGTGAGGGTGCGGTGGGTGGATAGGGGGTGGAGGGTTAGCACAGGAAGCACAAGAAGCAGAGTGGAGAAGGGACTACAGATCGTGCACAAGCTGCAGACGCCCCAGTGACACACTTCTTCCAGTTGCGTTCCACCTCAAACATTATGCCACCATCAGGAGACCAAGCAGACAGCATATTGAGCTGTCGGGCCATTTCCTATTTCAACCATGGCACTTCTGAATGACTAACAGGTCTGTTAGAGCAGGAGCACATCTTACCACCAGGCTTCAGGAGACAGGACCCTAGCTGTAGTCTTGGTCACAGGATGACAAGTTCACAGCTATGCCTGTTAAGGCAGATGGCAGCTCAGCTTGCTGCCGTTACTTACCACAGTCTTGGGAGGGTTGAATTCAATGTTGTACACTCGACCACTGGCAGGGTGTATCCAGCGAGCAGTAAGGCGCTGTTTAATGACCTCAAAGGGCACGTTGAGATTTATCACTGTGTCTATCTGATAAACTTTATCCAGGGCTTCGGCCTGTGGAAGTGTCCTTGGAAATCCTTTATATGAGGGGAGGAGGAGAGAGGGGACGGGAAGGCAAGAAAGAAAAAGTGTTAGGCAAATTGAACCCAAAGAATGACCCCAGGCATGTTGACCAGCGCTGTCATATAAATGAAATCAAATTTGGTGTCTCCTTGACTGGGCTATAGAGTACTCAGGTATTTGGCCAAACATTCTGAGAGTGCATGTGACAGTATTTCTGTATAAACAGCACATTGCCCTCCCGGGGTTGGAAAACTTCTGTGAAAGAGTTGGAAGCCTGAGTAGAGAAGAAAGGGAAGCCTGCCTACCTGCCATCTAACTAGAGTCTCCATGCTTTCCAGCCAAATTGAACTCTAGTCAGGGTTGATGGTACACCTGTAATCCCAGCGCATGGGAAGTGGAGGCAGGAGAGGGCCCAAAGTTCAAAGCCTGGGCTACACATTAATGGGCTAGTTAAGGGCCAGTCTGGACTACAAAAACAGTGAAAGGAGCCAGAGAGATGGCTTAGTGACTGAAGGCACTTGTTGCTCTTACATGGGACCCAGATTCAGTCCCTGGCCCCCACATGGCAGCTCAAAGCCATCCTAACTTAGTTGGAGAATTCTGATTTACCTTCTGGCCTCCAAGGACACCAGGGATATACACGGTACACGTGCATAACATGCAAGCACAACACTCATAAAAACGCATCTCAGAGGAAGCCCGTGTGAGTCACTATAACTGGTTCTCTAAAACAGCCAAACTCAAGACCGAGAAAACTTACAAAATAACAAAAACCACCCAAACACAAAGTACCCTCATCCAGCGCTCACAACCACCTGTAACTCCAGGTCCAAGACATCTGATACTGCTGGCCTCCTCCAACAACCTGCACACACATGGTGAGTTCACACACACACACACAGAGAGAGAGAGAGAGAGAGAAAGGCAGGAATGGTGGCTCACTCCTTTAATCTCAGCACTCGGGAAGTAGAGATGCAGGCTTATTTCTGAGTTTGAGGCCAGCCTGGTCTACAGAGTGAGTTCCAGGACAGCCAGGGCTACACAGAGAAACCCTGTCTCGAAAAACCAAGAAAGAAAAAGCAAAAACAGAAAAGGATGAATCAGGACATTGTCAGTTCCACTCAAACCTCAGGAGGCTATGTTCAGGATATGACGGCAAAGTATAGGGCAACGTGGCAACATGTAAATCAGTTTTTGCATTGTGAACATCCCTAGTCCAGAAATCCAGATGCGATGTCGCAAAATGTCTGATTTGGGATTTGGGGTGTTAAGAAATGCTCAGCCAGTAAAGTCTACACAGTCTGAAGTATGAAAACTCTGATAGGAAAAGAGGTCTGAGGCATTAGAGAAATAGGAGACTCAGCCAGTGCAGCTGAAATAGTTTAAACAATGTGGTTCAAAAATAGAAAAGCAACTAGAACTGATTACTGAATCCCCAAGTATGTTGGGGAATTTGAAATGATATTCTGATCCCAAATATTTTACTTTGTCATCTTATGACTCGGGACATTGTGTCCAGAACACATGGAAAAGCTAAAACTGACAGAAATAATACACTTTTTCAAAAGTGATAAAGGTTAAAATGCATTTGCAATTTGTTGGAGCTAAAAATACATCTTGCTAATAATTTAACATGGAAAACTTTGTTCGTGACTTAGACCTTATAAGGTGATAAAATAACAATTAAGAAACCTGGATGGAAGGAAAATTGCCTCCAAAAGAAAAGTAATGGCAAGAGGGTCAACCTGTAACTTTTATATAGCCCCAAGTTAGGGGGAAAAACAACTGCCTACTATAAATTTTGTAATGAATTAAGTCATCTGAGAGAAACAATTTTACTATGCTTTATGAGAATAATAGAATATTAACCCACAGAATGCTTTCATATGCCAAAGTCTGAACATTACATATTTTACAGGGACCACTTCTTTCAACTGCTGTAATAACTATAAGACAGGCGCTGTTGGTATCAAACTTACAAATGAGGAGAGGAGCCAGGGCAATAGCAAATGCCTTGCTGTAGCTCGTAAAGCTATTCAGCAGTGGCAGGGAAATGTGAACACAGGCTGTCTGGCCTGACACCTACACTTGTATCCAAGGCGTGTGCACTGAAAAAAGCCTAACAAATACCTCTCTATTGACCCAATTCTTATTACAGTGTCCATACTGCTGCTCTTGCAGAGGACCCAAGTTCAGTTCCCATCACCCATATAGCACCCACAACCACCTGTGACTTCACTTTCAGGAGTTCCGATGCCCTTTCTAGCCTCTAAGGGCACGTGATACACATACATAGGTTCAGGCAAAGCATTCTACATAATTTTTTAAAATATTTCTCTTCAATAACTCAGAACAAAACATCCATTGGGATAAAAGATCTGAATCAAAATACCCTGCTACAAGAAAAGAAACATTCTTTTACACCATCATTCCAAACACTGAAAACCCAGTTGCAACCCAAGCTGTAGCCAGTCAGCTTTGGTGAGTGAGCTGAAGTACATGTTATTGAGTCTATGCACAAACTCAGTCTCTGCCACCATGTGCACTTTGTTCATGTGCCCATTGGGCAATGACAGGGATATGAGAAATATATATATATATATATATACACACACACACACACACACACACACACGTATGTATGTATGTACAAAATTGGCTTTTAGATTGTGGTCCAGCTAGTCAAACAGTGGCTGTCAACCCAAGGGAGGTCCAATAATCCAATAGTTGTTCAGTTCATGAAGCTAGACATCTCTCTCTTCAGTATATGCCATCTAGGCTCTAATGCTAGTGGAGGAATGGACTTGCCAGTGGGAGAGCCAGGACAAATGGGCAGAAGAGAAGAAGCTTCCTTCTCCCATGTCTTTTATATAGGCTGCCAGCAGAAGGCATGGCCCAGATTAAAGGGGGATCTTTTCACCTCAGAAGATCTAGATTAAAAGAGGGTCTTCACACTTCAAATGAAGTAAGAAAAAAAAATCCCTTGCAGGTGTACCCAGTCACTTGGGTTTTAATTCATTCCAGATGTCAAGTTGACAACCAGAACAGCCATCACACGTCCACCCTTTCTCAACTGTATGTCTTGTTTAATTTCCAAATGAAAACAATAACCATGTCATATAATGCCGAAACATAACTATCCCACAGTTACAAGTGCGGTATATATTTAACCAGGTCATAATTAACACGCATAACTGTCCCTCACACAACTGCAAACATAAATTCAGAAGAGGTGGCAAATGCCCCTTAAGGGACGTTCTCTTAGTGTCTCAAAACTTAAATATGATAACGTGATAATCTCTTAACTGACGGTATATGATAAAAGTGGAGGAAAGAACAAATATCTGCACAAACATTCTTAATAAAATTTTATGGAAGCATTCATGTCAGTTATAATCCTCATTTCTGTAACTGGTCACATGGCTTTAGCTGGTATTTATTATTACCTTCCTCTGCCATTCATCCTATTTCCTCCTCCCTCAGCAAGCACCTCAGCAGGTCTTGGCTCTTTTGCTGGAAGAGTGACCATACCTCCATTCCAGATGGGTCTGTGCCCTTTGTCATCCTGCCCAGATTAGATTGTTGGGAGTTTCCCCTTGGCTTTAAATATAGGACAATGATAGCACCAAGAGAGCCCTGAGAAGGATCTCTAGCACTCCAGACATCATCTTTCTTACCTCCATTGTGGAGAAGCAATCCAGTTTCTCCATGGTAATCTGGATCAACCACCCCTCCTAACACAGTTCTTTAGCATGTTGGTTTAAGGACATCAGAAACCCAAAGTGGCCAGGGGGGAAGTTTGAGCTTCCAGTTCAATAAAAGGCTTGTTGTGTCTCTTGGCAGGAGCACCCCCCCTTCTGGAACCAAATCTTCTAGGCCAGGAGAACTTAAGATCATGGGAACAGGAAGCAAAAATTTTCTTAGTGGGTCACCAGTTGATTACTGGACCTGTGGATCCTGACTATGGTAGAAACCATACCACATATTGGACACTGATTCAAAGCATATACTGCCTTCTGGAGAACCCTGCTTGGGCATCTAGGTTGCTGCCACCTAATTGGCATTGTTGTGTCTTCAAAAGGCTATTCTATCTTTCTATCCTCCTAGTTGCTTCAGGTTGGTGAGAAACATGGATTCCATGATCGTGGGCCCACTGTTGCGCTTTTCTGACTGTGAAGTGACTTCCTTAGTCAGAAGTTATACCATGTGGAATACCATGATGGTGGATAAAGGATTCTATCAGTCCTTGGATAGTAGTTTTGGTAGAAACATTACATGCAGGAAAAGCAAATCCATAGCCAGAATAAGTATACTCCTGTAAGAACAAAACATTGTCTTTTCCACAGAGGAAGTGATCCAGTGAAGTCAATCTGCCACCAGGTAGCTGTCTAGTCACCCCTGGGAATGGTGCCATATCTGGGGTTCAGTGTTGGTCTCTGCTTTTCACAGCTCTGGCATTCAGCAGCAGCTGTAGCCAGATCAGCTTTAGTGAATGGAAGTCGATGTTGTTGAGACCAAGCATAACCCCCATCTTTGCCAACATGGCCACCTTGTTCATGTGCCCGTTGAACAATGACAGGTGTCTGGGGAAAGAGGCTGACTGTCCACAGAATGAGTCATCTTATCCATTTGATTATTGAATTCCTCTGCTGAAGTCATCTTTTGATGAGCATTTACACAGGATACAATATCTTCACATCCTATATCCATTTGCAGAGATCTATCCACATACTTCTTCACCAATCATGCTTTTTTCCAAGCCCTAAGTTCTACCCACTGTGAAGATTTCCCTTCACCACTTTCTTTTAGGGTTGTTGCAGCAAAGGGTTGTAATGCTGCAGCTGGCCATTTCTGGGTGTATAATGTGTCCAGTTCTGCCTCTATAATGTGCAGAAGCATCAGTAAGCCAGGCCCTAGGCTTTTCTTCCTTAGTCAACCAATCATAGGGCATACCCCATGAATCAGCAGGTGTATGCTTAGCAGCAGACAGCATTGTAATGGGAGTAGAAACCATAGACATTTGGGCAACTTCTTCGTTTAACTTGATTGTGCCTTTAGGACCTGCTTGGGCCAGGTGACATATAAACTACTTCCATTTAATAATGGATTGCTGCTGTGCACGTCCTACTTTATGACCTGGTGAGTCAGATAACACTCAGCTCATGATGGGCAGCTCAGGTCACATGGTAACTTGGTGACCTACTGGCAAATGTTCAGTTTCCACTAAGGCATAAATAGGCCAAAAGCTCTCTCTCAAAGAGAGAATAATTGTCTGAGATGATGGTAGAGCCTTGCTCCAAAATCTCACATCTCTTCTGTGATTCACCTATTGGGCCTGCCAAAGCATTCCCTATCTGCCACCAACACCTCAAGTACCATCAGGTCCAAGTGGTAGAACAGCGTGCACATCAGCCTGGACCTGTTGAAGAATCTTCTCCTGTTCTAGGCCCCACTCAAAGTTAGCAGCTTTCTGGGTCACTTGGTAAATGTGCCAGAGTAACACACCCAATCCAAATAAGCCCACTAAATGGTGTGCTTCTTTCTTGGTGGTGGGAAGGGCCAGGTTTAATAACTTATCCTCCACCTTGGAATATCTCTGCATGCCCCACACCACTGGATTCCTAAGGATTTCACTGAAGTAGATGGCCCTTGAATTTTGGTTGGATTTATTTCCCATCCTCTGATACGTATATATGTTACCAACAAGTCCAAAGTGGTTTATTGCAGAGTATGTGATCATGCTGAACACTGAAATTGCTGTTTCCTGAAGAAAAAAAAAAGTTTCTAGTTGTAGCATGGCTTAGCTCTTAGCATACACCTTTAGTTTTTCTGGTTGGAATACAGACACACCTTAGTACACACCTTTAATCCCAAAATATGAAGGTAAAGTTAGTTTATAGAAGGAAACACCCATGTTTGAACGTGTTGTCTAATTGCGTGGCAGAAAAAGTGATGAATCAGAGAAAGATTTGACAGAATGAGTCAGAGATGGGATATGCTCAATGAGAGAGGGGACGGGGAGGAAAGAAAGGGAAGCTGCTTAAGAGAGCAGTGCAGAGCGAGCGACAGAGAGAGAGAGAGAGAGAGAGAGAGAGAGAGAGAGAGAGAGAGAGAGAGAGAGAGAGAGAGAGAGAGAGAGAAAGGAGGCAGTTTTACCTGGAGAGTTTTACAGAGACAGGGTGAAAAGAAAACAAGCTAGACACAGGTGAAGACAGAATAAACCAGAGAATGAGGAAGTCGAAGATTAGGATAGAGTGTCAAAGATGGCATGAGGCCAAGCAGAGCAATTCAGAAGAAGCCCAGAGAAGCCAGATTGAGTCAGTCAGTGTGGAGAGGAGTTCTGAGCCGGAACAGCTGAGTTGACCAGCCCGAGATCAGGAAAACAAGAAAGGGGTGAGCATACTCAGCGTGAGACTCAGAAGCTGAAAACATTTTAGGCCTACATTAGATTGCACAGAGGTTAGATGCTACCAGAACGAGGACTAGGTTAGCAGACAGGCAGTAAGCCTTCAGAGATGACAACTATCAGAAGAATAAATGTCATTTTTACAGTGGTTGCTGTCTCCTACTCGGTCTAATCAGCATACTGTTGTGAACCAATAGTAATATTTTGTGGACAATCAAGATCCCTTCAAACTAAGTTATGCTGCATGGCTAGAGAGTTAATCTATCCTTGAGGTAAAAGTATGAAGATAAACGACTGGCCTTGCAAATGAAAGCAGATTTTTTCTGGTGGTGCTTACAAAGGGTGCAAAGAAAAAAAACATATCTGCTAGATCAAGAGCTGCGTTCCATGTACCAAGAAACGTCTTATTCTGTGTACTGGATGGTTTTGTGCCACCTTACACAAGCTAGATTCATCAAAGAAGAAGGAGCCACAGGTGAGGAAATGCCTTCTTGAGACCCAGCTGTAAGGGCATTTTCTTACTTAGTGATCAGTGGTGGAAGACCCAGCCCATGGTGGGTGGTGCCATCCCGGGCAGGTGGCCCTGGTCCTATAAGAAAGGCTGAACAAGCCAAGGTAAGCAGGCTAGTAAACAGCACCCCTGCATGGCCTCTACATCAGTTCTGGCCTCTAGGTTCCTGCTCTGCTTGAGTTCATGTCCTGACTGCCTTTGGTGATGAACATTGATATGGAAGTGTAAGCTGAATAAAAAACCCTTTCCTGCCCAACTTGCTTTTTGGTCATGGTGTTCCCTGGAAGCAATAGAAATCCTAAGACAATCTGCTTGAGTCAGGACACCACATCTGGTACAACAGCTACAACTGGAGTCACTACTTGATTTGGTTTTTGATAGCTGTCATTCTCCATGATCCATCTGTCTTCTGCACTGGCCAGAAAGGAGAGCTAAAGGGGCATGTGATGGGGGCCACCACCCCTGCCTCTTTCTAGTCCTTGGTGGCACTAATTTCTGCAATTCCTCCAGGGATGTGCTACTGTTTTTGAGTTACTATTTGCCCTGGTAGAGGCAACTCTAAGGCTTCCATTTACCCTTTCCAACCATAGTATTCCTCAGTCTACAGGTGAGAACAAGGGACTCTGGGTCTGCAAATTGGCTCAAGTCTGGAAACTGGTTCATGGTCCAAGATTCCAATCTTTTGCCATCATCCAATGTAGTCTCTCTTATTGGTTTAAGAATTTTTCCAGTTATACAGAACAAAACAAAAGCACAGTTGGTTTCTTATCTATTTCATACTTGTAAACCCCATGATTGATTTGCCAGTGCCAAAGGTCCATATGAGTCATACTACCATAAAAATCACTTTGCCTGTGCTGATCACCATGGGTCAGCCATTGTGGGCATTGCTTTGCCTATGCTACCCATCACAATAGCTACGATCACCTTGCTATTGGCCACTCAGTGCTCCCACCTGACTCCTCTTACTTTGGGTTCCAATTAAATTTATTGCATTTAATTCATACAACTCAGCAACAACATCGCCAGCCCTAAGGTCTGGCACAAGGAAAAGGGCAACAACAGAGCTCTTCAGATGTTCTTGAGCCCCTCTCACCATCTTACAGGATTAGTGAAGGGCATGTCTTCTGGGCCTTCCCACTGGAGGAGATTAGGTTTTACAGAGCATACCCACTCTAGCATTGCAGTTTCTCTGAGCCTTAACATCTACTCATTGACACTAGGCCAAAGGCACCTCTAACTTCTTTTTAGTAAGCTGTCTTTTGAGAAACGTTCCAGCCAACCATTCAAATAAATGTTAACGCCCTTTTCAACTGGGTAAGCTTCCATATTTAACCTAGAATCTCTCACTCAGAGGACCCATGTCAATAAACTCAGCCTGTTCCAGTGTTATGTTCCTTTTACCATTATCCCATACCCTTAAAATCCATTCCTACATATATTCCCCAGCCTTCTGCTTCTTTGAATTAACAAGTTCATTAAGTTGTTTAGTGGTGTGGTGTACCTCCTTCTTAGACTAGACTTTGTATCTTCAGGAGCCTGCTTAGCCTTAAGTCTTGTTATAGGTCTAGCTATATAGTTGTAGGCCTAACCCACCTGCGTGGGTGGTGGTTAATTCCAGATATAGTCAAGTTGACATGCAAGAACAGCCATCACAGTGTGTGTATCTCTGTGTGTGTATCTGTGTGTGTGTGTGTGTGTGTGTGTGTGTGTGTGTGTGTATGCTATAGTTTAGATAATAAGTTTTATTTCCCAAAAGCTTATGTGTTGAAGTCTTGGTCCCCAGTTGGCAGATCCAGTCACTGAGAGATGACTGTGACTCCATTAATTAATATATAGGTGCAGCCAATGTAAGAGATAGAACCTACTTGGAAGTTCACTGGGGCATGCCTTAGAAGGGTGTACTGTCCCTAGCTGCTTCTTGTTTCATCAGAGCTGCCCTGGACACCATGAAAAGATCAGCCTCGACTCAATCACACTCTCAACAAGGCCCAGAGAGAATGGGCTGCATGCTGTATGGACTGAAAACTCTGTAGCCAGGAGCCCAAATAAATCATTCCACTTTCCAGTTTTCTCTCTGAAGTATGTGTCACAGCAGAAAAAAAAAAACTAGCATAATATATAAGAAAAACAATATTAGATATTACTTCGTAGGAAGAGCAAAACTTATATCTAATAGTGAATGGAAGCTTATATATATATTATGTGGGTTTTTTTTTATTACTGTAGAGATTGCCTGTTTGAATTAACAAGAGGCAATTCAAAGCAGTGTTGTAGAAGGATGTGATCACTGAAGACTCCTAATCTGCTTCTCTAATACATTTTCATCTGCTTTAGTTTTTCTAAAGGAAAAGGCATTGTTCCAGTACAACAATGAAGAAATAAAAAAACAAATATTCCACATTCCAAGCCCTTCCCCTGGTGCCCTGTCTTTGGCCCTGTCCCCAGATATACTCCCTTGATGGCCATGGGTTGGTCTCTTGGAAAGTTTTCAACTTCCCTGTGCTGGGCAGCGTCTATACTCAACTTTCAAGCAGCTCATCCCTTCAGCTAAACAGACCCACATAGGCTGCCCATCACCAGGAAAGCTTCTAAATCCCAGCATCTCACAGAGAAGCAAGGCCTCATTAAACCCGAGGACAAAATACTGAGCCGTGCATCCATATTTTCTATCAGAAAAGGAAGCAAGCAGCTACCTGCTCAAACACAGGTTTGGGTATATGCCTGCCTAGCATGCAGGCAGCCCCACGGAATCACCACACCGAACAAACACGCTTGGCCACCCCTTCCTGGAATCCCAGCACCTGGGAGGGCAGGGACCAGAGCATCAAAAGTTGTAGTTCATCCTTAGCTCCACAGGAAACTGGAGGCCAGTAAGGGATACATAATACCTTGTCTCAAAAATAAGTTGGTCAGTTAACTAATTAAATTTTGAAGACAGACTCCTAGGTGACTGACTGACTGTCCATGGTCCCAGCTGCTCACTCTCCTACCAGCACTCCTCACGTCAGCTGCAGAGATGCTCAGGCACCGCACTCACCGTCCAACAGCCAGCTACACTGGGTGAGGTTTTTCAGCTCATGAAGGGCCAGCCGAGTCATGACATCATCTGGGATGAGCTTTCCTTGGTCAATGAAAGTCTTGGCCAACACACCGATTTCTACAACAGAGGGAAAAGCCAGTAAGTGTGTTTACTGTATCCCATTCCAGATCTCAGGAATTAGATGTCTACAGGATGCTTCTGAACCTCGGGTCCAAGGGAAAGTGTGTTATCAACTGGTCTTTTGCTACAAGCAGAGGCCATGATAGACTTGTAATACCAGCAGGCGGGGGAAGGAGGATGAGTTCAAAGCCAGCCCTGGGTATATAAATGGGTTTGAGGCCAGTTTGTGCTACAGAGGACCCTGTCTTAAAACAAGCAAACCAAAGAGAAGCAAAGACAGTGGGATTACCCCATTTTCAACACCCACATGGTCTGCAAGGCCCAGGCTAACCAGAGCTATATAATGAGATCTTATCTCAGAAGAACAACAAAACCAAAATGGGAGTGGTACAGCCAGAAGGCCAAGGCAGGAGGATTTCTGCAAGTTTGAGGCCAACCTCAAATACATGGTGAGTTCTAGACAGCTGAAGATACACAGAAAGACGTGTCTCAAAAAAATACAAAAAAAAAAAAATCAAAAAAACCCTAAGAAGCAGGTAAGGATGTAGATTTAGCTGAGTTTTAAAAGTGTTTGCTCAGCATGAAAGAAGCCTTGGGGTAGTTCTCCAGCACAAGGCTGACCATGGTGGGTGACTAAGCCTGTAATCCCAGCACCGGGTTAATGGAAGCAGGAGTATCAGAAGTTCAAGATCATCCTCAGCTACACAGAGAACTCATGACCTACTCAGGTTACAAGAGACCCTGCCTCAAAAAAAAATTTTTTTTTTCACAAAAGTAAGGCCATTTCTCATCATATAGTATATACAACTATATAAACAAATGTTTACATATTTCATTTTCCTACAGCTTCTAAAAACTTTTGGTAGGAAAAAACTACAGAAGGCTAATAAGGGTGGTAGCTCAGCTGGTAAGCACTTGTCTCGAAAGCATGAAGACCTCAATTCAGTCCTCAGAATCCACATGAACCAGAAGCTGCTGAGGTGGAGTGAGCATGTGGTACAGATGGAGATAGCAGAAGTAGGTGGAGCCTGGGATGTGCTGGTCAGAGAGCCTACCTCACCTGGCAGGAGACCTCACGCCAGGCCAGTGAGAGACCCCATCCCCAAGAAAAAGGTGGATGATACCTACACTGTGAATTTTAACCAAGAATTTATCATTACTATACCAGCTGCCATTTGACAAGCATACCATCGAGTTTACAAAACAATGTCCAGGAACGAACCTGGTTTCTGAGAGTGTTCTCCAAACTCATTAATGTAACTCTTTTCTGGGGAGTGAGGGCGCTGGATTTGTTTTGTGGATCTGCTATTCAGAGTACTTTCCTGCTCTTTCAGAGTACCTGAGTTCAGTTCCCAGCACTCACACTGAGTGGCTAAAAAAACAACAACAAAAGACTTGTAACTACAGCTCCAGGGGATTCAGTGCCCTTTTCTGGGCTCTAAGGGAATTGCATTCACATGTACCCACACGCGCACACACACACACACACACACACACACACACACACACACACACACACACACACAAATAAAAGTAAAATAAAATTTTAGAGTAACTAAATAAAATAGACTTTGGGGAGTTCCGAGACATAGTATTTGTAGACCTCCTCTGTACCTTTTGACTACTTTTTTTAAAAGAGGGCCACAGGTCTCCTGGAACTGGACTCACAGATGGTTATGAGCTGCCATGTGGGGCTAGGAATCAAACCTGGTCCTCTGGTAGGACAGCAGTTCTCTTACTAGCTGAGCCATCTCTACAGGCCCATGAATGTTCCTTTAAATCTCACCCTACCCCTACATAGTTATTATAGTATTTCCAGGTATTGAGTATTTCATGAGAATTATATTTTAAAAAAAAAGAACACAATCTCCCTGGGCCATGGTTCCTCCTTCCAGCTGCTATATGCCCTCTCCCCTCAAGGATGACACAACTAGGAAGGCTTCTTCTTCCAGACCTATCTGTCTCCTGCTTCTTCCTCGCAGTGTCATAATGTTTGCCTAGTATGCACATGGCCCACATGGTCTGTCTTCATCTTACCGCTTCCTTTCTCGATCACCCCCTGCCCTCCAGGCTTACCCCCTTACCAGGAGACACACACACACTATGGCCCTCCTAACCTCTGCACAATTCCCTTGTTCCTTCTTTGATAGATAAGATGATTCATAACCATGTGGTATGCCCAGAATAAACAAATCAAAAGATACAGATATGTGTTGGGTTTGTTCATGAGCCAAAACCCACAAAATCTGGTGCCCAGAGAAACAACGTTGAGAGGCGGTAGAACCTTTGAGAGGTTTGGGTTCTAACTCTACCCTCATACAGAGATTAATGATGTTGGATGAGTTCTAGATGGCTGCTTATTGTGGCCTCTCTCTTCTTCAAGCGCCCACTTGCCTGCAAGGTATAACAGCACAAACCCAGGTACAGTCCTGAGATTGTAGGACTTCCAATCCTAATAACTGCACTACATAAACTTCATTTTTTAATAAATGAATTATTCAGTGTCTAGTCTTTGATTATACCAATGAAAATAGACATTATTTTAAAGGACTTTGTCTTAGTTAGGGTTTCCATTGCTGTAAAGAGACACTATGACCAAGGCAACTCTTATAAAGGACAACATTTAATTGGGACTGGCTTACAGGTTCAGAGGTTGAGTCCATTACCATCATGGCAAAAAGCATGGCAGTGCCCAGACAGGCATGGTGCTAGGGGAACTAAGAGTTCTACATCTTCTTCTGAAAGCCAACAGGAAAAGACTGTTTCCTATGTGGCTAGAAGGATGGTCTCAAAGCCCCTCCCCCACAGTGACATATTTCCTCCAACAAAACCATACCTAGTAAGGAAACAACTCCTAATAATGCTACTCCCTGGGACAAGCATATTCAAACCACCACAGACTCTTATGGTAAGACATCCTCAACTTCCTAGGTTCTTCCAAAAGTTCTTTAGGCTTCCATATGCCACAAGGTCCTCTCTCTGCCCCCCTCCCTCTTCTGAAGCCATCATGTCTACATTCTGCTACAGACTGAGAGATTTCAGTCCCAAGTCCATATACTGAAACACTAACCTAACGCCTAATGTTTCACTATATTCATAGACTATATTTACTTCAAGAAGAAGGTAATTAAGGTTGAATGGGGTTATAAGGTGGGGCCTCAATCTGACAGAAACTGTAAACTCAGAGGAGACAATGGGAGAGCCTCAGCACAGAAGAAAGGCCATCTGAGGAGAAAAGTCAGAAGGTGGTTGGTTACCTGCCAGAAAGGCAAGCCTCTCCAGGAGCCAACTTGTCCAGAGCCTTGGTCTTGGACTTCTAGGCTCCAAAAACAATTCCATCCAGTCTGCTGTGCTGTTATGACAGCATCCACGTGCCTGCCCGGCCCCATACCCATAGCCCCACCCTCACTGTGAGCACCTTCAGCGGAATCTCATACTGTGTGTGTACACGTAATGGACCCACAGATCACTGGGTGGGTGGATGGATATGTGGTCAGACAGACAGGGGTCAGGATTCCTGCGTTCTAGCTATGGTGTTTTATTAAATGATCTATGAAGGGGGCTGTGTGTTGTGGGATGAAGGAGAACAAAGAACAATGGCATATGCATAAAAACACCAAAGGAAACACATTGTTTTCTATACTAAAAATGAAAAAAAAAACAATTTAGCATTGTAGTCATAAACCAATCTTTTTTTTAAAGATTGCTCGAATTATTAGATACAAAATAATGGAAAAAGAGAAGCTAATTCAAATATCAAATGAACAAATCTTAACACAGCCATATAATAAAAGAAAACATAATGAAGTAAAGTTTTGGCTACCCAGGAGGCCAAGGTAAGAGGGTCACCTGAGCCCAGGAGTTCACATCTGCCTGGGCTACACAGTGAGACACTCTGAAAACAGCAGACATGGCTCGGCGTCAAAGACACTTACCACTGAGCCTTACAACCTGATTGGACCCACATGATAGAGGGAGACAATCCACCCACCCCCAAGTTGTCCTCTGGACTCCACATACATAGTGTGGCACATGTGTATATACACATATACACACACATACACATACTTGGAGGCAAGAGGCCACACCTCAAATCTCTCCTTAGCCTTCCCCAAACAGCCCTAAGAATATGCTAGAAGTAAATAAATATTATTATGCTAAGTGAAAAAAAGCCAGGGAGAAAAACCCACAGACTATCATTTCATTTCTGAGACATGCCCAGAATGTGGGAATTGAAATGTACATTGGTGTTGCCAGAGGCTTGGGTGGGTTGGGTGGGGATGGGAGTGTCTCATAGGTATGAGGTTTCTTTTATGGGTAATAAAAATGTTCTAAAATCTATTGTGGTAAGAGTTACCCAATTCTGTGACAGACTAAGTGCACTGGATTTTACATACACTTTAAATGTTGAAGTTAACATGAATCATCTCAACAAGGCAATGCTGGGAGAAAAGAAGCACACTCCTGGAGAGCGCACTGTTGAGTTCCGAACATTATGGACCTGGGCTACCACTTACAGAAAACGCAAAGGCAGTGGTTCTCAGCCTTCCTGGCGCTATGACCCCTAATACAGTTCCTCATGTCCTGGTGACCCCAACCATAAAATTACTTTTGTTGCTCCTTTGTTACTGTAATGTTGCTACTGTTATGAACTGTAATGTAAAATCTGTTTCCGGATGGTCTTAGGTGACCCCAGTGAAAGGATCGTTCAACCTCCAAGGGGCCTTGACCCACAAGGGTTCAGAACCATCATACTAAGGGAAGCTAGATTAGCATCAAGCCATGTGTGAACAAATGTTTATTTGTTTGTTTAGTTAGTTTTTTTTAACATGAGGTCTCACTCTGTAGTCTTGGTTGTCCTGGAACTTGCTCTGTAGACCAGGCTGGCCTCAGACTCACTGAGACCCAACTGCCTCTGCCTCCCAAGTGCTAGCTACAATCAAAGGCATGTGCCACCACTGCCTGGCATGTGCATGAAATATTTTACAAGGCTCTCATGGCTAAACGTTGGTTTAGATTTTTTTCTTAATTCCAAGCCATGCAAATGTATTGACTGTTACAAATTACCTTATAAAGAAAACCTGTTCTACCCTCAATCTGAGATAGTTCTCCACACCTATGCTTCATGGGTCTACACAATGATACTTGGCCAGATGGACTCTTGGGGGCCCAAGATTATCTACTGAGTTAGACTCTCCCTCCATACAGATGATAACAAATGAGGTCCAAATGGTTGGCCCTCTAGTCTGGCGCTACAGATGAAGCACCCACCAAGGGGCCAGACTAGATTCTGCCGCTCACATGCTCGGGTTGCTGCGTCTGCCACAGACTAGGTGTCACTGTGACTGTTTCCCTTAAGCAACACACCTTCTAAATAAGTAAGCTGAAATGTCCATAAAATATAAAGTTATACAGTTTTTTTGAAAATACACTTTGAAATAAATTTTTTAAAAATATCTACCTAAAATTACATCATGAATTTCAAGTTTGGAAGTCCTGATATGTATGTATATATATATGTATTAAGTGACTCTTGAGGCCTGGGTTTACACTCTGGTACCTCAGAAAAAATGCAGTTTATTTCCATTTTGATTTTTGTGTATATAAAAGGGGTAGTTCATAATTTGAATCTCACCCTTGTCTAGGTCCATACTAATGATTCTCCACTTCAGGATATGTGCTGTCTGGGTGAGTCCCGAAAGTCTCTTTATCACTAAGGGAATTCTTCAACCTCTGTGGAACTCAGTTTTCTCTGGAAAGGAGTGAGAGGATCACAGTAGCCATGTAAGTCTCATACTGTAGCTGTCTAACTACTCCGTCCTGGTTGGTAGCCTAAGGTTTCCAGGTCTGCTGCTGTCAGCAGGGCAACTGGTGTTTCCAGAGTCATTATCATCTCTTCTAAGATGACTCTTTTTCTCACATAGACTTTTGTCTTAATGAATACTATTCACATCTTGCATTTTCAATCAAAGTAGGTCACAGTGACATGATTACTGCTGGAAGGAATGGCTCCTATCACCACAGCCACTGAACACAAGCAAAACTGTATAGTCAGGATTATAAAGAACACTTTATGAAATGATGGGTAGTTCCTAGAAATTCCACCCCTGGAATTTACTCGAAGGAAAATAAGCAAAGTTGCTGCCAGCTCTTCGGATGCACAGCACTATTTATTATAGCAAAGGATAGTTAAGAACCTAACTCTCCAGTAAATAGGGGTCTGGAGAGCCGGCCCCAGGGTGCAGTGCCTGGTTAGCATGCACGAAGCTTGAGTCGGTTTCTGGCACTGGAAAAAATGGAGTAGTCAATTACAGGCAAAGTTTAAATTTCTTCCTCAGTCTTGGTGAAATTAAATCTGAGACGATACATAAGCATGCTCACAACACATGAGACTAAAAAGCACTAATAACAGTTGTACAACCGCACACAAACACAACGAAGACGGAAAGGAGAGCACCAAAGGGTTAATGGATTGCGTCTCCAGGCCAGGCCAGTTTATGCAGGATGTCAGTTCCCCTTCTGTATCCTTCTGTCTTCCCTTCCTTCCTTCTCCTTCATTCGTTCGTTACTTTGTTCCTTTCTTCCTTCCTTGTGATTTAGTATCAGAATACAAGAAGCACTTTTTCAGATTTTGTTTTCAGGGTTTTTTGTTTGTTTGTTTTGTTTTAAAGATTACATCTCCTTTACTTTATTTTTTGGGAAATATCTAATCCATTCACAAATATTTATTGAGAATATATTCTCAATATACAGAGAGAATATAGACTATATTCTTAATATAAATTTGCAAAGGACCTACACAGGATCTTCCAGATACCACTTAGTAAGGACGACTCTCCATACAAACCACAACATCTGTGGGAGCAATCTCATGACGCCTCCCAAGCTTTGTTTTTTGTTCTTACTAAGGGATTGTCCATACTTCTTTGAAAAGACAAGTGACCCCAACATCCCAGGACCTGCCAGTTCTGGATTTCAAGTATCAACTAGATGAGCCAGGCTCAGTGGCAACCATCCCAAGGGGCCTGGCTGGGGCTTCCCTCTGAGACCTGTAACTTTTCCCAGCTGAACAAAGAAAGAGCAGGCTGCCTGTGTGTACCCTGAACTTTGGCCTGCAAAGACTTCTCTCACGAACCTTAGTTCTCCTAGCAGAGCCTGAGGGATCTGAAATTCCAACACTGATGAAATTGAGGCAGGAGGACTGCTACAAATTCAAGATTAGCCAGAACAACTGTGTGAGATCCCTTTAAAACAAAAAAACAAAAAAAGCTACTTCCAATAGTGAGTCTTTAAAGATTAAGAAAGAATTTGTCTTTCTGTGTCATAAAAAAGAACTGACCATTAAACTGCTCAGTGGGCCCTGGAACAACTCTGTGTGTTCTTCTCCTTGGTCTCTAGTCTCTTTCCGTGTTTCAGAGTTGCAATAGTGATTACCCTGGGCTTAACAGGGGCTAAAGTGTAGCAAGAAGCACTGTTTCTTCATTTTTCAGGAATTTATTTAAATACCCTTTCATTACTCTTTTCAAATGCTCCGTGTTTTCCTGTCAATGAGTGTTCTTTGCCACCCACGGTCAGGCCAGCTCTGAGTCGGTGTGCAGGTCACCCCTTAAAGACGTCTGTACTTTTGGATAGCAGCAAATGAACCAGGCAGTCTTCAGGACTTGGGACTGTTTGCAGTAACAAACATTGTAATCTGTTGCGCTAAGAACGTTTAGCAAGAGTCAAACAACTTAACCTTTCGATAAAGTTTAATTAACTGCAACCTTTATTATTTCTTAAGGTCAACATTAGAAGAGAATGACAACATGCTCCACGGTGCGGAGGATCCAGCCACAGAAACTGAAAACAGTGTGTTGATTCCCCCCAGCTGAATATCAGTGTCTTTTAAACAAACAAACAAACAACAACAAAAAAAAAGCCCTTTCCTAGAAATTAGCTATACACCCACCAGGAGGGAGTGGACAGGTAAATAAATCGTGGTGGATTCAGCAGACACATGGTAAACAGAATGGACATCAGTCTCTGTACGATTTGACCGAATGAATGCAGTGTGCAAGAACACGGATGTAAATATATGGTAACTGGATACACTGAGGTTGTACGAATGAGCTTTACACAAAGACATTTCCAGAAGGAAATACATTGTTTCTCTCTGAGGACCAGGGCTGAGGTAGGGACTAAGAGAAAACTTTGCTTTTTACTTTACACATTTCTGTCTTCCCTTCTCTCCCCAACCTTTTCTTTCTTCTTCTTCTTTTTAAACCTTGCACAGGTATTATTTCTGTGTAAATAAGCTTCAAATGAATTTCAAAATAGGCACTAGTTTGTAATTGAAGGGCAACACTATTGTGGAGAAACACATCTGGTGTAAGCTTTTTAAGAATAGTTTACAGCTGTTAGTTGGCTGGCGCCCGTAATCCCAGCACTCACTGGGGAGGCTGAGACAGGAGGATGTCAAATTTAAGTTAAAGTTATCCTTGGCTACATCGAATGACACTGTCTCAAAAAAATAAAATAAATTTTAAAATTTTTTTCTTAAAATAGAACTTACCAAAAATCCACCCATTGTAAAGTGTAGTTTGTTGACTAGATTTTTATCTAATTAGAAGTTAGAAGTTAGCTGAGTTGAAGAATTTGGCAGAAGAAACACACCAATCGTTTATGTAACCGTTACGAGGATAACTTTAGTGCCTAAGAAATGTCTGGGGCCATCAAAATCTAAGCCAACTTTGTGACTGCAATGAAAATAAGTAATACTTGACCTTGCAGAGAGAAAGGTCGGAATTACAAGATCCCACGGAGCTTACCATAGACAGGAGGGGGTGTAGGAAAAAAAAAAAAAGCTAATCCTGGCAGAGCCAAAGCTAGGGTACAAGGACACGTGGAGAGGCAGGCATAGCACCCCGGGCTGGACCCCCACAGCAGCTGCCAGGGTCAAATGAGCTTCTAAAAACAAAGCCAAGGGCTTTCCTTCAGTCTTCGAACTTCCTAGTCCCTTCTTCCCCCTCCCCCCATCTACCGAAGCTGCCCACGGAGGCCAGAGGATTCGGGTGCACAGCGGCTCATTCCCCAGGCGCGGTCTAGGAGCACTGCACCCGCGTCGCAGGACCCTCGACCCCGGCCCGCAAAGCCCCGCCGGGACGATCGCACGCCGCCAGCCCTGGTCTCCGCTCCCACCTGTGCCCTGCAGCATGTTCTGGCGGAGCAGGTCCCCGCTGGAGAGGTGCTTCAGCTCGAAGTGTTTGGTGATGCGTGACGACACGGTGCCCTTGCCGGAGCCCGGGGCCCCCATGATCACGGCGCGCAGCAGTCGCCCCGACGCCCCCATGGTGGCGGGCGGTGGTCCGCGCTGCGCAGACGCTAGACTGCGGCCTGGCCTGCGCGCTCACAGGCTTCGCGGCCCTGGAGGGCTGGCAGCTGCAAGCGGGCGGTGGCCAAGGCGCCCGGCTCTCCCGGAAGTGAGCGACGGCCACCGGGGCCGCCCCGCCGGCTGCTGCACCGCCCCTCCGCGCCCCTGCACCCCACTCCCTTGGGCTCCACCCCGCGCCTCTTGGCATCCCCAGACCCTCGTGCCCTGTACTGCCTGGTCCCGGCCTGCAGGCTGCGCCCTTCTGCATTCTCCCCAGTGGACAACCTCTGAGCACCCACTTCTACTTCTAGTCTCCAGCTGGCGTCTCTGGGTGACTGGATTTCATTTTTTTTCTGTGTTCATCGTTTTCACCCATAGTCTTTTCTAAGAACTAGGCTCTGTCCTGCTCAGACCCAACAGGACATCCAACAGGATGTGTCCCCTCTGCTCCCCTGATGCACCAGTTGCCCCCCACCACCTTTGCACACCAATCCTCCCTTGACCACCTTCCCTCTCCCTTTTCACCCCATTTCCTTCTCTTTCAGGGGTGACCTTGAACCCTCCTCACTGAAGTTTTCATCAAGTGAAGTATGTGTCTTCATCTACCGGAATCCACTTTCAGAACCAAAAGTAGCTGCCAGTTTTACTTCTGCTGGGGTCAAACATACAAGCTCCTTCAGAAATGCATTCATTATGGGGAGAGATATCCAGTGCCTATTGTGTGGCCCTGTTCTTAGATGCCTCCGAGAATGCTATGCTAAACAAACCTGAGTTTCTGCTGCTGGTGGTTTGTTTGCTAGCTTGTTTGTTTGTCCAATGGTGGAAACAAAATGAGTAAGGCCTTTTGAAAGAGTACTGTGAATAAAAACAATAAACCAGCGGGCACTCAGGTAGAGGCAGGCGGATCTCTGGATTCCTGGCCACCCTGGTCTACAGGCTACACAGTGAAACCCTGTCTTGGAAAAACAAACAACTGAACAGAGGGGTGGGAGGGAGCATTGAAGCCCTGGTGTTGGCTCTGAGAAGGGAATGAAAGAGAGGGAGAGTGACATAGGAACGGAAGCAGAAGAGAAGCGATTGAGTCGTATTTTATCTGTAAAGTGGATGCAGGTGATTACTGTGGAGTAGAAAGGTGTGTGAGTTTTCTGTATAAGACCAACTGCAGGAAAGTGCTCAGTGAACGCTGCCCATTGTCCCTGTGATGCAGTTTCTTTGTGCTGGGCACAGGGAAAATAGAAAAGTGTCTCTAAAGGAAACACCACGTGTACCCCTCAGAGGCTGCCAAATGACTGGTTCAAAACTATTTGCAGTTTCCAAGTAAAATTTATTTCAGGGATGGTGAGGAGGGTGGCAAGGGAGGTTTGCTTTCTCGGAGAGAATTCGTGGTCTCCGTGGCAAGGTGAGGCAGACAGCCCTGTACTTAAAAAAAGCAAATGAGGGGCTCTCACGTTGTTATTACTGCCCAAGAAGGAGTAAATAAATGAAGTCCACAGTCAATGCATGTGTGGAGTTAGGAGGAGAGCATGAGAGAACCCCGAGGAAAGGAAAGGAAGGAAGGAGGGAGTAAACACAAGAATGGCAAGGTCTGGGCAGGAGCAGGTTACGCAACCCCAGAACCAGAAAACCTGGTGGTGGAGAAAAGCGTTTCCAATCTCCAAAGTCGGGAACATATTTGGTTTCGGCCTTGAAAATAAATCTTTAGAAATTTCAATTATGGGGGTAGAGTGTTCAAACAATCATCGGGGTTGGGGGTGGAACAGCTAAGGGCCCTCCCCCAACACCACAACAAGCAAACACACAAACCTGAACAGAGAACATTGCTTGGAGCTAACGTTCTATTGGGGAGAGAAGACAGAAGCAAACACGTGAATGTATAAAATTCGAGATGTTTAGAGACTTAGGGTGGGAGGAAGCGGAACATGTGGTCACTTTAACAGGCCCACGGGAGCTTGCCAACTTCAGCTTTGCTCAAAGCTGTTGATTACAGAGGAGTAAGAGGCTGCCAAGATGGGACGTCTCCTGGCAACTGGGCTCAGAGCCGTCATTTCAACACACACAGGTATTTACTGATGTGAGTCTTTGTGTTCCTGTTTAAGTTATACTATTGATAATGTTGGAACACAAAGTTAATTTGAATTTTAATCTAGCAAGGGTGCCTGAACAACTTATGGCCAAATGTTTATGCAGATCCATTTGTATTGAAGAAAACTCAGATGAATGCCCTGTGTATAGTGGGCATTCAATAAATGTCTGTTGATGAGACACTAAAGAGTACTGTTTTGTCACGTTAAACTCCAGAATGTTTCAAGTCCCTAGAATGTACAGAGTGGATCAGGGATTATAGGGATGTGGCATAGGTTGAACTATCTCCCTAAAAATGTGGAGGTGTGGCTGGTACTAGGTCTCAGTGCCTCAGAGTGTGACCTCATTTAGAGAAGAGCTGTTACAGGAATAGTTAGGGAGATCACGTTGGAGTGGTCAGTCATTGTCTTTACCAGATGTGATATGAAGACAAGAAGAGTGTGTGGTAACAGGCAAGAGCCTGCAGTTAAAAGGCTGTAAGCCAAGGAATACCAAAGAGCAGAGGCAACACCGGATGCCTAGAGAAAGGCGAGGCGCTGTTCTCTCTCAGAGACCCTACGAGAACTCCCAACCCTGCTTTTGGCTCAAAGTTTCCCAAACTATAATAGAAATCATCCCTTCCCTTTAAGCGCGACATTACTGGCTGTTTGTTACAGCAAGGCCTGGGAAATGAATACACTCATTCCAGAAACCTGAGCATGTGCACACTGCCTCAGCATGAGCTAGGTGAATGAGAAGGAAGGCTAGGCTATGTCAGTGTCTGGGAAGCCCTGACTAGCGTTGGAGTTGGGAAAAGAAAAAGAACCAGGAAGAGGAGGGCGTGTCTGGTACCTATTGCCATAGAAGTGGCCCAAGCCTTTGTTGGCTTAGTACAGCGTGATTTAGCTTCTTTCACTGGTTCCTCAAGGCTTACTCACTGGTCTGGATGGCTAGAACAAAGTGGAAACATGGGTGTTTGTCCATCAGCCTTCAGTCTCCTCATCTGCAGATCTATGGCGCCTGGGTTCCTGGAGGGGAATGTGTTATATAAATCCTTCCTACATCTCTTCCTGCCTGACTCTTGTGATACCTCATTGGCCAAGCAAGTCCCATAGAGAAGTCTCTCTCTCTCTCTCTCTCTCTCTCTCTCTCTCTCTCTCTCTCTCTCTCTCTCTTTCTGTGTGTGTGTGTAGACACCTCATAAGAAACCAGTAATAAAATAATCTCGCTCAGAGACTCTTTATTAATTACCTATGCCAACTCAACTAATTATCCCAAAACTTGGCAACTTAAAAGGATGATAGCTATTACCCCATCATTAGCATCCCTCAGGGATGCAGACACCAGCACAGCTCACCTAGGTGCCTCTGGCCCAGGGACTTATAAAATGCTACAGCAAAGGTAATGGCTGGAGCTACTATCTTCTCCAACCCCAACCTAGAGAGGATTTACCTCCAAGCCCCCTGATGTTGCTGTTGTTAAATCTCGGGTCCTTGGTGATTTTTGGCCAGAGAGAGTTGTTTCAAACCTAAAACGGGAGCTGCGGACATAGCTCGGGGATAGACCTTTATCTAGTGAGAATGAGGGCCTGGATTTGACTCCCAGCAAAACAGCAGGCAAGCACACAACCTAAACGAAGGAGACACATTGCTTGTTCCCTTGAGCTGACGTTCCGCTGGGAAAAGAAGATGGACACAAACACAAAAATACCTAGATTGGCAGATGTTCAGAGGTGCCACAGGGAAAAACTATAGGAGAGGAGACGTGGGCTTAGGATAAAGCTGTTGTCATGTAAAGAGAATAGGAGGTATTGTCACACAGGTCAACAGTTTGAGGCCAAGAACAAGCCGTCTACATAACCGGAGGAAGAACGTTCTGGAGAGAGAACGGAAAGATCCAGAGAAAGGGCGCTGAGGGGAGGAATGCTCGGAGAGCAGGCTGGAAGTCACGTGTCTGGAGCAAACAAGTGAGGAGATAACCGGAGAGCGTAGGAGGCCCAGAGAGTCCACGTCCCTCCGGGCCTTATCAGCAGCTAAAGACAGCACGGCTCGCACCTGATTTAGAGACCCCGTGTTCTTCCCTTGTGCTGTTTCCGTCACTTCCCCCCACCTGAAGATGCCAATCTGTGTCCCCTCAACCTCTGAACTGGGTAGGCTCTTCTGACTGCCCTGAAGGATGAAGCAGCTATGGCTTTCTGACTGTTGGCTCCAACACTTAATTTGGAAGCCTGCAAGTAGCTGCGTAAGGAATCGGACTACCATGCAATACAGCAATGTAAGAAATGTAAGCAATGTAGGAAAGCCTTGCCTGCGTGGAGAAGCCTCCATAAAGAGGCTTACACAAGCCATTTCTAATTTAAACCATCCAGCTGAACCCTTCCCAAACGCCCTGAGATAAAAGAAAATGATCGGGATGGTTTTAAGTGTTAATGTGAGCAAGAGTGCAGTGGCACAGGTCGGGAGAACTGGGTAGCCAGATACCCACCTTTAATCCCGGCACTTGGGAGACGGAGGCAGGCAGATCTCTGTGAGTTCCGGGCCAGCCAGGACGACAGAGCAGGATCCTGCCAGACAAGATGTGCCCATGAGACAATAATGGAACTATTGTTATGGGAGTAACCAACTATTTCATGTTTGATTTTGAGACTAACTCTACAGGAAGGAATTCATACCTGGTACTATAAAACTGATCAAAAGCCCATGGCCGAGGAGGTCATAGGCCCTACTTGGGGAAGCTCCTGCTGCTCATATCATCAAACTGCCTTCTAAATATGCTTGTACTCATAGATTAATGACACTCTCACCGTTGGTCAAAGAAGTCTCTTTGTGCAGCAAGCAGCAGTCCATGCCAACACGAAGTACGTACTTAAAAGTGCTGAGAAAAGGTGTGCTGGGTGCTCACCTCTAGTTATGACATCTCTATCAACCTCCTCAAGGTTCCAGGAACATCGTGGAAGAGGAGAAAGAGCTGGAGGGTGGGGGGAGTGCTATGAAATGCTGTCCTCTGGTCACGGAATGACCATTGCACTCATGAACTCACGGCTGCCGCGCTTATCTCCATAAGACCTGCACAAGATTAAACCAGTCAACAGGAGCTGGGAGGAGGGTCAGAAGCCTCACCCCAGTTAAGAAACTACTAATAGTTAACGGCAGCTGGGGGAAGGAGCACATGTGGTCGGGGTGGAGGGTGGAGGGTGGAAGGTGGACAGGGGCTTTCTAGTAGACTGTTCCTACTCTAGTGAATGGTCCAACACTCAGGAACATTCAGGCAATGCTACCCGGAGTCTGAAGCAGTCATGCAAGTAAGAAAGGGACAGATTAATGGTAGGAGCCTGGAGAGGTAGGCAAGGGGAGTTAGTTGTTCTTGGCTCCATTCCAGATTCATTGTAAACATCTATAACATCCTCAAAGTACAGGTTTAAAATACTCTCCCCACCCCCTCTTTTTGAGACAGTTCCTCTGTGTAGCCCTGGCTGTCCTGGAGGCCGGTGGATCCCTGGAGCTTGCTGGTCAGACAGCCTGGCTACTTGCTGAGCTACCCGTCTCAAAACTGAGGTAGACATTTGAGGTAAGGTTGTTCTCTGGATACACACATACACACACACACACACACACACACACACACGCACACACACACACACACACGCACACATGCACACACACACACACACACACACGCACACACGCACACACACGCACATGCACGCACACACACACACGCACACACACGCACGCACACACACACACGCACACACACGCACACACACGCACACACGCACACACGCACGCACACACACACACACACACACGCACACACATGCACACACTCAAAATAAAAGGTAGAAAATGCTCTTTCTGAGGACAGGCTTCTCTGCGGATGGAATTGATACAATCTAGAATCAGAATTCCAGGGATGCGAGAGACAGAGAAGTAGAGGCACAGAACAGAGGAGGCAAAACCCAAACGTGCAAGATCCGATATTTTACATTTGCAAAAGCAAAAGAAGGGGAACCTAAGAAATAAGAGAATTTTATCTTAATATTTGTTTGAAAGGATAAATAAGTAAAAGTATATAGGCAATCACTAAAATATAAAAAAAATGAAAAGAGGTTATGACAACATTAGAAAGTCTGTAATATAAGGTAGTGTTGGCACACCGGATGCCAGCATCTGGCATGGGCCTTCCTTTTGTGTCTTGCTCTGTAGAAGGACTGACAGCCTACATGCTAAATGCTCTTTATTACGACTTTAAATTCACCTAGAGAGTGGAGTCCCACAGCCGAACCAATTGCCAGCACCATCACAGTGGCAATTAAATGTCAAAGTGAGTTCTGTGGGCAGAGCCCCTCAAACCATGGAACGCCCCTCAAACCGTGGAACGCCCTTCAAACCGTGGAATGCCCCTCAAACCATGGAACGCCTTCTGCGCCTTCTGCACCCTTCTGAAAACTCTCCTTTGTCTCAGATACAAAACACATTTATCCCACCTAAGTAGCCTCAAAAGCCTTAATTCATTCAACTTCAGCTTTCCCTCCAGCTTTGAACCTGTGAAATCAGATAAGTTACATGCGTCCAAAGCTCAGTAGTGAGACAGGGACGAGTTATTCTCATTTAAAAAGGGAAAAACAGAAAACAAGACAGTGTTAACAGGTCCCAAGTAAACCCAAAACCCCACAGAGATCTCAAGGCCTAAAACTAATCTTTGGCTCTAGGTGTCACTGTCCCACCATGGGGACAGCAGCACATTGAGACTCAGGATGGGTGCAGTCCTCACACCTCTTGGGCTGGAGTGAGGACAATTGTGGTTCTGTAGTTCCGGGGTCTCAGAGGGTGTCTAATTCAACAATTCCACTAAGAGTTCTTCTAGTAGAGGCTCTAATCTGAGACTCTGAGGCAAGCTGGAAAGACAGAAGGAATTCTGGGGACATGAGAAGGGCCCAAAGCTCCTGGCTCCAAAATCTGGTCTACATTTCTCCCTGGCTAAGAGTCAAGGACCACAATACAACTGACAAAGTCAGGCAGATTGCCTCAGAGACAGCCATGCTGTCTTCTCAGAGATATCTCCAACAAGAAAGTTCAGAAAAACAAAATGCACCACCATTGCTTAAAGCCAAAAATACTCCATGACCTTTGAGCTTAACTTTATCAGCGTTCCCTTGTTGTCCTTAATCCTGAAAGTTCTCTCTGTAAACCTCTACCTCCATAGGATTGCATTTAAATGAGGAAATTCTTTAAGATAAAAGGATAGAAGCCAGTTCATTTCCTACCTTAATTTTAAAACTTTACTAAGTTTTAATACCGCTTAATCTTTGACCTGGTTATAAACTGGTTGTAAATTACATCCTTTGAGCAATGTTACTTCCAAAGCCACAAGATCATATACATATGCTCAGATACACACATACATACTCTTCAGATGTTTCACTCTAAATGCTGCTTACATTTAAAGTGCATACTGCCATTGCCTAATAAATCTAACTCTGTTTCATGCTGACTCATATTGAAACACTTTGGTGGGGGTGGGGCAGGAAGGCGGCTCAGCAGGCAAAGGCTCTCACTGCCAAGTTCCACAGGCTAGAGTTCAATCAATCCCTGAGACCCACATGTTGGGAGGAGAGGAGGAGTCCCAGGATTTGTCCTCTGACCTTTGAAGTGCAGGTGAGGAAACTCTGCTTTGACAGCGATTACAACCTGTGAGCTTGCAGGGTAGGCACCAGGTGACCACAGAGGTTTGCCCTGTGCACTTCCTCAGTCGTGGCTACGGCTTCATGCGCCCCGGCTGGTCCAGGGACCCAGCACAGAATCATGGCACTGCCGTGGGCAGGGAACCAGCCATTCTGCCCACAGGAGCTTGTTCTGGTGAACCTGTGACAGGCAGGACACTGGTCACCTCTGTGCTACTGTGTATATTGGGGGTGGAGGGCACGGGGGGGGGTGTCATTCTCTCAATGCAGGGATGCTTAGCCATTGGCCTCCTGTTGGTCCTGGTACAGCCCTTGCTCACCCCCAGCCCCACTTTGCTTTTAAGCTCACTTTTCCATTCTTCACTTGACTAGGCTGGTAGTTTGCCACACCTCTATGACCTGCCTCTTTTTCTTTTCTTTTATTTTTTTTCTGGCTTTATTTGTTATTTTTACTTATTCACTTCACATCCCACTCACTGCCCCTCCCCCCACACACACACAATCCTTCCCCCTCTCCCTCCTCTCCTTCTCCTCTGAAAGAGTGGAACACCCCCTCCTCCTCCCCTCCTCCTGGCCCATCAACTTACTGTGGGGCTAGGCACATCCTCTCCCACTGAGGCCCGACAAGGTAGTCCAGCTAGAAGAACAGACCCCCACAGTCAGGCAACAGCTAGCTTGTCTCTTATTAAAAGATAAATTCCCCCAGAGGTGGTGGTCCACACCTTTAATCCCAGCATCAAGGGGTAGAAAAAGGCAGATCTCTGAGTCTGAAGCCAGCCTGGTCTATAAAGCAAGTTCCAGGATCAGCTAAGGCTATGCAGAGAAACCCTGTCTTGAAAAACAACCAACCAACCAATCAATCAATAAAGCAATTATTCCATATTTCAATTTCTTTTATTTTCTTCCGTTTCACCTTATGAAATTAAAAGAAGTTACACAGCTCCCCGAATGACAGGTGGCTCTTTTGGCAGATTCTGGGACAGAGATGCAATTCAGGCAAGTTCTTTGCCACTCGATAAAAAGATGGCGCATCCTTCAGTTTACAGTATACCTCAGTGTGTGGCGCCTTATCCAAGCAAAGTCTCCTGTCCATATTTCCACTTATCTCTGGTCACAACCACTTAAGCAATCTCCAAGCAGAAGTCCCCGACACCCTCCTCTTCCACCCAGGCCTCATCACGACCATTACAGCAGGCCAGGCTTTCCCTAGAGTCCACCGAAACAGCCCAGCCTCCACCATCCAGTTCCACATGGTCTGTTTCCGCTCCGTGGTACCTTGTTCACCTAAGTCCGTTTTGTGCCTCCGTCCCACAGGATCTGAAACTGGGCTGCTGAGATTCAAATAATTTGGTGACCCACAGCTCTGGAGGCAGGGGAATCCAAGATCAAGGTGTACGAGGCAGAGAGTGGAAGGGCAAGGAGGTAGCCGTGAAGTGCAAAGGGGCTATGGAGAACCCGGCTGGGAAGCCCTTATAAAGGGAGCAAACGCGTTCAGGAGAGCGAGCTCCTACAGCCAGCAGCTTTGGTATCGCCTTTCCCAAAGCCTGTAATCCTAGCACGGAGAGGCTGATGGAGGACAATCTGCCGTGAGCCTATGCCACATGGCAAGAACCTGTCTCAAAATAAAATTAAATGGTGGCGCACACCTTTAGTCCCAATGCTTAAGAGGCAGAAGCAAGCAGATCTCTGTGAGTTCAGGGCCAGCCTGGTCTATATAGTGAGTTCCAGGAAAGTCAGGACTATGTAGAGAGACCTTGTTAGGAAAAGAAAAAAAGTTGCCATGGGTTTTTGCTGGGACAAACAGTCAACCCACATGAATAAAGGCATAGGAAATTCAAAAGTTAAACTTATTTTAATCTAGAAATTTAATGTGTGATGATAGTAATATCTCATATCAATGGAGCGGGGAGGCCTTAATAAACCTCAGGTAAAGGGGCAGCTTACAGAAAGCAATATTTTGGGTTTTTTGGGGGGGGTTGTTTTGTTTTGTTTTTCGAGAAAGGGTTTCTCTGTGTAGTCCTGGACTCTAGTCTAGGGTGCCCTTGAACTTAGAGATCTGCCTGCTTCTGCCTCCTGGATGCTGGAACTAAAGGCATGTGCCACCACCCAGCTAAAGTAGTCTTATCTCATTCTCCATTATCAGATGAATTCCAGTGAATCAAAGACCATATATATATATATATATATATATGTTCTTTTTTTGTGGTTCATTTGTTGACTATGTTGCTGGGGATTAAATCCAATGCTGTTCTCATGCTTGGCAAGCATTCCACACTATAATTCTCTTAATTGGTGTGTGTGTGTGTGTGTGTGTGTGTGTGTGTGTGTGTGTGTGTGCGCACATGTGTATTGGGGAGGGTGTAACTGGTGACCAAGTCCAGGGGCTTGCACATTAGGCAAATACTGTACCACAAAGTTACAAGCTTAGTTCCTTAATTGTGTGTGTCTCTGTGTGTGCATGCATTGGTATATATGTATGGGTGTAGTGTATGGGTGTAGTGTGTGTGTGTGTGTGTGTGTGTGTATGTATGTATGTGGAAGTATGTATATATATATGTGTGTCTGTCTTAGGGGTTGCATTGCTGTTAAGAGACACCATGGCCAAGGCAACTCTCATAAAGGGACAACATTTAATTGGGGCTGACTTACAGGTTCAGAGGTTCATTAAAATCATGGAAGGAAGCATGGCAATGTCCAGGCAGACATAGTGCTGGAGGGGCTGAGAGTTCTGCATCTTGATTGGAAGGCAGCCAGGAGAAGACCGGCATCCTCAACTAGGAAGACAACTAGGTGGAATCTTTCTTCCACAATGGATGTAGCCTGAGCATAGGAGGAGACCTCCACAGCCCACCCCCACAGTGGCCCACTTCCTCTAACCAGGCCACATCTCCTAACACTACCACTCCCTATGGGCCAAACATATTCAAATCACAACAGTGTCTGTGTGTGTGTGTTCATTTGTGTGTGCATGTGTGTGTGTGTGTGTATTTGTGTGTATATGTGTGTGTCTGCACATGTGTGTGTGTCTGTGTATATATCTGTGTCTCTGTGTACATGTATGTGTCTGTGTGTAATATGTGTGTGCAGGAACATGTTAGGAAGAGGTCATTAGGTGTCATGCTCTAAACGTAGCCCTTTGAGAAAGGGTCACATACTGAACTTGGAGCCAGGTTGACTCCCAGCAAGCTCTAGCAACACTCATGTCTATACCTGCTGCAGCTCTAGGGTCACAGCTGGCATGTAGGTATGCTCAGTTTTTTATGTAGGGGGGGACCAGGATTTGAACTCAGATCCTCAAGCTTACACAGTGTTTGGTAACTGAGCTATCGCCTGAGGTCCTTTAAATTTTTTTAAGAAACAAAATTACATAAATTAGAAATGATATTGTGATAAAATTCCTAAGAAAAGTTCTAGGGATGGGGGAAACGGTCGAAATTTGAAGTATAAAAACCGACAAAACAATATAAATTTTATATAGCAAAACACATCATAAGCAAAATCAAAAGACAGGAAAATCTAGAGGAAAAAATTTCCAATTTATGTTATAAAAGGGGGGTTAAATATCCAGGGTTCATGTTCCTGGTAGAGGCAGTTATAGTTTTCCAACTTCCATAGAGTAAACAGTCCCACCACAGCCAACTGTAACTCAACATCAACTCTACCGGTCCTACATGATCTGGAACAAAATTTCTGAAAATGTAAAAGCAGTCCTTGTACTCTGGCAGACGGACGGACGGATGGACGGATGGACGGACAGAGAGGAAGGGAGGGAGGGAGGAAGGAAGGAGGGAGGTAGGGAAGAAGGAAGGAAGGAAGGAAGGAGGAAGAATGATTTCTTGGGGGTACAGAGTGGGGATCGGTAAATTGTCCGAGGGCTTGCCTACTGTGCATGAAGCCCTGGGTTCAATCCCTAGTGCCCTGTGAAGACTGGGCATGGTGGCACAGAGAAGTAAAGGGGGTCAAAAGTTCAAGGGTTGCAACGGGGGGGGGGCAGGGGGAGACAACTTCTGTGGTTAAAAACCCTGGCTGCTTTTCCAGAGAAAGACCCAGACTCAGTTCTCAGCACCCACGTGGTGGCTCACAACCATCTAAGTCCAGTCCCAGAGGACCGGAAGCTCTCTTCTTGACTCCTTGGCACTGCGTGCACAAGGTCCACAGACTTATCTGCAGGCAAAAGACCCAGATACAAAATAATGATACTACTACTACTACTACTACTACTACTACTACTACTACTAATAATAATAATAATAATAATAATGGGGGAGGTTTAAAGTAATATTCAACTACAAAGAAAGAAATGAAGGAGAGAAGGGAGGGAAAATGAAAGATAAAAATTAGCTCATATTATGTACATATGGAGTTCCATGTAGAGAGATGTGGACCTAGATGGCCCAGTGGTTAAGAGCACTGGCTGCTTTTCCAGAGACTCCAACTTGGTTTCTGAGCACCCATCTTGCAAGCCTATAATTCCAACTCTAAGGAGTGCAGTGCCCCCTGCTGGCCCCCAAGGGAAGCTGTACTCTTGTGCACACACTCATATGTACAAAAGTAAAAATAATAAAAATAAATATTTTAAAATGATGCTCAGTTACATTCATAATAAAATGAATGCCAATTAAAACTGTAATTGAGTGAGGACAGGAAAATGTGGAATTATAGGGACATGGGAAGAAAATAAACCCTGACTATAGAGCCTTGTCAAAACTTCTCACCAACTGAGAATCAAGAATTCCAGCACCGTTCACGTTTCTGCTGAGGGCTGCCAATCTAAAAGTCTTGTTTCTTGTATTTAAGAGTATTTTCAAATGAGATCATTGAAATAGCAGTGAACCAACCGCCTGTAGACCATGAGCCTGTGTGAACTGCAAAAATGACCCTTTCCTTTCCCAAATATTTTCTGGACCGCTCACAAGCCAGACAGTTAATGTTGCAGTGAAAACATTTGAACTTCCCAAGCAACTCTATTGATCCAGGCTTTTACCTCAGCAGTTGCAATTCTTTCCAGAGCATCAGGGGACAACCCTGGGGTCTTATTGAAATTCTTTACTGATACCTTAAAGCCGGCAAAGGTCACCTTAATCTGGCCAATGAAATGGCTCAGCTGATGAGGAGGCTTCTCATGTAGTCTGAAGACCTGAGTTTGACCCCCAAGATCCACATGGTGGAAAGAGAACCGACTCCTGCACATTGTACCCTGGCCTCCACACACACGTCGGCAGGCGTGCGCCCCCACCCCAACCCCACCCCTTTCCCCACCTCCATCCTCATCCCCATCCCCACCCCTATGCATTAACTTTTTTTAATCACCAAACGCCTACACATATATAGCTGGTATAAAGACAATGACTTCTTTCAGAAGGAAATGTCCACATTCTTGGGTGTGTCTGTTTCTTTCTCTGAACTTTCTGTTACCCGCCCCCCTCCCCCCACACACACTTGTTTTACTCTATATTTTAAAATCTCTCTCTTAGGACTAGGGATGTAGCTCAGTGGTGGGGTGCATGCCTAGCCTGTAGGAAGCCTTAGGTTTTCTCTCTAGGATGTGGGGGGAGGGGCAGCTCTTTTAATAAACGGCGGCTCTGTGTTGAATCTGCTCATTCTGAGACCGTTTGCTGCAGCTTTACCCGGGAGTTGAGAGGCCTCTGAACACAACTGCCCAGGCTACGAAAAGCAGGAGTGTGGTGCTGAGACTCGACCTAAGACCTGCCGCTGCTGACGTAAGAATTACGCCAGATTAGCACAGAAGTGAAGGACGCCACGTGTAGAGAATGCAGTGGAGAACAGGGGCTCATATTTTATTAATGGAAATGATAAGTGGCACAATACACAGAGAAGGAGATTTGACAATATTTAGTACGATTTCATAGAAACCTATCTGTTAATTCAAAAATCCCATTTCTAGGACTCTCATCTCAAAGATATTCTAGCTAACTCGGCACGTTGGTACAGGTTTGTAACTAGCACTCAGGTGACTGAAACAAGAAGACTGAGAGTTCAAGGCTAGCCTGGGCTACATAGAGAGTCCTGGTCTCTGAAAGAAAAGAAAGAATCTTGGCAACAAAAAAGAAAATCCTTAAAGCCATTCAGTGAACAATGCTTGAGACAGTAGGAGACTTGGGGGGAAAATTCCCTAAATCTATTTATCATAGATGGCTGTGAGTGACTGGACGGTTTGTGTGTGCTTGGCCCAGGGAGTGGCACTATTAGATGGTGTGCTCTTGTTGGAGTAGGTGTGTCACAGTGGGCGTGGGCTTAATACCCTCATCCTAGCTTCCTAGAAGTCAGTATTCTGCTAGGAGCCTTCAGATGAAGATGTAGACATCTCAGCTCTGCCTGCACCATGCCTGCCTGGATGCTGCCATGCTCCTGCCTTGATGATAATGGACTGAACCTCTGAACCTATAAGCTAGCCCCAATTAAATGTTGTCCTTATAAGACTTGCCTTCGTCATGGTGTCTGTTCACAGCAGTAAAATCCTAACCAAGACAGTGATCTATTTATATAACATATGAAAACAGGTAAGAAATATCCCTGTACACCTGTGTGCACCATACATACTTAAAGTAGTAAAACTGAAGAAGGATTGACAGCCACGCCGATGTTAAAGACTCTAGAAAGCTAATGACTGAACACCATGATCTTCGAGAGTGAAACTGTTGGTGACCAGGCACTGGGGAGATGTCTCCGTGAGTAAGAGCCCCAGATATACAAACCTGAGGTCCTGAGTTCAGATTCCCAGCACCCACGTAAAAAGCCAGGTATGGCCGTGGGCACCTGCGACCCCAGCACTGAGGAGGTGGGATATGGAGACAGGTCGATCCTGGGGCCTGCTGTCCAGCCAGCCTAGTGAAAACCAGAGAGTTCCAGGTTCAGGTTCCTTTGTCTTAAGGGAATAAGGCAGAGAGCAAATGAGGAAGTCACCTGACATCCCCATCTGTCCTCTGTGCACCCATAAAGGCATCCCTACACACACAGAGACACACACACAGACACACACACACACACACACACAAGCACAACCATCTACACATCCTTATATACATAAAGAATGTTGCCGGGCGGTGGTGGCGCACGCCTTTAATCCCAGCACTTGGGAGGCAGAGGCAGGTGGATTTCTGAGTTCGAGGCCAGCCTGGTCTACAGAGTGAGTTCCAGGACAGCCAAGGCTACGCAGAGAAACCCTGTCTCGAAAAACCAAAAAAAAAAAAAAGAATGTTATAGACTAGAACAAAGTATCTTGGGCTATTTTTAGTCCTTTTTAAAGCCATGTACTGCGCCCGCCTGTGTCTGACCCAGGATGTATTCTTAGCAGACCACTAGTTTCCCCCAATGCAGAAGTTAGAATCTTATCAGATCACATTTGAGACCTCTACCAAAGTTTCTCTGCTTTGCTGTAGCCTGCCTACCTGTTGTCTCCACCAGTGAGTGTATTTGCTAACTGACTGGACTTATGACTTTGCTCCATAATTAATAAACCTCATGTGACCCTTTGCAGTGATATCTATCTTTCTGGTCCGCTTGGATCAGTGTTCTTGGGCCGTGGTTACCCTGTTTAGCTCCAGAATAAACTATCCCATTTGAGACAAGAAGTGTGTTTTGTATCAACACCAGGAGAACGGAGTGAGAAGTTTCTCCATGCTCTTTAGGGACTAAGAGTGTACATCCAGAAAAAGTCTGCTTATGACTTCAAATAGCAGCTAAGGGCATGTATCTGTGGAGAAAGTCACACAGACATAAGAGGAATTCCAGGAACCGGATCAGATCAGATGTGAGCATGGAGTGATGTCATACAAAGAAGGGACTGGGCTGGGGCTCAGCAGGAGAGCCGTGCTCATTCCCTGCAAAGCAAAACCAATACAAAGCAAGGGGACCTAGAAGGCCAGGGACACGACTCAGCGGATGAAGATGCTTGCTGCCAGCACTGGTGACCTGGGTTCAACCCCCAGGATCCACGGGGTAGAAAGATGCTGAGAAGGGGACCTATACTACTTATACCTGGTTCTTATATTCAAAACCAAGTCAGTCCAGGATAGGAATGGGAGCCCAAGGCTCACCTGCAGCCAGAGTTAAAAACATGGCAACATCACCCATATCATACTCATCCCCCATCTTACACTGGTCATCAAACCCAAACCTGTCAGTATCCAACTGCTCTGGGGTCCTGGCTGGCCAGAGCTGAACCAGTCTTCATGCCTACTGTCCCTTAGTCAGTAGTTCTCAACCCGCTGGACCAGTCTTCACTCCCTACCGTCCCTTAGTCAGTGGTTCTCAACCCATGGGTCTCCTCCTCCTCCTCCCCAATTCCCCACCCCACCCTACCCAGCTATGCCCCTCCCACTGTGTTCTGTCTAATCACCTAAGCCAGATCTCCTGCAGCGAGTTGAGGTCCCTCTCTCCGGCCCTGGCCCATTTACCCAACACTGATTACTACCGTCAGAGAGGCTCCTTCACGCCTCAGATCTGTCTGCTTCTCACTCTCTGCCCTTACCCCACTCAGGACTCCGACGCTTCTTTTCCCAAGGTCTACTATTGGTCTATCTGACTGTGGAATTTTGGATAAGTCACTCTCTTGTGTAAAAAAATTTCTACGATCCCGGCGCTCTGAAGACAGAGGTGTCTGGCTTTCCAGACCCCTTGTTTTCTGACAAGAAAAATGCGAGTGTGTATCTGTGCACACTGTGCTCAGCTGTGGCTCCTCGTGCTCCCTGCGGATGCAGGAGAGTCCCAGGCCCCGTTGCCTTTACAGATTTTTCTGCTCTTCTCTATATTCATTTTTTCCTCATGGATTTTCTGTTTCCCAGAATCACCTAGATGAGTTGCTTTCACCCTTCCTAATGTTGTGACCCTTTAATGTAGTTCATGTTGTGGCCACTTCCGACCATAATTTTTTTTGCTACTTTATAGCTGTAAGTTTGCTACTATTATGAATTGTAATGTAAATATCTGTGTTTTCTGACAGTTTTAGGCAACCTGTGTGAAAAGGGGTCGCGACCCACAGGTTGAGAACTACGGAGCTAGACTTTCTGTTGAAAATACAGGCTCTTAGGACCTATTCTAGTCCATTAACTTCAATCTTTGTAGAGGAGAGCCTAAAAGTATGAATTTCATCCCAGGATAATTCCAACTTGTGCCTAGTTTTAAGAAGTCCCACACTAGACAGGGTAGTGATGATATTTCTTTTACTGAGGACAGTGCCTGGCACATCACTAACACATTCGACCCTTTCCGAATGAATGGGTGGAATGAGCTGCCCCGCCCCCACCCTAACCACGTGGAGGTGCCCTGCCAATGAACATTCAGTTGCTAAGATTCCACCCACCGGCAGGTGGCGCTGAGTCAACGTAAATGCGACCCCAGGAAACGTTTTACTGGAAATTCAAGCCTCAAACGCAGCTCGATCGAATTATATTTTTTCGTACTTACTTTGTCTGGAACTCTCACTTGTATGAATAATGGTTTCTGAAGGCGTGCTTTGAATGAGAGAAGCCAGGGAAAGCAAGGCCTGGGAGGTAATGAAGGGACTGGATGGACTCTCCCAACTGTCCTAGCTTTCATTCTCTATGAGCAAGCATTGTGTGTTGTGAAATTACTCAAAGATGCAAATGAGCCTGCCATTTCAGTAAGAGTGCAGCTAGCCTGTAATTTCTGTTAGTCATCTACTGTTTCCTTTATGGGCGTTTAATTGGGCTAACCTTTTAAAATCATTTCCCTCACAAAGCTGTCTGAAAGGCTGTCTTGGCTGTCTTTTGAGATGTGGGAAGTCAGCCCACAGTTTAAGGCTGGGGCCCCGTAGCCAACGCCTCTTCCCCTTCCCCCAAAGGGCATCTGCGTGCAAGTGACTGATAGGGTTGGCCTGAGCCAACAGCCAACTATCAGTCAGGGCCATGGCCCCAGCTGAACTGCAAGCAGACCTTCAGCCGGGGCCCTGAAGGAGGAACCACTCTGAGGCGCTTGCCATCTTCCTAAGGCTCCAAGCCCAAAGCAGAGTGAATGGGGACTTGAAGGAGGAAGCAAGGAGTCTACAGCACAGACCCCGTGTACAAGGGCACAATTCAAGGGAATGACACAGTTTAGGGGTCACACTGTGGAAGAAATAACTATCAAGTTTTGCATGGTCAGGAATAAATCGACAGTGGAGTTTAAAAGAGACGGGGGGAGGGGGGCGCTTATAAGAGAGAGCCAGAAGTAGCATAGAGTTCATGGGAAAGAAGAGAGGAGAGCAGGGAGGGGAGGGGAGGAAAAGGGAGGAGAGGAGGATCTACTAAATTAAATGCTGTAATGGATGAGTGGTGTTGGTGCATGCCTTTAATTCCAGCACTTGGGAGGCAGAGGCAGGCATATTTCTGAGTTCAAGGCCAGCCTGGTCTACAGAGTGAGTTCCAGGACAGCCAAGGCAACACAAAGAAACCTTGTCTCAAAAATAAATAAATAAACAAACAAATATTGTGATGACTAATACCAGGCATGCTAATTTTTAAATTAAACGATTTAAAATAACAAAAGAGTGGATATAGTTTCTCTTTTTTTCCCCCTGATTAACCTGATGTTAGATAGGGGCCAACCAAAACAGGCAATCAGAAGTCAGTGCAACCCAAACTGACTCACAGGGAGGTGTCTGGTTTGGAGGTGCCTGGTATGAGCATCAGGACCCAAGAGGGACGAGGGTATCCCCACAGAGAAGCAGTCTGATGTGACTGAGGCTTTACTAAGTGGGGAGAAGAGGCTCTCTCTAAGACTGTGCTTGCAGATGTGTTCGGGTTGATGGGAGCAAAAGCTTCTCGTTCCGGGAGAGTTAGCATGCAGCTAGAGAGAAAACTATAAGGAAAGCTACGTGGGATTGAGCTGAGAAGCATCAGATACAATGTGTGTGGATGGAACAAATCTAGAGGGATGTCCGAGTCATTACATGGTCACATCCGTAGAGCCCTAGTTTTCTGCACTGGAAGGGAGGGAGATCAACAGTGCTATGTTCTGGTTTCTAAACGGAATCATTAGAAGGACCGAGATCGGGCTGGTGAGATGGCTCAGCGGGTAAGGGCACTGATTGCTCCTCCGAAGGTCCTGAGTTCATATCCCAGCAACCACATGGTGGCTCACAACCATCCATAATAAAATCTGACGCCCTCTTCTGGTGTCTAAAGACAGCTACAGTGTACTTACATATAATAAATAAATAAATTAAAAAAAAGAAAAAGAAAAAAAAAGAAGGACCGAGATCCCTTAGGTTAGAGGCATGAATGGCTGAGTGTAAGGCTAAGGAAAGTACCTGGGTCAGGCTCTTCTGGGCGCTCAGACAGGATTGCAAGCGCAAGACCTTTCAAGACTATAGTAGGAGACCCAAAGTGAGAAATGTAATGGGCTGTGGAGATGGCTCAGCGGTTAAGAGCACTGACTGCTCTTCCAGAGGTCCTGAGTTCGATTCCCAGCAACCCAGCAACCACAAGGTGGCTCACAACCATCTGTAATGGGATCTGACGCCCTCTTCTGGCATGCAGGTGTACATGCAGACAGAACACTCAATAAGTCAAGGATATGGTTCAGGAGGAGAGACCTTTACAGGTTTAAAGTGCAGAGAGAAGGATGCTTAAACTAGCGCAAACTAGTCTCAACTCTTCCTGAACATCTGAACTATCTGAACATGTGATATAAGGAAATAGACATTTTGATTTGTAGTATCTAAGTTCATTGATACCAGACGTGTAGGAAAAAGTGAGGAGGCCACCTTATGATGTCATTGAAGTACAAAGCTCAGTGGTCTGACTGTGTGAGAACACGGTTGCTTCTTTCGTGGTTCAGCCACAGAAAGATATAGCGCATGAGTCTAATCATGAGAAAAAACCGAAATGTGGTTTCAAAATGATCAAGGTCAGGAAAGACCAGAAAAAAAAAAAAGCTAAGGACTTTTCCAGATTGAAGGAGACTAAAGGACAGATGACAACCCCATGCAGAGTGTGATCTTGAACTGTCGTCTGCGCTGTGGACAGATGATAGAAACAGGAGATGGAACCAGAGCGAAGCAGAACAGTATCACATCAGTGCCTGCAGAACTCTTGCCTCAATGGCGGTAGACATAGTTTGTTCTGAAGTGACCAGGACCTGGGAATACGGACGGACTCAGGTTATACCAAATCCCTGTCCCGCTTAGAAGGACTTGCATGGGTTTTTTTTGTTTGTTTGTTTTTTAGCAAAAAACAAAAAACAAAGAACACACTACAAAAAACATAAAACAAAGAACACAGTCATACACAAATCAAGGTACTGGTGGTCCGTTAAGTAAGCAGTTACAGCCGAGCCAGCGGTCTTTAGCTGTAGGCCTCAGATGCTATAGGATGATACTCTGGGAGACAACGGCCTAAGGGAAAGAAAACTCCAGGAGAACCTCCTTCCTCACAGCTCTTTGCACTGTTGAGATCCAGGGATGTCCCCTTCCTTATAAAGTACAACAATGGAGTCCTTGGTTTCTGTTCCCCAGCTCCTCTTCCGTGTCTTCCTCAGTAACTAGTACTGCCTTTTGCTCGAATTGTTTACCAGAAAACTGGGCGTGGTCTTCCTCTAAGCCCCTCCCACTTGTCATTCAGCCCATCAGCCTGCGCAATCACGTCTGCCTCATGCTCTATCTTCGCTCTGACCTTCTTCCCCCTTCCATGGAGTTCAAGCTGCTGCCTAGAGCCTTGAGCCGCCTTTTTCTGTTGCTCACCAAGCTGTCTGTCTCTCTGCCTTTTCCAAACTGCTTCACCCAGCAGCCAAAGTAGGCACTCCCTCGGGTTCCTACCCCAGGGCTCCGCTCAGACCGCCGCCCCGGCACTTGTTACCTATTTATCTTATTGTGATCCTTCACCTTGTTCTCTGACTGTCCCGGTGGGATGACAAGTCTTGGTTGTTCACCCTTCATTCTCTCTGGCCTACAAGAATAGGTAAATAAACAGGCTGTTTTTTTTCATTTGGATTTTTGAGACAGGATCTCTATATGTAGAGCAGGCTAGCCGTGCGGTGGTGGCGCACGCCTTTAATCCCAGCACTTGGGAGGCAGAGGCAGGAAGATTTCTGAGTTCGAGACCAGCCTGGTCTACAGAGTGAGTTCCAGGGCAGCCAGGGCTACACAGAGAAACCCTGTCTCGAAAAACCGAAAAAAAAAAAAAAAAGAGCAGCCTGGCCTTGAACTCACAGAGATTCTCTCTCCTCTACCCTGAGTGCTAAGATTAAAGGTATGTGCCACCACGTACAACAGTGAATAGTTTTTTTTTTATAGTAAGCTAAGGAATTTCCATTTGAGTCATCAAGCAACAAGGACCTGTCACATATCAGAAAAAAAGATGAGGAGGCTAAAGAACATTGATTTTGGTCTCCCTTTATTGACCGTTCTCCAATTGACAAAAAATTCTAGAAGTCAGGCTGGGATCGCATAGAGAGCATTTCAAAGAAAAAGCCACAGAATTGCCTGTCTTTTTTATATTTTGTACCTGTTGCTAGAGGTTGAATGTAGGGCCTCATACATCCTAGGGTGCACTCAATCCCCCAGCCACCTTTCATTCCGCCCCAGAACTTCCATCTCCTTGAACGTGACTGAGTTTGGTAGCCCAGAAAAAGAAAAGTCTCTTCTCTTGATAAAGATGGTGCATTGAGGAGGAGCCTCACATTTGCAGGGAAGATGAGCTCCATTTTCAGACACTTGGAGTTTGAGGTGACTCAGGTGTTCCCTGTGGACCCCTGAAATATGGTGTATTGTTTTATACATGCTCGGCCCAGGGAGTGGCACTATTAGAAGGTGCAGCCTTGTTGGAGGAAGTGTGTCACTGTGGGGTTGGGCTTGGAGATCTTCCTCCTAGGTGCCTGAGGATGCCTGGCTTCCTTTGGATAAAGATGTAGAACCCTCAGCTCCTCCAGCGCCATGCCTGCCTGGATGCTGCCATGCTTCTGCCTTGATGACAATGGACTGAACCTCTGAACCCATAAGTCAGCCCCAATTAAATGTTATCATTTATAAGACTTGCCTTGGTCATGGTGTCTGTTCACAGCAGTAAAACCCTAACTAACACAGACGGGAAGTGGGAACACTCTTGACAGTTTGTAAGGCACTAGATGACCATGCACCTCATTTCTAATGTCCTTGTTCAAAAGTCAACAGGTTGAAATGAGTCCCACAAGTCTACCAGAAAGGAAAGCCCTAAAGCTCTAAAACTTCTAAAGCCTGTTAAACAAAACGTAAGGGCATAACCAAAGGAGTTCTGAATTAAACATTTTAAAATTAGGTATGACCATTAATAGGTATGCTACTTAAGAAGTATTGCTGTGTTAAAATTTCTACTCTTCCACCTGTTTTTTATTTTTTTTCCAATTTGTGTTGCTTATATACTCATTGGCACATTATCAAGCTCCCAGTGGCCAGCCCCTTAGAGAAAACTGGGTCCTACCCCACCCCTAACCTTGGAGCTGTTAAACTTCAGCATCTTTTTTTTTTTTAATACTTCAGCATCTTTATCACAGTCTTTAAGGATTTTCTTCAGTAGCTTCTGATCTAGACTGTTTCTTTTTTTTTTTGAAGGTGCGGTGGTCACCGAAGCCTTCAGTGTCTCTCATTCTTGGTTACAAAACTACAGTCATTGATACTACTGCAGAGGAAGCTTCGTTGCCCACAGCAGCCCACGGCTACATGGATCATGGGACTTCCACATGTTTTCAGGGGGTCGGGGGCAGCTTGGATCACAGACATCGACCTGATGTGCATGGACCATGAACGTCAACACGGCCTGCTGCGGCGGGAAGAATCACAGACATCGGTACGGCCTCTGGAGGTGCCATGGACCGCGGAAGTCTTTCAAGGAGACTTAATCAAGAAAATGAACCATTCAGAACATCTTGTTGTTCAGAGTCAGTACAGTAGGGCAGTGTGTCTGGGGCAGGACCTGTGCAAAATCCAGGCTGCTGCTCCCCACCCTGCCCTTGGCACTAGCTGCTCTGTCAGCACCCTTGGCACAACCATCGCACCTGCAGCACAAGGGCAGTGAGGTAGCCCCTAGCCCCCCGCCGCCCATCTCGTCCCGGAGTGGCAGCACCAGCCTAGTGGGCGGGGCCTGAGGACCAGCCCTATTCCTCCACAGTGCTCCCATACCTGTCACTTCTGCCACATCTGCAGCTCTAGTTCTGCTTCTCTCTACTACTCCGTTCTGCCGTCTTCCCCCCTCCCCAACTTTATAAAATCACGTTTTAAAAACATCTTCCCATAAGACCTGCCCTTTTTAAGTTGTTCTGGAGATACTGTGCGCTTGCAGACTCATCCTCCAGCGCCACATCTCCCTTCGAAGCATCTGTGGGTCTCTCAGGCTCCTTGGAGTGGCCCTGCAGCTCTGCCTCTCTCCCTCTCCCTCTCCCCTCCCTCTCCCCCCTCCCCCTCTCCCTCTCCCCTCCCCCTTCTCCTTCTCCCCCTCTCCCTCTCCCCTTCCTCCCCTCTCCCTCCCCCTCCCCCCCTTGGTTTTTCGAGACAGGGTTTCTCTGTATATCCCTGGCTGTCCTGAAACTTGCTCTGTAGACCAGACTGGCCTCAAACTCAGAAATCTGACTGCCTCTGCCTCCTGAGTGCTGGGATCAAAGGCGTGTGCCACCACTGCCCGGCTTCTTTTTGTTTTTAGGACAGGTTTTTGCTATGTAGCTGTGGTTAGCCTGGTACTTTCTGTATGGTTCAACATATCCTAGGATTTGTGGTAATCCCTCAGCCTCAGCCTCCTGAGTGTCAGGATCACAGTTGTGCCAAACCATTCCAATTCTAAGTAATCTTCTATGATGGCGTATGTTAATGGAATACTTCAGAAACTAAACTCACTTTGTTGTGTAGTTCTGAGTGAATATCTTTGGGCAAGTACTGAACACATGTAAGGACAGAAATTACCAAATATTTCTAGAAATCTTACCCCCGCCCCCAACAAACACATGTTTTAAGATTTCTTGGAATTCACTGCAGCTGTTTGTCCTTCAGATATCCTTGGTCCCAAAAATTACCCAACTGAAATCATCCAACAAACTGGCCCATTGTTCCAATACTCCCTCCCTAAAAGCACACTTTGAGACGTTTTCTTTGGTTGTTCTTTCAGGCCCAGGGCTAACTATTAGCCTTTCTTCTGAATGTGGTTTTGATCATATAGAGGACTGTCACATCAAAATGCCTTTTATAGTCTCTGTATTACTGTGTTAGGGATTCCAGTCTACCAAATCCTGCTTGGAAAATGGTGGGGTTGGAGGTAGGCGGTAGAGTACAGTAAATAACTAGTTCCACAGATGGTGACCGTGAAAGAGACAGATCTGGAAATAATTTCTCTGAGGGATTATAATATTTCACTGAGGAAAAAGGTAGTATGTTTTGCAAAATGAGAGGTTAGATTTACTCAGATAACCAATACAGAAATAAGAGGAAGGAGTGTGTAGACTTGGTATGTAAAGAAACAAAATGGAATGCAGTGGCCCATCTGATATAAGCTTCCTGTCTGTGGTGGGGTATCCCCCAGAGAAGAATGCTCAGACGTAGTTGTAAGTCAATTCAAAGTCTTTATTATATTTTTGGTTGTGAGCCTAGCCTTTAATGGCTAAGCCATCTCTCCAGCTCTTCCTCCCCTCCGCCATGGACAAGCTAGGGGAAGGATTAAAGGAGCTGAAGGGATTTACAACCCCATAGGAAGAACAATATCAACTAACTGGAACCCCCAGAGCTCCCAGGGACTAAACCACCAACCAAGAGTACATGGAGGGACCATGGCTCCAGCCGTATATGTAGAGAGGAGGGCCTTATCTGACATTGATGAGAGAGGAGGCCCTTGGTCCTGTGAAGGTTTGATACCCCAGTGTAGGGGGATGCTAGAGGGATGAGATGGTAGTGGGTGAGTGGGCAGATAGACAAAGGGGAGGGGGAGAAGGGGGACGAGATCAGGGAGTTGTGGAGGGGTAACCAGGAAGGGGGCTATCATCTGAAATGTAAACAAATAAAATGATTAATAAAAAACAGAAAGTCTTTATTAGCTGGATAGAGACTATACAGGATGTTTCGGGTGAATTTTAAGTGTAAAAAATCATCTTCTGGCTTGGTCCACTTCAGGTTAACAAGAACAGTTACTAGAGTCAGAACTATAGAAACCAAAAAAGCAAGGTCAGCACATCTAGAGATTTCCTAGAACTGTGAACTTTGGTGAATCAGGCCTTTGTTTGTATTTTATCACATGAGGCTCTCTATGCGCTGGATTGTATAGCCTGAATGGCTCTTCCATCATGGAGTCAGTTGTGCTAAGTTCTGGGGCTTGTTACATTCACCACTGGTCTTAGAGAAAGAGTTAAATCATAGGCTCATCCTGTTGTAGATGTAGTACCATGTTATTAATCTGATCAGAGTGAGAATTAAAGGCCCAGCCAGTGCTGATAGCAGAGCAGTTAGCTAGGAGACTAAGAGAACAGAGGCTGGTATCAATTCTTTCTCCAACCATGGCAAGATTTTCTCTAATTGCCCTTGGTCAGTGTATTCGTCTGGGTTTTACTGCTGTGAACAGACACCAATGACCCATGCAAGTTTTATAAAAGACATTTACTTGGGGCTGGCTTACAGGTTCAGAGGTTTAGTCCATTGTCATCAAGGCAGAAGCATGGCAGCATCCAGGCAGGCATGGGTACAGGAGGAGCTGAGGGTTCTACATCTTTATCCAAAGGAAGCCAGGAACAGACTGGGCATCTTCAGGCATCTAAGAGGAAGATCTCTAAGCCCAACCCTACAGTGACACACTTCCTCCAACAAGGCCACACCTTCTAATAGTGCCACTCCCTGGGACAAGCATATACAAACAAACCATCACAGTCAGTTAGATGAAAACAACAGATTTCTCGCAAAGTCATACCTAGGTTTTTTTAAACCTCATGAGAAGTCTAAGCCTCTCCAGGTTTTTTTTTTGTTTGTTTTGTTTTTTTGTTTTTTTTTTTTGGTTTTTCGAGACAGGGTTTCTCTGTGTGGCCCTGGCTGTCCTGGAACTCACTTTGTAGACCAGGCTGGTCTCGAACTCAGAAATCCTCCTGCCTCTGCCTCCCAAGTGCTGGGATTAAAGGCGTGCACCACCACCACCCGGCAGCCTCTCCAGTTTTATAGGACCATTTCTGCAAGGAAATCTGTTGTTCTAATTCAGAAAAGGAGACTTTTAATACCTCTAGGTCCTGTCCAACCTATTTAGTTTGGAAAACATCAGCTGAGTCACATTTAGTCAGACCGTTAGTACACACCTACCAAGTAGTCTCAGAGGCCTGGTAATATTGTTGTTATCCATATAAATTAATCCAAAGGCAGAATAGCAGGCATCAGAATAAGGGGAAATGCCTAGGTTAAAAGTTTTGGATATTAGACAAGTTTTAGCCCCTTGTAAGTCTCTTAACATTGTCTTGGGCTGCCCCTGTCACTGTGAGTTTTGTCAATGGGCTGATGATCGTCTGGTCAGTTCCTATTCCTATGTCGTACAGGGACTGAGTGTCAAAGCATAACCAGCAATCCTAGCTGATTTTTGGCTGGGAATGATTAACTCTATCCCCAGGCTTCCTTCCTATGCCATAGAGTCTGATTCATTAGTTTTTTTCTCATTTGCCAAAGGCCAGGATCTTTACATGAAAATTTCAGGAAGCTTCAGTTTTATAACCCCAATTTTTGCAGTGGAAACTTCCTTGTTTCTGGCAAGCAGGGGTCCCAGTTGAAGGGCACGCATAGCATTGTAAACTTTGTATTTCTATCTCAAAATATAAATTCCCATATCTTTTCCTTTTTGTATACAACCAGACATTTAAAGTAGACATCAGCAAATAAAGGTCACTCTAGCTAATCCCTTTACTGTACCTGCCTTTCTCAGGTTCCAGTCCAGGCCTGAGGGCAATGAGGCTTGAACCATGGCCTTACATTCATATCCATGGTGCAAAATGTAAGACTCAGGAGGAGGTAGACAAGCAGGGAGTGGAAGAGCCTGAGGCTCCATTAAACCTTAATTTCAATGGGCCCATAGTCCAGAGACAGTGCGTTTGTCCATTTGGCAGCAATTGCCTGTGGCTTCTCCTTTCTTGCCCTGAGTGTGGCAGATCAATGGTGTAATGGCAGTTGTCTTCACTGCCGTATAAATGATGAGAATCGCCATGCAGGGTCCTTTCCAGGTTAGCTTCACACCCTCTGGACTATTCATTTGATCCAGATGTAAAACCGGACTTGAACAGGTGGAAACTGGTGGTGGACTTGGAGATCACCTGAGTCTCTCAGAGAGTTTATGAATAGCCTATATGGGGGACTGGAGGGCCTGTAGTGACTTGAGAAAGAAATGGTTAGAGAATTCTGCCAACTACTGGTTTCTTGGCCTGGGGAGCAGTGGGGGATGTCTTCCAAATACAATCTCAGAGGAGGGTAAATCCCTCACTCTATGGGGCGCAATGGACCGAAGCAAAGAAAAGGAAGGAAGCCTCTCTATACTTTGCTGGACTCTGATGAGAGTTTTGTTAGGGTTTCTTTTTATGTTCTGTCTATTCTTTTTGCCTGGCCAGAACTCTGAGATCTATGTGTACAACAAAGCATTTAATCTGTGTCTAAAAGCTTTAGCTATTAATTAAGAGGTTTTGGCTATGAAAGTCAGGCCATTATCAGATCCCATTGCTAGGAGAAGGCCAAATCAAGGGGACAAATCCTGGAAATATTTTTTAGCTACAATTTGAGCAGTTTCAGTTTTGGTGGGGACAGTTCTAGCCACCTAGAAAAGGTATCTATAAAAACTACCAGCATTGGTGAGTTTCTGTCTGTTGGTTTTAAGGTTTTTCAGTCTTTCTATATATATTTAAATGTTTTCAGAAGTCCATAATAAAAGACAAGCCAGGAAAACTCTGGTTTATTAGTGGAAAGTAGGAAAAGAAATAAGATAGTGATAGGGATTTCATGTGTCTTCTAGAGCAAGCTGGATCTTGGTGATGTCAGTTTTCCCAGAGTTCACTGGGGTGTTGGCCTCTCAATTGGACCCCTATCTGGGAAAGGGCTCTTTGTTTTTGAGTCTGTTGAGCACAAACCTGACATCTGTCTGAGACACTAGACTGTCCAGTCTAGGTATAACATACCTTTGTCTGAGCAACACAGAAGGTTTTTTAGACCCCAGATGAATAGCCTGGTGAAGGTCAGTTACCAACAGTTTTGCTTGTTGTTTCTGGAAGAATAGTCTTTCCGTCTGGTGTCCTCCATCAACCTATGGGTTTGAGTTATTCATTTTTTTCTTTACCATAGAGTCTCAGGCAGTACCAGGTCATGGCATGTTATCAGAATATCAACAGGCCCCACTGGTCTCGGGGCCATTCCTTGTGTGGCCAGGTCAGAAGCCCAGCAGTATAGGACAGCATTTGTAGGGGAAGCCAGATGGCCTCTAGGAGGCCAAGCAAGATTTTTCTGTTTGTTGTTATTTGGTTTTGTTTCTGTTTTGTTTTGAGACAGGGTTTCTCTGTGTAACAGCCCTGGCTGTTCTGGAACTCATTTTGTAGACCAGGCTGGCTTCGAACTCACAGAGATCTGCCTCCCTCTGCCTCCCAAGTGCTAAGTTTAAAGGTATGTGCTGCTACTGCCTGGCAAGCCAAGATTTTTTAATACCTTTTTTCCTCTTTCTCTGTAGATCATACCATGGGCATGCCCAGTAGTCTGATGAATAGTCTGTGTATAGTCTGGTGAACTTTCCTTTTCCCCATTGAGAGTCTGGGTCAGGTCAATCAGTTCTGCCCTCTGGGCTGAGGTACCTGGCTTGGGCTCAAATAGTTTCTAACAAACTAGTTTAACTATTGCAGCTCCCGCCCAGTTACCTTGTTTCATCTTTCATCTCCTGACACTCATGGATGAACAACCGTGTCATCAGGCAAGAGGGTAGCTGAATTTATGACAGGGAATTTCCCAAACCATACTCAATAGTGGGACAGGAGTAAGTTCTGGTACTGGGTTACACAGTCACTAGGCAGATAGGTGTTCCTTAGAGGGGGGGCCTCAACCGTGTTTTGGGGTGCTGTGCTTATATGATCTTGACCCAGAGTTAACTTGTTTGCTTTTCTTCATTAAACTAGCAATAGCCATCACAGTTTAGACAGATGGGGCATCCTGTAACTACAGGGTCCAATCCCTTAGACAGGTTTATCATAGGGCGGTGTTTCCATGCCCCCAAAGTTTGGCTTAAAACTCCTTTTGTCTTCTGTTTCATGGACAAACAGATAAAAAGGTTTTAAGAAATTTTGAAAGTCTAGGGCTGGAGTGGAAGTCAAAGCTGTTTTTAAAGCCTCAAATGCCTTTTGTTTCCTCTGAATCCCAATTAAGGGCTCAGAGCACCCCTTCGTGCTGGTGTCTAGAAGCTTGCTACTTCCCTAAATGCTGGCATCCAGAGACAGCAAAATCCAGCTGCACGTAGTAGCTCTCGAACCTGTATCTTAGTGTTTTGGAGATGAGGTCTGAAGGATGGCAGAAATTCTACTCTGAGATGGGCTTCTTTTGCCTCCCCTTAGCTGATAGCCAAAATAGCAAGGCTTCTACAAAGCTGGGCATTTATTTATTTATTTATTTAATGTATGTGAGTACTCTGATTCTGTCTTCAGACATACCAGAAGAGGGCATCTCAGATCCCATTACAGATGGTTGTGAGCCACCATGAGGTTGCTGGGAATTGAACTCGGGACCTCTGAAAGAGCAGTCAGTGCTCTTAACCACTGAGCCATCTCTCCAGCCCCCAAAGCTGGGTTTTCTTACCTGACATTCTGTAACCCAAAGTTTGGCTGTGGGGTAGCCTTAAAGAACCCCACCTGGTCCCAACTTCTCTGCTTGTGAGTTTTCTTCATTCCTTCACCACTCCTAGCCGGGGATCCAGGCCCCAAGCTACAGGGGATGAAGCACTCATTCCTTCCTTCCCTCCCTCCCTCCCTCCCTCTCTCCCTCCTTCCCTCTCCCTTCCTTCCTTCCCTCCTTCCTTAGTTTCTTTCCTTCCTTCCTTCCTTCATTTATTTTTAAACAAGTTCTTACTACATGGTTCCAACTGGCCTTGAATTCTTGATCCTTATGCCTCAACTCCTCAATGCTGGGATTCTAGGTCTCAATTAGAGTGGTGACCTGGTGGTGCCTCTGAGTTTCTTCACAGTTAGCAGTCTTCCAGTTCTTCAACTACACTGAAGTCTCAGGTCTCCATAATATAGAGCTACATTAAGGACTCTGTTAGGCTAGGCCTGTAGTTCTCAACCTTCCTAATGCGGTGACCATTTAAAACAGTTCCTCCTGTTATGGTGACCCCACCACCACCACCACCATAAAATTATTTTCCTTGCTACCTCACTGTCATAATTTTTTTCTAACTGTTATGATTTGTGATGTAAATATCTGTGTTTTCGGATGGTCTCAGGAGGCCCTTGTGACAGGGCCATTTAACCTTGTAAATGGGTCTCAACCCAAAGGTTAAGAACCACTGAGCTAGGCAGTGCTGGGCTACAACTTCCACATCTCTGCAGCTTGAAACAGCCAAGATTCACCTCTCACTCTATGTCCATAGTAAATTGTTTGCTGCACTAGGGTGGGTTTTACTCCAGGATCTAAGTTAATGGAGAAGCTTCTAACCAGAAAAAATACTGGTCACCGCAGCAGAAGGAAAGTTTTTCAGTCTGCAAGTGACACAGGTAACTTCTGCTCATATTTTATAGATCAAAACAACACATGGTCACTGTCTTAGTCAGAGATCTCTAGAGGACTAGAACTTATGGGGTGAATCAATATATAGTAAAAGGCGATTTGTTAGGTGGACCTGTAGGCTATAGTGACCTATAGACCCATAGTGACCTATAGGCCAGTTCCAGAGGATCCAGCTAATCTAACAATGGCTCTTACTTGACAGAAAGGCTAGGGATGTGATAGTTGTTCTGTTCACAAGGCTGAATTTTTCAGCTGGTCTTTAGTATATGTTAGAATCCCAAAGAAATAGGTTCTAATACCAAAAAAGGGAATTCTCAGCAGCAGGATAGATGATTGCCTATAGGAGTATTTTGCAGGGATTTCTATGCCCCCGTTTGCTCCTAGATAGCTGCAGAGTGTTTCTACGCCCCCTTTATCCCACAGAGCTCCCAAATAAACGACACAGAGACCTGGTGTTTCTATTAACAAGCTGCTGACACTATACTGGGCAGGTTCTGAGTTATTCTGTAGTGAGCCATATAGCCTCTAGACAAAATTCAGCTGCCTGCATTTCACCTACACGGAGCTGAGGAATTCCAGCCACACCTCCTCCCACCTGACAGATGTCAGAGCCCCTCTGGAGCTACAGTCAAGTCTCCATCTCCTGCTGTGTAGCAGACCCTGTGATCTTTGTTATGGCAACATCTCTCAGCCTGCCGGAGACCTGCTAAGAAGACTCTGCAGCTTTGGGAGGGAGGGTCACGCCCACAGCACATGTATTGTCGCTCTTGTCCCCAAAGAATGACAGAAAGATTTTGTACAGCCATGCACTAATGTCTCTGTGTCTTCTTTTCTCTCGACCTCCGTAGTTTCACCCTTCAGCTCTCCCCCACGTAGAACCCACTCGTGAGCATTCCCGGGAAGATCCAGATGGCGCCTCGAACGTGTGGCGTGGAAAAGGAGAGAACTACTGAGGAACACTGTCTGTTGGTGGAGCTCCACGGAAAAGAGGAAATAAAGGTTAAGTATCCAGGGCCCGGTAAGCAACATAGAGTAAAGGCTATGGTTGCAAGGGGCAGAAAGAAGGGATACGGCAATACTAGGTGAATCAGCGTAGCCCGACGCTGAGATCAACTAGGGGTGACAGTGATGTGAAACCGGGAATTTTGTCAGGCTAGTTGGCCGCGGTTTAGAACCAAACTCCAGGCGAGAGAAAATTAGGGCATAAAATAAAATAAAATAAAAAGTATAAAAAACAAAAAAAAGAGAGAAAAGTAGATTTTAGAAACATGAGAAAGACAGAAGGAAAATGGATTTTAAAGGTCTCCTAGGCACACGGAGAAATAGAAAGCACGCTTTCCTCGATTTACATGTCCTTGGTGTATGTCCTTTGTTCGACCTTGGTGCACCAATATGTCCACGTGTCAATTTGTTTCTTGTTGTTTGAATGGCTGTTCTATGTTTCATGTTGAAAAGAAAAAATGGTAAAAACTTCATCTGCTGGTGGTCCATCTCTTAATGGAGTCTCAGTTTATGGTTATTTATCCTAGAAAAAGCTATATAATTGTAGTTATTAGGTCCAAAGTGCTTTTTCTCTTAAAATTACAGCTAGAGAAAAGAAAAAATGTGTTTGATTTAAATTTATAAGACTTGCGTAGTTGCTTTATTCTTGTTTCTAATTGATGTTAAAGATATAAGTACGTTTAAATGTTTTGACTATAGAATATTGGCTCATAAGTTTTTTAAAGGATGTAATGTCGGTAACAAAAAATTAGTTTAAAACTGGTAATTCAGGGTTGGAGCCATCTTAAGCAACACGTGGCATGACCCAACCCAGGAAATACAGGCCTCTAAGATACGTCCAGATTGGCGTAATGTTTTATGTGGATCTGATCCTAAGAGATTAGTCTTATAAGAGATAAGATTTAAAATAATGTTTTCTTAATGAGATATTATAAGTTACACTGTCATGCATTCAAACATGAGAGCTGGCAGACAAACTTTAAAGTGTACAAGTAATGTGTTTACCATTGATTTTAAAAAGAATAGATGGTTTAAAATTGGGCTTTACTTTTCAAAGTTGTAGGTATTTTCTAATATTACAAAGAAAGTTAAAAATTATGTTTAAAAACTGCAGTTTTCAGTCTAATTAAAGGTTCATGATTCTCAAAGATAACTTCTAGAGTGATAAAGTTTAAAAACAGCTGTGGCCAGTATAGGCCTGTTGCTACTTTTTCACAAGTTTATTAGATACAGTGGTAAAGGTAAATTTTTTTTTCTCAAGATTAAAAAGGAGATTTTAGTGAGATTTTAGTAGAGTCTTTACGGGAGCCCTCAAATTACCATATTGGCTGGCTGCAGGCTAAAGTCCTACACAGGCAGGTGTGGGCCTGGCTTTAGACAATAGGCTTAGATTAGAAGGTATTTACATTAGAGATTTATCCAGGTGTAGTTTAAAATATAGTTCAAATTTTAAGATCTATGAAAGATCAATGAGGCTATGTAGTAATTATGAAGATATTAAAATTTGGCCTACAAAATTATTATAAATTTAAAAGGTTTTGTTTTGCTTTAGAGATCCTGATAATTGTAAAAGCATTTACAGAAGGTTTTATATTATGTATTCACCGCCATTCCTTGGCAAAGGGAACATTAATGTAGAATCACCTTTTTCATCTCCAAGTAAAGTTTTAATATCCTCCGATAAAGATATTGGTGTGTTAAGTGTTTTAAAAGAAATGTCTTAAGAACCTGATGAAGCATTTGTTCCTTGTTTCAAACAGCAATCAAATTGGTCATTGCAGAGTATTGATAATTGGTCTACTACATGGCAAGCCTTTTAGGCAAAATTGATAATTGTTATCCAAAAGACAAGTTGTTAACATGCATCCTATAAAGAATGCATCTACTGTGAGAGTGAAGCTCATGCAATTGGATTACATGTTTATTCTTTTTTGAGTTTCCCCCTACTTCAACACAGATAATTGACTTGGGTGTTGTAGCCACTATTTTTAAAATGTTAACAATCAAGCCTTTAATTTATGTACTGATAGCCAATAAATATATATACCTCATGGCTTATAATTGCTTGAAATTGTTCCTTTTTTAGATACTGCTAATTCTTAAATTTTGCAATGATTTATGCAAATACAACTCAAGTCAAGAGAGGACACTGTTCCTTCAGATGACTGTCTTCTGGACATTTAAGAGCTCATCCCGGGGCAGGAGAGATTTGTATCCCAGGAGACTATAGGCCTTGCATAGGAACAATTGGCCATACAATCATATTCTTTACATCATCGAAATAGTAATGGCTTAAAAATAATTTTATATTTTTAGAAACTGTGCACAATAAATTGTAGAGGCTTGTTCTTGGTGTCCTCAACTTCTCCTGTACCACATAATGGTGTTACTTCTAGAGGAATTGATCAATTATTACAAATGAATGGTACTCATTTCTGATTTTAGAAAATTAAAATATGTGCATGTGACTAATGATACATTTTCAGGCTTTCTAGTTGCAACTGCTCTAACTAGAAAAGCAACTAAAAATGCTACGTTTATTTTCTATGCTTACATAGTCATTGCCTATATTATTGTCTATTCTTAGTGTTCCAATTAAGATTGAAACAAATAATGGAACTAGATATTTATTACAATCATTAAATATTTGAGATGATTTTAACAATTTAATGTAATATAATTCTCAAAGACTAGATATTGTGTAATTTTTAAACAATATCGTCTAATAAAAAACAAAAAGGAGGGAAATTGTATCCCTGTGCATATTGTTTAAGAAGGCATGTTTAGCCGGGCAGTGGTGGCGCACGCCTTTAATCCCAGCACTTGGGAGGCAGAGGCAGGAGGATTTCTGAGTTCGAGGCCAGCCTGGTCTACAAAGTGAGTTCCAGGACAGCCAGGGCTACACAGAGAAACCCTGTCTCGAAAAAACAAAAACAAAAAAAACAAAAAAACAAAAAAAAAAAAAAGAAGGCATGTTTATGTTTTTTCCACAGAATGCTACAGAAGCATTCTAGCTGCTATAGTGATGAGTGTGACATGCCAAAAATAATGCCGACCTGTGAACTTGCTGAGTGCCCTGACAATGGTGACTTTACTTGCCTATGTCCCAGATTAAATACACTGTCTTGCTGTAAGCTTTAGATCTTGTGGGACAGAGAACAGTGGAGACTGTTAAAACTGACTTAAAAAAATTAATCTAAAAGAAGAGCTATAATGACTCTTCTCCTTCCTTTAATGTGATCAGTTTACTCAATTATGAAGTGGTCTAGTAATAAGTCCAATATTGGAGATTCCAATTATGAAGATGGCTAATAATAATTATCAGCCAGCTGAGTTAATTTCAAATATAGTCTCCATTCTTTCTGAGAAGTAACAGGTCTCTGTTAACTCTCAAAGCCATTTCCCTTCACACTGGGAAGTTTAGCTTTGTGAGCTACTCATTTACATTTGAATTTCTGGGACCTTCCAAAGACAAGCTAATTTGCAACTTTTGTCTTGTATTTTAAGCAGATTGTCTCCATCCAGGCTCACCTGAATTGAAAACAGGCTGTCTGTTAAAGACTAGTAAGGCATTTGGCAATTACATGACTCCGGCATCAAAATCTATAAATAAGTGGATCTCCTTCATGGAGCCACATAGAACTCAGATCTATGTGTGTCTGCTTACGAGCTGACATGGGCATCAGGGGATGTACAGCGAAGCATTGCACAGAGAGGATCTAAGTATCTGATTCTGAGTCTCTGGGGAGCAAGTCTGATTTGCATAGGGGTTGGTGTCGGTCTTCTGACCACCATGCACTCTGTGGGGATGTCCCACTAATCTAAGGCTCTGCCCCTCCCCTCCAAAAGACACCAAGAGCCATCTAAAAGGTGGAAACAATTATTTGTTCTCCAGGAGGGGAATTAGACCCCTGCTCCCTTCCCTGGTCAATAGCCCGCCGTCATGGACGGATTTACTATCCACTTGTTTAAATTAATAAGGAAGGAGGAGATGTAGTGAGCCATATAGCCTCTAGGCAAAATTCAGCTGCCTGCATTTCACCTACATGGAGCTGAGGAATTCCAGCCACACCTCCTCCCACCTGACAGATGTCAGAGCCCCTCTGGAGCTACAGTTTCCTGCGAGTCAATTCTCCATCTCCTGCTGTGTAGCAGACCCTGTGATCTTTGTTATGGCAACATCTCTCAGCCTGTCAGAGACCTGCTGAGAAGACTCTGCAGCTTTGGGAGGGAGGGTCACGCCCACAGCACATGTATTGTTGCTCTTGTCCCCAAAGAAAGACAGAAAGATTTTGTACAGCCATGCACTAATGTCTCTGTGTCTTCTTTTCTCTTGACCCCCATAGTTTCACCCTTCAGCTCTCCCCCACGTAGAACCCACTCGTGAGCAATTCCGGGAAGATCCATTATTCTAATCCTCTAAGCTGTTAATGCCCAGCTAAATGGCCTGTTGCTTGTCATCTGAATTTTGCTCCCGCTTGCTCTGCTCGGCGTCAGTGCTCATAGCTGCTCTCTCAAGGAGACCTCATGGTAAATCTTCCTGATATCTCCATGTGGTCTCTCCACACCTTTCTTCTCTCTGTCTCTCTGTCTCTCTCTCTGTCTCTCTGTCTCTCTCTCTCTCTCTCTCTCTCTCTCTCTCTCTCTCTCTCTCTCTCTCTCTCTACCTGGGACCCTCTCACGGGGATCCGATAGATGTCCCACCTCTACTGTGTTCTCCTGTCCAGTCATAGGCTGATGAGTTCCTTATTAACCAATCAGATATGATGGAAAACAACTTTTATATAACATTGAGACCAGAGATGCTCGACCAAGCCATCATCCATACTGTAGCCAGATGTCTGGGCACAAAAATCAGCGTCTGAATATACAGTACACAAGACCAACTCCCCAACATTTGCCAGGTGAGGACAAGCAGACAAAAAGCAAAAGCATCCTTCTTTTATCTTCTTTTATGTGGGTTGCCACCAAAAGGTATGGCATAGATTTAGGATAATCTTGCCAACCCAGATTTAGGGTGAGCCTTTCCATATCAAATAATCTAATCAAGAAGAATCTTTCACAGATGTGCCCAGCTGCATGGGTTTTAGTTGTGAAAGGACAACATAAATCCCATTGTCCCCACTTAAGGACCAGGCCTGATTTAGAAAGAAGGCCATAAGACACCAGCTCCAGAGACAGACCACAAATCCAGAACAGGAACCTAAAACCCTCTGCCGAAGAACAACCTGGGGATAATCACAAAAATGGAAGAATATCTTATCTCAAGATGGGCCATCTGTGTTGGGCAGCCCTATCTCATCCTATGGTTAAACGATCATGACATAGGAATGCAGACCACTGACCACCTGTGACCCCAAAGCACCCATGAAATTTTAAATTACCTAATCCTTCTAGAGAGTTTCCCCCAGTTCCCTATAAAAAGATCTGCGTGCCTTTGTCTGGGGTTGCCATTTCAAAAACATGGTTGACCCCCCTGCATGCTGATTCTTTCTGCAGAGTAAACGCTCTTTGTCTTTACATACTATCGGTGTCTGAAGTCTTTGTTCAGGGACCCGTAAGGTTGATTCCAGGTATAGAAGGCTCACAAGCAAGGTTATTCATCCCAGTCACACAATCATGTGGGTAGCAAAAAACCAAAAAATATAAATAAATAAATAAAATCTAATTTTAATGGTTAAATAAAAGAGTATACCAATAAAATGCATTTAAAAAAAAACCTCTTACAAACATAGTCTGGAGAGATGGTATCGCAGTAACAGCACTTGATGTTCTTCCAGAGGACCCAGGTTTGATTCCCAGAATTCACTTGGTAGCCTACAACTAACTCTCTGTAACACCAGTTCCAGGGGGTCAAACACCCTTTTCTGATCTTCTTGATTACCAAGTATGCATATGATGTTCATACAGAGATGCAGGCATACACTCAAACACATAAAAATATTTCTTAAAAACCTTGTGAATAGAACTTTTGAAACATTTCATTGGGCTTTGGAACAATTTGTTCTTTGTCCTCTCAAGTAATTTCGACATTATTTCAGTTAGCTGACAGAAATTGTAATCCCTGGGGAAGGTAGTCTTATAACTTAGTATTTATGGCTAGGAAAAGACAAATTTCAGAGGCGGAAGCTAACAAGAATCCATGTGTCATGGATTTTTCTTAAATTTTGATTTATTTTTAGATTCATTTTAGTTTATGCGAAGAAGCTTGCCCGTTTTTACAAACTCTTTGCGGTTTTGCCCTGTCTCCTGCAGCTGTGTTCAGACATAGGGATGCCTCTCTAGCCTGCATTCAGAAATAAAGAAGCACAGAAAAGACCCCATGGCCAACTGCCTACTCGGATCATACAAACACAGGAAGAAGGGAGGATGGAGCCCCTGATTAGGTAGACAATCCGTTTCCAGAGAATTGTAAATCCTTTTTCTTAAAATGTATAAAACATATAATATGAAGGGTGCTGTCTTGAATTGATTATTGTTCTAGTTAGGGTTACCATTGCTGTGATAAAAACACTATGACCTGGGGCTGGAGAGATGGCTCAGTGGTTAAAAGCACTGATTGCTCTTCCAGAGGTCCTGAGTTCAATTCCCAGCAACCACATGGTGACTCATGACCATCGGAAATGGGATCCAATGCCCTCCTCTGGTGTGTCTGAAGACCGTTACAGTGTACTCGTATAAATAAAATAAATAAGTCTTTAACAAAACAAACAAACAAGTCACTATGACCAAAAGCAAGTTGGCTAAAGAGTCAGAGATACCCCACTCCCACTGTTAGGAGTCCCACAAAACCTCCAAATTAAACAACCATGGACTTAGGGCAGGCCCGCGCAGGCTACATGACTGTTGCTTCAGTCTCTCTGAGCCCCTATAAGCCCTGTTTAGTTGATTCTGTGGTCTGTGTTCTCCTGATTGACCTCAAACCCTCTGGTTCCTACAGTCCGTCCTCCCACTCTTCTGCGGGATCCCTGAGCTCTGCCTCCTCACGTTTGACTGTGGTCTCTGCATCCGGTCCCATCAGCTCCGGGAGGAAGCCTCTCTAATGACGATCGGGCTAAGCACTGAACAATGAGCATAGTAGAATATCAGGAATCAGTTTATTAACTTCTTTTTGTCAGTAACGTTTAGTTCTACCCTAGGTCTCTGGGCCATTCATTCAGCTTCCGGTTCCTGGATCTTCAGGCAGTGTCTCCCGTTCCTGGTGTGGGTCTCAGGTTACACCAGTCGTTGGTTGCCCACTCCCACAAGCTCTGAGCCTCCATTGCCCCAGCACATCTTGCAGGCAGGATAGGTTATAGGTCAAAGGTTTTGTGGCTAGGCTGGTGTTCCAGTCCCACCCCTGGAAACCTTGCCTTGTTACAGAAGATGGTCAGTTCAGGCTCCATAGCCTCCATTACTAGAAGTCCTTGGTCACCCTCGTGTATTTCAGGAAGTGTCCACTGATTTAGGTTTCCACGTTGTCCTCTAAATGTCTCTCTATTCTGGTTATCTCACCCCATACTCTCTCCCTTCGTCCGTCCCTTCTCCATCCTGTTCCCACTCCGTCTGCTCTCAGTCGGCCTGCAAAATCTATTCTATTTCCCCTTCTAGGGAGATCCATGCATACCCGCCCTTGTCCCTACCCCCTACCTCCCCTGAGCCTTCTTTGTTACTTAGCCTCTCTGGTCTGTGGATTGTAGTGTGATTATCCTTTACTTAACAGCTAATACCCATTTACGTTTGTCTTTCTGGAACTGTCAAATATCTCAAGATTTTTTTTCTAGTTCCATCCATTTTTCTAACCACTGAGTACTACTCCGTTGTATAAATGTATCACATTTTTTTTTATCCATTCTACAGTTAAGGGACATCTAGGTGGTTTCTCTTTCTTGACTATTATGAATAAAGCCACTATAAACATAGCTGAGCAAGTGTCCTTGTGGTAGGATGGAGTATGCCCAATAGTGGTATAGATGGGTATTGAAGTAGACTGAGCGAAATTTTCTGAGGAACCACCATATTGATTTCCGTAGTAGCTATACAAATTTGTGCTCTCATCAGCAATGGAGGAATGTTCCCCTTGCTCTACATCCTCAGCAACATGAGCTATCACTTCTGTTATTTTATCTCAGTCATTCTGACAGGAATGTAAGATGGAATCTCAGTCATTTTGATTTACATTTCCCTGATGGTTAAGGATGTTGAACATTTCTCTAAGTGCTTTTCCACCATTTGAGATTTATCTATTGAGAGTTTTCTGTTTAGTCTGTACCTCATATTTTAAATTGGATTATTTAATTTAGTTTGTTAATATCTGCTTTCTTGAGTTCTTCACATATTTTGGATATTAACCTTCTGTTGGATGTAGGGTTGGTGAAAATCTTTTCCCATTCTGTAGGCTGTTGGTGTTGGTTTTGTCCTATTGAAAATGTCCTTTGACTTACAGAAGCTTTCCAGTCGCATGAGGTTCCATTTATTAATTGTTGATCTTAGGGCCTGCACTATCAGACGACAAAAGCTAGAAGATCTTGGTCAGATGTCATACAGAACCTAAGAGAACACAAATGCCAGCACAGACTCAAATACTCAGCAAAACTCTCAATCACCATAGATGGAAAAACCAAGATATTCCATGATAAAACCAAATTACACAATATCTTTCCAAAAATCCAGCCCTACAAAGGATACTAGATGGAAAACGCCAACACAAGGAGGGAAGCTACACCCTAGAAAAAGCAAGAAAGTAATCTTCTTCCAATAAACCCAAAAGAAAGTAACCACACAAACATAAAAATAACACCAAAAATACCAGGAAGAAACAATCACTATTCCTTAATATCTCTTAACATCAATGGACTCAATTCCCCAATAAAAAGGCATAGACTAACAAAAGTATTTTTCATATAAATCTTTAATTTTATCAAAAAATGTTTGTAATTCCTCTTCCAATTAATTTAGTAATGTTTTTATGTCTACCATTTTATCTGTATTATTTTCCACGATAATTTTCACTTTTAACATGTTTTTCTATATTTTTCTTCAGTTTTATCAGAAATACTTTCCATGTAAATCTTCAATTTTTTCAGAAAAGGTTTATAATTCCACTTTCAATCATCTTAGAAATATTTTTATGCCTACCATTTTATCTGTATAATTTTCCATGAAATAATCAGTTTTAACGTGTTTTTCTATATATTTCTTGAATTTTATCAGAAATATTTTCCTTGTAGATCTTCAATTTTAACAGAAAATGCTTATCATTCCACTTTCAATCAACTTAGAAATATTTTTATGCCTACTGTTTTATCTGTGTAATTTTCCATGATAATCTTCAATTTTAACATGTTATTCTATATTTTTCTACAATTTTATCAGAAATATTTTACATGTAAATCTTCAATTCTATTATAAAATGTTTCTACTCCTTTTTCAATTAATTTAGCAATGTTTTTATGTCTACCATTTTACTCTTTAATTTTCCATGAAATTTGTCAATTTTAGCATGTTTTTCTATATATTTCTTCAATTTTGTCAGAAATATTTTCCGTGTAAATCTTTGATTTTATCATAAGATGTTTTTGCTTCCTTTTTCAATTAAAAAAAAGAAAACAAAAAAATATGTGGATTACATTGACTGATTTTTATATGTTGAACCATCCCTGTAGCTCTGTGATGAAACCTACTTGATCATGATAGATGATCTTTTTGATGTGTTCTTGGATTTTGTTGTAAATATTTTATCAAGTATTTTTGCATCTATGTTCATAAGGAAAATTGGTCTGCAATACTCCATCTTTGTGTGGTTTTGGTGTCAGGGTGACTATAGCCTCATAAAATATCTATTTTGTGGAATAATTTGAGTATTGGCATTAGATCTTCTTTAAAAGTCTGGTAAAATTCTGTGCTAAATCCATCTTGCCCTGGGATTTTTTTTTTTTTGGTTGAGGAACTTTTAATGACTGCTTCTACTTCCTTAGGGTCTATAGGTCAGATGCCAGTTCCAGCAGTATGTTCAGTGATTCAAGGAGGGAATGTGGGATCGGTGGTTAATGTAGAGCAGTCACACACTCACACACACTTGGTGTATGAAGGAAGCTCCACCAAGCTCCAGCAACTTTGTTCTTTCTCTTAGCCTCTTTATACCACTTAAGACAAAAAATTCTCTTTGTGAGAAAAAAGATTACCTCATAGCCACAACTTACATTCTCCAAAACCAACCACTGTTGGGGTTTGTGAATTGCTGCACGAATCACTCAGACATGTATCTCTCATTCAAATAGGGATGGTTTATTGAATGCCTTACCTCAATCAGGTACACGACTCAGTGACATGATTCAGGCTCAGAAGCTGAACCATGAGCTGGAGTTAAGGGCCAACAGGCTTTTTAAGCCTGAGATATACAAACATTTGTGCCAAGTTATTCCACCAATCAGGACTTAAGGATAGGGGTATTTTCTTTGGAGCATGTCTTTGTTGTACACTTACCCTGTTCCCATTCGTTGGGTTATTTAAGTGTGGCAGGGGACTTGCCTTGCCTAACATTCATGTCTAAACTTGTTAACCAGGATGGGACTTGTCTAACATTCATGTTTTAACTTACAACCAGGGTGTCAGTTTCCCAAGTACAAGTAAATCTCTTTCTGCCAAGTAGAACGTCAGTTCCCAGGGAGGTCTTGAGAACTTAAACTTTCATTGACCCCTACTCAAAATGGAAGTCATATTCCAAATAGTTTCTTATATCTCTTATGTTGAGGTCCATGCCAGATGCAAATTATAAAAGAAAATACAATAAAAGCTTATATACAGGTGAAGGAAGTACCACTGGGTGGTTGGTTCTGGTCCAAACTTAATATAGCTGAAGGGTAGATTCTGCTTTTACATCCATTCTGTTAGTCTGTGTCTTTTTATTGGGAGGTTGAGCCCACTGATAGTCAGAGATATCAATGACCAATAATTGTCAATTCTTATTATGGTCGTGATGGTGGTTGTGGTGATGGTGGTGGCGATGTGTGTGTGTGTGTGTGTGTGCGCGCATGCGTTCATGTGCAAGTGTGATTCCATTTTCCATTCTCTTTGTTTTACTAGTGTGAGATTATTTTACCTGTGTTTTTATGGGTATAGTTAACCTCCTTGGGTTGGAATTTTCTTTCTAGGGTCTTCTAAAAGGCTGAATTTGTAGATATGTTTTGTTTAAATTTGACGTTATCATATTCCATGACTTTATCATGTGATATCCTTCTTTCTCCATTGATGGTGATTGAGAGTGTTGCTGGATGTAGTAGTCTGGACTGACATCCGTAGTTTCTTAGAATCTGTAGAACATCTGTCCAGGCCCTTCTGGCTTTCAGAGTCTCCACTGGGCAGTCAGGAGTAATTTTGATAGATCTACCTTTATATGTTATTTGCTCTTTTTCCCTTTCAACTTTCAATATTCTTTCTTTGTTCTATATGAGTAGTGTTTTGATTATTATGTGGTGAGGGAACTTTCTTTTTTGGTCCAGTCTATTTGGTGTTCTGTATGCTTCTTGTATCTTTATAGGTATCTCCTTGTTTAGGTTAGGAAACTTTTCTTCTATGATTTTGTTGAAAATATTTTCTGGGACTTCGAGTTGGGATTCTCGTCCTTCTATTCCTATTATTCTTAGCTTTGGCCTTTCTATATGCTTTTTGTCAGAAACTTTTTAGACTTCACATTCTCTTTGACTGATGTCTCTATCTCTTCTATTCTGTCTTCAATATCCAAGATTCTCTCTTCCATCTCTTGTATTCTGTTGGTGATGCTGTCATCTGTAATTTCTGTTAACTTACATAGAATTCCCTCAGTATGTGTTTTCTTTATTATTCCTAGTTCCATTTTTAGGTCTTGAACAGTTCTATTTGTTCATCAGTTTATTCAACTGTTTGTTTCTTTTTTTTCTCTTGGCTTTCTTTAAAGTATTTACTCATTTCCTCCAATTTTTTTTTTGGTCTTTTTCTAGATTTCTTTAAGGAATTTACTCACTTCTTTAAAGACCTCTGTCATCTTCTTTTTCTTGTGCTTCAGCTGTGTTGGAATATTCAGGGCTCGCCGTCATTGGATAGCTGGGCTCTGGTGGTAACATATTGCCCTGGCTGTTGCTGGTTATGTTCTGACAGTTTAGAAATTTGGGTTTGGGGTAATTACAGGTCTAGGTGCTGATTTGTGGGTTTGTTTTTGTTGGATAGGTGTTTTGTTTCTTGATTTCTGTTTCCTCTCTGGTCTTATGCCCTGCATGGCTTATGGTTGAGCATGGGGGGTCTCCACCAGAGTTGGGGGCTGTACTTCAACTGGTGGCAGGCATGATCTCATGTTGAGCAGGGGCCCTCTGCCCAAATTGGGGATTGGAGTTCAGGTGGCCTGGATGGCCTCTGATCCAGCAGGGAGTCTCTGTGCAAGTTGGAGGCTGGTACACGGCAATGAAGAGGGAGAAGGGATTGGGGATAGTGTTGGGGTGGGACATCGAGAGAGTGAACGAGGTCTGTGGGTGGGCAGCCTACCTGGAGTTCTGGTGGCTGGTGTGGCCTTTGGTTCAGCAGAGTATTTTTCCCTGAGTTGGGAACTGGAGTATGGTGATGAGGAGCGGAGGGGGATTGGCTCCTCAATCATTTGGGGGTAGGAACCAAGAGAGTGAAGAAAGCACGTGTGTGGGCACCTATGTGGTCTTCTGGAAGGCGTGGCCTGTGTGGGTGTCTGCCTCGGGGAGCCAGGAGAGTGGAAATGCTCTGTGCTAGCTGGACCACCTGGTCTCTCTAGTCATTCCCCTTTCTTCTCTTCTTTCTCTTTTTTCTTCTTTTTTTCTTTCTTTCTCTTGTTCCCTCCCCTCCTCTCCCCTCCCCTCCCCTCTCTTTCCCTTCACTTTCCTTCCCTTCCCTACCCTTTTTTTTTTCCTTTTGAGATAGGGTCTTACAATGTATTCTGCTGATTTGGAACTCTCTATGTAGACCAGGCTGGCCTCGAACACACAGAACCACCTGCCTCTACTTCTTGAGTGTTCTATAACCTATACACTTCTTCCCACAGACTGGCCTGACATTGAACTCACAGCAATCCTCCTATCTCAGCCTCCCAAAACCTGGGGTTACAGGTGTGAGCCACCACACCTAGCAGATTTGAGCTATGTTCAATCAAGAAATAATGTTATCTGTTAGGGTAAGGTCTGATGGATGACTTTGGTTGTATGAATACATAATAGTCATACTCTAGATATGTTGCATCCCGTATCAAACCAATTCACGAATATTTAAATTGTGTTGTACTTCTGATTTGCAATCTAATAAAGAGATGTTTCAGAAAATAAAAAGAAAAAAGTGGCTGTATATAAAAGTAGAACTGTAGACAATTTCTTCTCCTTCAAATTTATGTGTATGTGTGAGTGTATGCCACACGTGTGTGTGTGCCCATGGGGACCGGAAGAGAGCACTGGATCTCCTAGAGCTGGAGTTACAGGCAGTTGTATGCTGTCTCACGTGGGTTCTGGCAACCAAACACAGATCTTCTACAAGAGCATTGAGACCTCTTAAACCCCCAAACCTTCTCTCCAGCTATGCCCATGGAAAAGTTCAGTAGTGGACGGCTCCCCCATTCTCCTGGAATGGATGAGATCCTCCTGATCTGAAGGACATGTAGCAAGTTTCCTTCTGTGCAACCTCCCCTTCTGACTTTGGAGCAATTTGTCCTTATTCAGCGAGGAACATTGTAATGTGGCTGATGCCCCAGGCTTAATCCAGCCATGAGCTCTGTAAATACAGTAATGCATCTTAGGTGATAGAGTCAAAGACTAGAGGACCACTATCTAAACCCTTAAGCCCAGCATCACTCTCTGCATTTTAAAGCATGTGTAGCAAAATTTCAGCATTCTTTTTGGGCCACTAACCCTATGTCCAGTCCCACATTTTGGCATGGGCACACCTATCACATTGCCAACACACATCACATTGCCAACACACATGGCTTCTTTAAAATGACATCTTTCAGGGCTGCAAAGCTGGCTCAGAACTTAAGAGCACTGACTGCTCCTCCAGAGTTCTGTTCCCAGCACCCACATGACAGCCTGTTGCCCTCTTCTGGCCTCTAAAGGCACCAGGCACACACATGGTACACACACATGGGCAGACAAACAGTCATACACATAAAATAAAAACAAATCTTTTAGTCCTGCAGTGGTGCTGTGATCCTCAATCCCATCACTCAGGAAGCAGAGGCCGGTGGGTGAGGCCAGCTTGGTCGACAGAGTGAGCGTTACACAGAAAAACTCTGTCTTAGGGGAAAAAAAACCTTTCAGATACTTGGTAGCTTTTTATATGTACTTACATTTTATGGCTTGAGCAGTTTTATGGGTGTTCTTAAAGTGAATTCCAATATTTGGACCTCTTTATTTATATGATTTTATAAGGTTTTCTGGGTCAAGAGAGTAGTGAGTACCATCTTCAGAGGCTGGGCCAGACCACTTACAGGAAGAGCTGTTCTTTTTCTTCTCATCCTTGTCATAATAGACATGACCTAATAAATGTGACTCAATAGCACATAAATACTAGCAGAGTCCGTGGTGTCTGTGGCAATGCCAAGTGTAGCAACTTCTGGAGGTGAAACAAACACTCTCCACAGCAAGGATGACACACTTCAGAGCTTACTGACTTAGCTAGCAAAGGCCACTGTATTTGTCATATTTCTCCTACTGGACTGTTCTTCTCATGATTTTATTAATTCTAATCTGCCAGTTATGCACTTTATTGAGATAAAATCCACATAACATAAAGTTCCCAATTTTTAAGATTTCAAAGTGCACAGTTGAGTGGTTTAAAAATGTGTATTCCCAGTGTTGCATAACATTTATGACTTTGTTAATTCCAGAATAATTCCGACACTCCAGAACCAACCTCACACCTCCTATCTCTCTCAACTTTTATCCCCTGGGAACTACTATGCTCTATTTTCTTTCCATGCGTTTGTTCTTTTCTGTATGTTTCATATAAGTGGAATCATAAATCTTGTAGTCTTTTCTACTTGCTTTCCCCCCCCTTGTGCCTGAGCTTTTCTAGATTCATTGACACTGCAGATGTGTCAAGACCTCATTTCTTTATCATTATATGGAACACCCCCTGTCTGTTCACTAGGTGGACATTTGAGATGCTTGTACATTTTGGTTTTTACAAATGACGTGTGTGGTGTTTGAGATTGAACCCAGGGTCTTGCACATCTCTCATAGTTGCTCTCCCACTGAGCTGAGATCCAGCCCTTAGCTTATTGAGACAGTGTTTCACGCTGCGTCTCAGGCTGGCCCTCAATACATGATCCCTGTGCCTCAGACTCCTAAGTGCTGAACGATGAGATAAGCATATGCCACTGCATTCTGCTGTTTGTTGTTTTGTTTCGTGTTTTTGACAAAGTCTGTTATGTAGCTCTAGGTGTCCTGGAGCTTGCTGCATAGACCGCCTTCACTCTGAATTCACAGAGATCCACCTGCCTCTGCACACAAGTCCTAGGATTAAAAGCAGGCAACACCTCATTTGACTATGTCTTAAAGAAATGCCAGACTAATTTCTACAGTGGCCACACTATTTTATAGTCCCTTCAAGGATGTCTGAGTTCTAATTACTTTGTATCCTTGCCAGTGCTTATGGCTTCTTAATGTTACATAGTAGGTCATTTACTAGATGTAGGGATTTCTGTGTGTCAACTTTCCTCTGAGTACTTCTGCTCTATCTCATACACTGTAGTGTGATTTATTTATTCATTTATTTATTTATTTATTTATTTATTTATTTATTTATTTAATGTGAGTACACTGTAGCTATCCTCAGACACACCAGAAGAGGGCAGCAGATCTTATTACAGATGGCTGTGAGCCACCATGTGGTTGCTAGCAATTGAACTCATGACCCCTGGAAGAGCAGTCAGTGCTCTTAACCACTGAGCCATCTCTCCAGCCCTGTAGTATGTTTTTTAATGTGAGAGGTAGTGTCATTATATAACCCAGGTAGACCCTCCTGAGTGCTTAGATGACAGGCATGAGCCATACATAGTGCCTTAGGCTTATTAGGTTATTTTAGTTCACATCTATCTCAAATTCTTTTATTTTCTTAAAAAAAAAAAGATTTATTTATTTATTTATTTTCCGTATATGAGTACACTGTAGCTGTCTTCAGACACACACCAGAAGAGGGCAGCAGATCCCATTACAGATGGTTTTGAGCCACCATGTGGTTGCTGGGAATTGAACTCAGGACCTTTGGAAGAGCAGCCAGTGCTCTTAACCTCTGAGTCATCTCTCCATCCTTCAAATTATTTTCTAATTCCCATCAAAATTTCTTTTCTGACTGATTAGTTGTTTAAAAGTGTATGGTTGGTGAGTTCTTTAAATTTTCTTCCACTTTTGATTTTTTTTTTTTTTTTTTTGGTTTTTCGAGACAGGGTTTCTCTGTGTAGCCCTGGCTGTCCTGGAACTCACTTTGTAGACCAGGCTGGCCTCGAACTCAGAAATCCTCCTGCCTCTGCCTCCCAAGTGCTGGGATTAAAGGCATGCGCCACCACTGCCCAGCTCCACTTTTGATTTCTAATTTCAATTTGTTACTAAGTATTGTTATTGCTGTGAAGAGACATCATGACCACAGCATTTAGTTGGGTCCAGCTTATAGTTCAGATAATTAGTTCATTATCATCATGGCAGGAAACATTGCAGTGCACGGGTAGACATGATGCTGGAGACGTAGCTAAGAGTTCTACATCTGAATCTGCAGGCAGCAGGAAGAGTGACTATGGGCATGGCTGGAGCATTTGGAACCTTAAAGCCTACTGCTGGTGACACACTTCCTCCATCAAGGTCACACCCACTAATAGTGCCACTCCCTATGAGACTATGAGGGCCATCTTCATTCAAACCACCACAATCAGCATCAGCATCATCAGTAAAGATACTTGTGTGTGTGTGTGTGTGTGTTTGTGTGTGTGTGTGTGAGAGAGAGAGAGAGAGAGAGAGAGAGAGAGAGAGAGAGAGAGAGAGAAAGACTTCTTTATTTTTTACATTATTGAAAATTGGTTATTTCTCCATAACAGGTTTATCTTAGAGAATATTCCAAGTATTAAGAGAGGAATAGACATACATACATACATACATACATACACATTATATATGTATTGAAATGCGTTTTCCCCCATAGGATAGAAAACATGGCATGAACAGTTCTCTATCACTAAACTATTCTACCAGCCCTGCTCTTCCACAGTTGTGTGAGACATTCTACACACACATGCATCTGTTGGTTCTGCTTGGTTTAAGTGTATTCTTCGAGTCTTCTGTATTTTCATTTCTTTGACATAGAGTCCGTATAACCCAGGCCAGCCTCAGATTCACTATGTAGCTCAAGCTGACCTTGAACTCATGGTGATCCTCTTGTCTCTGCCTCCTGAGTGTTGGAATTATAGGTAAGAATTACCAAATCAACTTCCATTTTCTTATTTGTTATAGAGCACAGAAATTTCTGGATACAAATGTCTTTATGTTTTTCTAATTCTGTACCCTTTTGTTTCATGAGTTTTGGGGCTCTGTGGTCTGTCAACATATATGTATTCTAATTGTTGTGTCTTTTTGACGTGTTGATCTTTTTATCTTTACATATCTAATCTAATCACAGAGTCCTAGGGCTGGGTAGATTACATGTCTTCTTCTGTAAGTCTCTATGTTTAAGTAGAGAGTTCTATGAATTTGTGTAGGTGTAGGCACAACATGTGTATGGAAGTCAGAGGTCAACCATGGGTGTCAGTCTTTGCCTTCTATCTTGCTTGAGACAAGATCTTTTTATTGCTTGCCATTCTGCACTTGTGAGCATCTGGGAACTGCCTGTCTCCACTGTAGGAGAGCTGGAAAACAGACACATGCTATTGTGTCCAGCTTAGTGTGAGCTCTGGGGATTGGAACTCAGATCCTCACCCTTAACACCACAAGAGCTTTATCCATGGAACCATCTTCATCAATGCATTTTTCTTTAGCACAATTACTCAACAGAAAGCCATATGTGTCCTTTGGTTATTTGTCATCTGTATATCTCTTAGCTTTCCCCTCAATCCTTACATAAATATCTAATTGTGTTCATTGATATACATGTTCTATCATTTTAATTCTTTTGGCATTTATTTTATTTTACTGTACATTTTTTGTTATTTTCTTAGTGGTTGCACTTGAAATCAACATGAACATATTATAACAATCTACTTCAAATTAATTATAACTTAATTTCATGAGTATAGTATATCAGTCAGAGCTCAAGAGAATAACCGAACTTATAGAATAAGTCTTTCTCTGTATAGAAAGGTTTTTTGATTTGTTTTGTTTATGACTTATAGGCTGTGGTACATACAGCTCACCCAACAATGGCAGGCTTGGAATGGAAAGTCCAAGAATCCAGTAGTTGCTCAGTCCATGAGGTTGGATGTCACAGCTGGTCTTCAGTGTACACTGGGATCCTGAAGAGGCAGGCTCTAATGCTGGTGAAGGAACGCACATGCTAGCATGGTTAGAGCAAGAAGACAAAGAGCTAAAGCCTCCTTCTTTCACGTCCTCATATTAGGCTTTCAGTAGAAGGTGTGGTTCAGAATATATACAGATTAAAGGTCTGGATTAAAGAAGTAAGACACTTTAAAGATCCATTTTATAAGGAGATCGGACCCACTTCAAATTAAGCAGAAATCCCTTACAGCTGTGCTCTCTGCGTTGGAGTTTTAGTTAAATGCGGTTGTAGTCAAGTTGACAACCATCACATGTAGAAAGCGTTACGTGTACCATTTTCTTCCTCTTCTCTCTGCTATTATTAGAAACCACAGCTTTTTTCATTGTATGCACATCAACAGAGATTCATAACTTTTGTTTTCTGCAGTTGTCTTTTAAATAATATTACAAAAAAAAAAACGAAATGGAGAGCAAAAATACACTAATGCCATTGGCGTTACTTCTGCCCTGTCATCTGGTTTGGAGTATCACCTTCTATTCTCTCACTTCAGCTTGAAGGACTCTGGTTCCAGGCAGTGTGACTCTCCTGGTCACAAGCTTTCTTGGCTGCTTCGTTTTGTAGTAATTTTGTTGGATATAACTTTTTTTCAATTTAGTTTTATTTTGCGTATGGGTTTTTTTGACTGCATGTATCATATGCATGCCTGGTCAGAAGAGGGTGTCAGATCTCCTGGAACTGAAGTTACATACAGATGGTTATGAACCGCCATGCTGGTGTTGGGAGTGAAACTTGGGCCCTCTGGAAGAGTAGTCAGTGCTCTTACCGGTTAGCATCTCTCCAGCTCTGAATAAAAATTTTATTGACAGATTTTCCCTCTTAGCACTTTGGAAGTTTTCCAGTGTGTGTTTGGTCTTGATGGTTCCTCATGAACACCAGCTGTTTGTTTCAGTGACAATTGCCTGGAAGCCATGTTTCCTCTCTTTTGCCACTTATAAGACTCTTTGTCTTTTCATAGTTTGATGATGCTGCATCTTGATACATGGTTTTGAGGATATTCCACTTGGGATTGGTTGGGCTTCTTTGATTCATGTATTTAATCAAAATTGGAAGCTGTTGCCTACTGTTTCCTCAAATATCTGTTCTTCTTCCCTCTTTTTCTTGACTCACAGCCCCAGTTATGTGTAGGTCAGAAAATTTTGAGACAACTGGTAGGTCCTTTTTTTTTCTTTTGGCACTTCTCAAAACATAGTCTGTAGGCCAGAAACATCAATATCTCCTGGGAAATTATTACAAATATAAATTCTCAGGCCTCACCCAGACACACTGAAGAAATTTTGCGTACAAGAGAGGCTGGCTTTTTTGTTTTTAGTTTTTTTTTTTTATAAACTCTTCAGGCAAATTTTAAAGTGTGTGTGTGTGTGTGTGTGTGTGTGTGTGTGTGTGTGTGTGTGTGTGTTCAACATGCATGTGGAAGTCAGAGGACAGTATTGTGGAGCTAGTTCTTTCCTTCATCTTTATATGGGTTCCAGGGATTAAACTCAGGTTTCCAGACTTCCCTGCCCTGCACCTTTACTTGCTGAGCCATCTTACCAGCTCCCCCTTCAAGGGAATTTGATGTATGCTGATGTTTAAGAGTCAACAATTTGTTGGAGCTGGAGAGATGGCTCAGAGGTTAAGAGCACTGACTGCTCTTCCAGAGGTCCTGCGTTCAAATCCCAGCAACTACATGGTGGCTCACAACCATCTGTAATGAGATCTGATGCCCTCTTCTGATGTGTCTGAAGACAGCTACAGTGTACTTATATATAATAAATAAATAAATCCCTTTTTTTTTTTAAAAGGAGTCAATGATTTGGAAGCTTTGGTTTTTACTGATTTATCTTTCCTTTGTACCTCTCAATTAACTGATTAAAAGTTCTAGTCAAGTCACATTTTTATTAACTTGCTAAGCTTTGAAAATATGGTAAAATGTTTCTCTTCTTAATGTCATGGAAACCTGTCTTATAAGAGACTTCTGGACCTCTCTTCATTGGATGCAAAGTTTTTTTTTACACACTCTGGACACACCTTTATTGGATGCAAAGTGTCATTTACACTCTCTGGACCCACCCTCATTGAGTGCAGAGTCATTTACACAAAAGTGATAGAAGGCTATACAAAATCTGCCCAAACATAGTTTTGTGTAGTCATTGTAAGGGCTTGAGGACATAGAGACTCACTCTAAAACTGGAGCAGAATGGTTCCAGACAGAGGCAGAAAAAAGAGCCCTGGGATCCCTGAAGACTGGAGGAGAGAAGATGAGGAATTGTAGGCTGTGTGTGGAGGTGTGGCTTTTAAGCAGCTTTGTCTGTGCATTAGTAAAAACTTTCTATTCTGGCTCCTAAACCCAATGTCCTGTGGCTTAGTCAAGTAGATTTTGTCCTGCTTAGCATAGAAGTGTTACAGAAGCAATCATGGAGTGAGATGTATTTCATTTACCATTTAGTTAGGCAGAAGGTTCTAGGAACAAATTAATAAACTGTGCAGAATATAAACACTGGCAAAATTCTACGGAGCTGTGCTGTAAGCTTCTATTTACTTACAGTCCAACTTGTGAGCTATTTTGGGGTGAAGACAAAATAAGGTCCCATACACAAGGCTCTCAGTGTGGAAACTGCTGGTACTCACTCTGCCATATCATGCTAACATTTGTTGTGGGTTGCTAATTCGTTACATCAGGGATGTGTAGTTATAGCTTATCTAAACTGAAACTGCATGTCTGCACCAGTGTAAATGACTTTCAGTTACTTATTATTGTGTAACAAATCACCCAACCCTGTAGTTTAAAACACTGGCACTAATCAACTTGTGGCTATGCAATGTGGGCAGGACTCTGTGGAACAGCTTCTCTGTGTCTCCGATGGTATTAGTGAAGGTGCCTCCAAAGACCAGTCAGAGGGTAGGTGATGAGTGAAATTATCTGCAGGCTTACTCAATACCCTGTCTGGAACTTGATTCTGGCTGTTGGCCAGCTAGCTCTCTTCTATGTGGATTTTGCTGAATTCCAGCTATATTGAAGATAGTCTTTCCCCTCCCACCCCCCCAGAAGGTTCAGAAGTCTGAAAGAATAGACAGCTAAATGGAGTTTTCATTTCGATTCTGCCATTTTCTGTGTTGCTTACAACAAGCTCCCCCTCCCCCTCCTAAATCTCAGTTCTCAAATTTTATAAGTCAGGACTTATTCTCAATTGCCCAGAAGATGCTGAGGCAAAAGTTAGAGTGGATGTAATTTATTTGAGAGCTATTTCCGGTACATATCAGAAAGAAGCTGGGAAAAGATGCAGGGAAAGAAGCCAGGAAACTGTACTTAATCAAGAAGATACTACAGTCAGAAACTGGAGCTCAAAGGACACCCCATAGTTACCTCCCTGATGTGTAAAGAGAGCCTGGGTATTTCCATATCAGCTCAATTAATACCCCAGTACTATTGGCCTGCAAATTCCAGGTGGGCTTGAAAAATCTAGAGGCAGAGGTGAGACGCTGATGGAATAAAACTCAGCAGGTTTGCATTGAAAACAGTGAGTGCTGAACGGATGTGAGCATTCTTTATTGAAAAATAATTTTTTCTAAAGATTATTGAGTAATTAAACGAGATAGCATTAAAAAGGAAAATAAAAAATCCATTCCTGATGTTAAAGTACTCCTGGTGCTTTAATATTCTTCACAACGGTGTTTAGAGGAGAGTCTAAGGGTCCTGGAGCTTTCCCAACACTGCCTGTCTGTCAGACGATGCTTAGCTGCATAAAGGCAGTCTGACAGAATGGCGTTTGTGGTAAGTGGGTTAGCCGCCTTAGTGAATTTCAGGGCTGATCCATAGACTAGGTGCCTCCTCACTGAAGACCACCTTTAGATGCTCCTCCGGGGTTTCCTTGTCACTCTTACCCACTTAGGATGACCCCTCTTTATCTTTCTCCAGCTTCCACTCCATCCTCCACCGTGCTTTCTGGGACCAAGATCTGAGGTTACAGCCTGTGAACGTCTGGCTGCAAACCCAACACTAAGACCACTGCGTTCCTAAGTTGGTAGTCATTTGATAGTATTTTTTTTAAATGGAGGAGTGAAACAATACAATATTTAGGAAGGTTTTGAAGCGCAAGCTTGGATGACAGGAAAGATGGAAAAGCAAGATCTCCACCCACCCATCCCCGGTGTATGCATGAGCATGTACGTATATCTTGAAGTTATTGCAACTATCCATTTTGAGTCGTGCGAGGTTACAGATCTGTCTTGACACCAAACTCAAAGAATATGAACGAAGGGGCAGATGAGAAATGGACAAAGCGAGACCCCTCATTACAAAATAAGTAATGGTCTCTTGTGGCTCGGGTCCTAGTTCAGGCAGCTTCTGACAGCTTGGCAATTTCCAGGGAATAAAAGATTGCAGGCTGCACCTCAGAGGATTTCGGCTCAGACCCAGACACCGCGCCAACAACAGGGTAAGCGCGCCAATCCTGTTTCCTTCGGTAGCAGAAAAGCACGGGATAGGCTAGCATCCTTCCCGGAGCTGCTCTAGATGCGATGCTGAGTACCAGCCGGCTGCAGGCACCCAGGCGGAGCCATTGCCTCCTTCAGCGTATAGGCCGTGAAAGTCGTGCACAGACAGACCCTCAAGGGGTCTGGGCGCCGGGGTTTCCCCGCAGCACCACACGTTCCCTCCAGCCCCGCGCTGTTGCTGGGGTCCGGGCACCGCCCTCTTTCACTACCAGCCAATGGCGACGCGGCAGGAGCACCGCCCAGATACAGCACAGACCAATAGCAACGCAGAAAGGGCAACGCCCAGCTCCACCGTGGGCCAATGGTAGTGTGCCCCGGCGCCCGGGCCGCCCAAGCCAGGCGAGGAGGCGGGCGGGAGGCCACTGGCTCCTCCCCGCTCCCCTCTGACCCGGTGTCTAGTCGCTCTGTCTTCCTGTTCTAAACCACGTGGACGCGTCGGGGGCTGGTGTGGCTCCGGTCGCGCTCCCGGCTCCCCGGCCTCTGCGGACGGCGCGCACATGGCGACCCAGGCGCACTCCCTCAGCTACGCGGGGTGTAACTTCTTGCGCCAGCGGCTGGTCCTGTCCACCCTGAGCGGGCGCCCGGTCAAGATCCGCAGGATTCGGGCCAGGGACGACAACCCGGGCCTCCGAGGTGACTTGGGAGGGGGCACGAGGAGTGGGGATCCGGGGTCGCAGCCCGGAGTGGCCACTGGGCGCGTGGGAGGGATGGTGGTCGGGCGGCGCGGGAGGCAGATCTGTCTGCTTGCTGCGCCACGCGTGGAAGGATGCCCTGCGGGTCCTGGGCGCGGGTAGTAAACAGCTACACGTTTTCCTGGCTAGCTTGTTGCTATGAATCGTAGGCATCGCCCACTCGCTTCCCTCTCTGGAGTCTCTTGCTTTCGCCATAAACCTCCCAGGAGAAAAACAGTTTATTGGACTAACATGTAGTGATTGAGTGAGTGGACGGACAGACATTGGAGAGAAAAGTACCACTGATTGGTTTCCCGATCTCATCCAAAGCAGGTCTCTGAAACCGCTGTCCGCTTGGACACCAGTTTTTGTCGCCATTATTTATCGGCCCCTGCCCTATCTCTTCGGGAGTGTATTATACAATTTTATTTTTAAATGATGCGCTTGTTTCTATTATTCACCGATGTGCGCAGTAGAGAAGCTTTGAAACAGGGTTTTGTTTTGTTTTTTTGAACCGGGGTCTCATGTTTCCTAGGTTGGCCTCAAACTAGGTATGTAACTGAAGATGCCCTTCAAGTTCTTTACCTCCACCTCCCGAGTGCTGGGATTACAGGCCTGCTACAGAACGCTCAACCAAGATAGTTTTTATGTTTTAGACCTAGTTGTCTTGACTTAAGGAAAAGGAAGGCCAAACAATAAACTGTAGGCTTCAAAGGTCTTATTGATTTATCTGTCCCACAAAGATAGGTTGAACCCATCATTTGAACCCATGTCTCATAAAATGGCCTTGGTTTGCCGATGTTCCCCTAGAATTTAGGTAGGTGTTCAAAAGCAACTCCTAGATCTCTCCAGATAAAGACAATTGAATCGATTAAAACCAAAAAGAGAAAACCTGTGTGTAGCCTGAAGGTGGGGGGCACTGTAGTTGGTTATGGAGACCTCCTGGGTCAGGCTGGTGAATTTATTTTTGCAGAGGTTTTTGTGCTGGAAGGCTAGGCCATTTCATCATCTGTCTGAATATTTGTTTTTTATAATTTCGTTGCTGCCACTCTTAAAGTTTTGTGCATGTTAATGGAAATAGAAGGTTAGGAAAAAGGAAACTAGAAGGCTTAGTAAGGTGATGAGTAAAGTCTCTGTCTTCCCTGTACTGCTGGAGAGAGCACTGGGCTTGGTGACACAACCAATCTCAGCACTCAGTAGGCTGAGGCGGGAGGATCCCAAGTTCAAGACCAGCTTGGGCCACACAGTGAGTTTTTGTCTTAAAAAGCTGGGAGGCAGAGGCAGGTGCGTGTCTCTGAGTTAGAGGCCAGCCTGGTCTACACATGTGAGTTCCAGCCTAAACAGTGCTACAAAGTCAGACCCTGTTTTGGAAGAAGGAAACCGTTTTACAGAATTAAAAACTGAAAGCAAACAGTCAGAAACCTCAGACGTTGAGGAGAGACTTCTAAATTGGCTGCTCTCCTTCCCTCAGAACTCTTACCCCCAACCCCTCCGCACCCCCAGTTTTAAATCTGGTCCTTGGGAGAAGTTATTGCTTGGGTTGCTTTGTTGTGTTTCCAACCCCAGATTAGCCTGGAGACCTCGCTTCTGCCTTGACCACCGGGCACTAGGTGTCCCCCCCCCCAAATGTATTTATTTGTTTATTTTGATCAAAAGTGCTTTAGCCTGGAGACTTAGGCTTTCTTTCACAAACAATGTTGCCCATAAGATAGAATTCAGCGTTATAGATGCCTTCCAATACGGTATTTCAATGTTTCTAGGAACTCACAGGTGAGTTCTCTATCTTTCAAAAGCAGGACTTTGCCCTTGGCATTTTTCTGAAAAGCTAGGGATTCTGGTATCTAGAGAGGCTGGTATTTCATGGGGTGTACCACTGTAGAAAATAATTTGCTTTATCCCATGTCTTAGGGTTCTATTGGTGTGGAAAGACACTATGACCAAAAGTTTACAGTTGTAGTTGATCAGGAAGGGAAGTCAGGATAGGTGCTCAAACCAGAGATCAAGAACCTTTTATACCACAGGGCTACCTGCCTGGAGACAGGGGGAAGGGGACAGGGGACAGGGGGCAGGGGTGGGACATCATTCACAGTGGGCAAGGAAATGTACTCAGGCTTGCCTATAGGCCAATCTGATGTGTGTACTTTCTGAATTGAAATTTCCTCTCCTCGGCTGACTCTGGTTTGTGTCAAGTTAACAGCAAAACCTAACTAACACACCTTCTCAAGATTCTAATGTAATAGAGACGGCCACTTGAGGTTTTATGCTGGCTTAAGGGTGTACTTGGTTGGTTACTTACAGAGAGACCACGTTCCACATTTGTAGACTTAACATGCCTGTGAATACATACATAAGTATGCAAAATATGCACATATACATAAACGCATGTATGAGGCCTTGGACACATGATTTGGGTTCATAGTTCAGTCCTCAGTAGCACCTTCCATCTGCCTGCCTCTTCCAGACTCAGGTTATGGAACTTGGAAAAAAACTCCGAGAATACCCAGTGCAGTCTCCAGCTGGAACCAGTGTAAGACCGGTCCCATCCCCCAAAGGGAGTGCGTGTGGAGGAGGCTGCCTCAGGACCATTCACTAGTTTATTGAGCCTCGTGTTGTGCAAGGCTTTGGGGAGGGCAGTCTAGATAGACGCTGGTTGCATTTGCACTCCGGGACCTTGTCCTTTAAACCGGAAGAACTTGAGTGGACTAGCACGGTGAAGTATCTATCGAGAGTCTAGTGTGGTGGAGGGACTCAGTGGACCCAGAGCAGAGAATAACCTGGCAGTTGTAGGGAAGACTTTCTGGATGTCCTTCTGTTGTGACAGTGGAAATGGTGGCTGAGGGTCATTACAGGTGAAGGAATTCTTTTAAGTCATCCCCCTGAAAACTTTGTGTATGTCTGCGTACGAGAGTGTCCCACAGTGCTCCCTCGGGTGGTCCTCTGGCCCATGCATGCATCTGATTGTATATACACACTCACCCTTACACATAAAAGAGATGCCAAAACAAAACTCATTTCTGCCTCAGGTTCTTCTGTTGGTAAAGAGGGGGTCATTCTACCTGCTTTACGGGCTTTCTGTGAGGGCTAACTAAATCCTTAGATGCAGTGAGCAGGACCCAGTGAGCAGGAGGAACAGACATTAGCTGGCTTAGTAAGAGTCTCCTGAAGCACTGGGTAAAGTTGTGCTGTCTGGTGTCCCAAGCCTTTCCCTACCTTCTTTGGGACCTTTTAAATATTTAAATTATGTTGTCCTTTGAAGTATCCCTTTTAAGTGCTGATTTCTGCTTATTTGCATGTCATTGGTAGTTTCATCCCTGGTATGTTGACAGTATTTATAGACATTTTTTAGATGTTGCTGGGGGTAGTTGTCAAGTAAGGAGAGCCCAAGGAGCTATTACTACCCTATAATACACAGGATGGACCCCACTGTCAAGAATTTTATTCTGTATATTAGTAATAAGTCTATTAAAGTGTCAGTACTGGTGCTGAACAACTCTGTTTTAGTAGATTTTAATAACTAAAGCTTTTTTAACGTAATTTTTTAATTCTTTGGGAATTTCACATCATTCACCCCAATCACTCTCATTTCCCAGTCCTTCCATATCCGCTCTCTATCCTTGTAACCCCCCCCACACACCATGCAAAAGACAATTAAAAAGACAAACAAAACCATCTTACTGACCCCACTGAGCCCCTCTATCTTTGCAGCGCAGCCTTCTCTAACCCACAGCTGTCCCATCTCCAGTTCTGCTGTGTATGTTATCATTCCGCTCCGCTGTGTTTCCTGTCTCTCTATCACTTAGTCGTTCCTGTAGTGGCTTTGGAAGCTGAGTGTGTCTGTCACACTGTAGACCCTTTTGCCCAAATAGCTTGACTTGAAATACTCATTGCAATGAGTTCTTGGTCTGGTTCACGGCCTCTGGCATCTGCTATGCCATCAATACTGAACCCTCACCAAGACTCTTCTGGGATATCTTGCTGTTGCCCTGAGTCATGGAGGTCCTGTAGTTTTGGTTCTGCAGGACAGGCCCCTTCGTGTGCTCCAGCAGTTCATAGATGGGGTAGATGCTGGGGTGAGCCAACTGAGGTCCTGGATCTGGGCCTGGTGGTGCTGCGTTGGTCAGCCCACCAGCTCTTCCATGCCTACACCATTGGGCCAGCGCCCCTGCAAAGGGTGGGTAAAGCTTTTCTTTATACTCCAGATTCATAAGAACATAGGGTACGCTGCTGTAGGGAAGGCTGAGTTTGAAGCCAGTCTGGCTGCAAAGGAAGACCCTCCTTGGTTTCAGGAGTGGATGAAGACTCAGGTCATGCCCAAGCCCTGGAAATTCAGGCAAAGGAGTGAATCTGTTAAAGAAAACTTCTGTCTTCCTGGGCAGAGAGGTTTGAATAATGGGAAGAAATTGGACTCTGAAGAAAGATGATCTGGAGGGATTCCAGTTAACTCTGTAGAGACACCTGGTATGGTGGCACACACCTGCTATAACTCCAGCACCCAATGGAGGCAGGAGGTTAGCTCAAAGGCCATCCTGAGTTACTTAGCGAATTCTGTGTCAGCTAGACAAAGTAGTCTTAACTTATGTCAAAACACTAAACAAAACAAAAGCAACAAAAATACAATCACATGCAATTTATATTTCACTCTTGAACACAACAACCAATTATACTGCCTCATTTATATTCTTCATGTCAGAGAAAGTAATATTCTGTTGTTCCTGCCATTTTACTGAAAGTAAAATAGCCAGGGTAGCTGAGTAAGGAAGTTGATGGTGGTGATTTCATGAGGGCTCCAGCCTGAAGGGCTCATTTTTCTATTACAGACGTTGGGTATTCTGTGGTGGCATTATAAAGCACCCGTCCCAGGTATCTCCGTTCCCTCTCAGTAACCTCCCTCCTGCAGGGTGTCTCTGTGTAGCCGTGATGTCCTGGAACTCACTCTGTAGATCATTCTGGCCTCGAACCCTCAGTAGAGATTCAGAGCTCTACCTGCCTCCGCCTCTGGTGTGCTGGAATTAAAAGACATATGTGCATTGCCACACCTGGCTTGTCCTGGGTATCTTCACCTCTGGATTTCACAAGGGCCAAAGGAGTTTACTAGCTCTAATGTAATGTGAGAGCTAAATGGTCTGAGCCCTAGCTGCTGTGGTGATACCTGGGAATATAGATTCTGACCACCCTATCAGATCTGTCTCCCTGGCCCTGCATCTATATGAGGAAGGTGACTCAGAGTCAGCATGGACTGTCACCATTCTCTCGAGACTTGAGTGGTGTAGCCCATTGAGAAGACTTCTGCCTTGCTCTGAAGTCATGACGACTCCGTCAGATTCTTACAAAGAATATTTTTCTGCCTTAAACGATGGCCCCCATCGTTAAGGAGGCTTGTAACATTTCTCCTCCTGGCTCCAATCCCTCTCCTTACCTACGGCCATGTGGTACACATCCTGCTTCCTGGAAACTAACAAATCAAAGGGAAGAGGGGAGTTGCTCATCTGAGCCCTCAGTCTTCACACCCATTGTCCTCATTCCTCCTAATCTGTCTTCTGCTTGCAGTTTTGCCATTAAGAAATGCATGAGCGAAAATACCGTGTGTAGAACATCCATAGAATATTCAGCAAGGATCCCTCACGGGTGGCTAACTTTTGAGACAACAATGTTTGTTGTTCATACCTTAGCCAAAAACATGGTATTTTAAGTAAGTTTAGGAGTTTGTTGGGCTGCATTCATAATTATCCTTGGCAGCATATAGCTTGTAGGTTGTAGAGTGAACATTGTTTTAAGGTTTGTTTTTTTTTAAAGTAATTTTGATCCTTTAAAAAAAATCCTGAATATGAAAATGAAATGAGCCAGGCAGTGGTGGCACACTACTTTAATCCCTGCTCTTGGGAGACAGAGGCAGGCAGATTTCTGAGTTCGAGGCCAGCCTGGTCTACAGAGTGAGTTCCAGGACAGCCAGGGCTACACAGAGAAACCCTGTCTCAAAAAAAAAAAAAACAAAAAACAAAACAAAACAAAAAAAACAACAACAACAAAAAAAAAAGGAAAAAAAGAAAATGAAATGAAAATACCGCTTTCTTGTTCTCTTTTTATTTGAAGGACGTCTGACTCTTTTCTAATTTTTGAACTAGTCTGCACAGTTGGTCAACTGGTGGCTCTTTTGTTCTGAGCGTATGGTGTTTGTCTGCTTGTGTGACTGTATCACTTGTGTGCCTGGTCCCTCAGGTCAGAAGACACATCAGACCTGGAACTGGAGTTACAAATGGTTTGGATCTTTATGTAGTTGCTGGGAATGAACCTGGGCCCTCTGGCAGAGCAGCCAGCGCTCGCTCGAAACCACTGAGCCAGCTCTCCAGCTCACGGGCGGCCTTCCTTTTTTGGTTGTAAATCCTGGGGTGTACGGTAGTTGCCTCTTTCATTCTTTGAGAGGGTGCCAACTCTTTCCGTGTGGGTACCTACCACTTTATGTTCTCCCCAGCAGCGCAAGAGCGCTTCATTTCTCTCCACCCGCCAGCATTTGATGAAATGCTTTTCCTTTCAGTCATCTGGGCCATGTTTACTGTGCATCCATTTCTCATTGCATTAATTTGCATATGCCGCCATATAGCTAATGTTTTCTGTGAAATGTCTTCATGTCATTGTCCATTTTTAAATATGACTAGATTCATTCTTGTGGTTTTGGGGTGTAGCTCACAGGTAGGGCCCAGAATATTTGGGATTCTGTTCTTTGCCTCCCCACTCCCCATGGTCACAGAGCGGGGGAAGGGATAGGACTGGTCTTTGTTTCAGTGAGTTTCTTTTATTCATTAATTTCTGCTTATATCTTTATTATTTCATTTTCTGGTTTTGGGGTTTTTTCCCCACTAGGTTCTTGAGGTGTTTAGAGGGTGATATCTCTTTTCTAGTAAAAGCCTAGGTGCACCAACCTGCCCCATTCAGTAGTGCTTTAGCTGTAGCCCACACATTTTGATATGCTGTATTTTGGTTTATTTCAGTTTGGTGTGATTTAAAATGCTTCCTTTGGGACTTTCTCGTTGACCCATGGATTGGTTATTCACTAGTATGTTTAATTTTCTAGTGTTTAGATTATTTCTTGCTTTCTTTGTGGTGCTGATTTTAACTTTATTATGATATGAGACAAGCACTATGATTTAACTCGTTTAAACTTGTTGACTTTTTAAGTCTATTTTGGTATAGCTTTGTGGTCGCTTAAAAGAAGTGTCTGTTCTGTTTTGGCTGGCTAGAGACTTTCTGTTGGTTAGAGCCTCCACCATGATAGGTCAGCGCTAGTTGGGACACCTTGACCAGGAGTGCCTAGATGTGCAGATCCTTGCCCTCTCTTTAAAGGTTCATCTCACTTAGAATCCTGGAGACTTCGGTTTGCTGAACCCTTTACCTCTCTCCTCAGTGTAGCCATGTGAATAGATCTCTCTTTTCCACTTTCCACTTTTAATTTGACTCTTTTAAGTGGCTTATTAAGGATGGGTGTCTGGATTTGACTTGGGGCACAATTGATTGCCCCCAAATTCAGTACCAAAGGTATCACAGTACTTAGAGCCTCGGCAGTGTAGTGCTTGCCTTACCTCACACCAGGGGAGCACTGCTCTGTGAGAAAGGCGGAGGTGCTACAGGGAGGCATTTTGAGAGACAGCACATTCCCCTAACTTTCAGTATTTTCTTGAAATCATTCTGTTTTATGAAGAGTTATCATTGGTCTCTTACTGAATTTTCAAATTAAACACAGATACATTCTGTATATAGAAAAAAACAACCTATTGTATTTGGAGTTCAGCACCACCTGGCTGTTTTAGCACGGATTTCCTCATGATTAAGGAAGATTTCTCCATTCTTGAACTAAGGCTTCTATTTTTAAAACAAACTCTTTGTTAAATTTAGTAAATACACCATACCTTTCAAAACAAAATGTACAGATCTGAATTTATCAGATGCCTTTTCACTAGCAGACTATGTGATTTCCCCCTTTATTTATGTGTTCAGTGCTGTAGTTAGTAGTAGCATAGTTATTCTTTTTTTTAAAATTTATTTTTCTTTTATGTGCATGTTATTTTGCCTGCATGTATGTCTGTGAGGGGGTAAGATCTCGCAGTGAACTTGTGTCCTCTAGAAGATCATTCAGTGCTCTTAACTGCTGAGCCATCTCTCTAGCCTGTGACGTAGATATTCCTGTGTTTCATCTTCAATGTCTCTTGTTTGTTTTCTGTTTTTTATTAGAGAAGAGAGACATTCGCCCAGTCTGACTAAGGAGAGTCCTTCTTGTTGGAGTGGGGAGTTGAAGAATGCATGATGATGCTGTGTGTTTCTGTTTTCTTAGGTGTGATTTGGGGCTTTTGATCTGTTTTGCTAAATTATATAGCTTGTAGTTGAGTTTATTTTGAAAATTAATATTTACTATTGGCTTGCAGGAGCCCTCTTCTTGTGCTCTTTTTTTGCCGCCATATTGACCAAAAGTTGTATTTTTCTCTGGATGGTGAAAAAGTTTCCAAGGACTCCACCACCACTCTGCAGCGTTGTCACCTTTTCTTACTCTTCGGGTTGGATCTTTTTATGTCTTTCGTTTTGTGACTTGTGTGCTTTCTTAATTATAAATGTAGTAATAGAGGCTAGTGCGTTACAAAAGCTGTTAAACCTGGGGAGGGCGGAGCTCCCTGTGCTGGTGAAGGACTTGAAACCACATTGAGTATGTCCCTCTAAACCCTCCTCTTAATATTGTATGAATATTCCTTTGTGCCATTGAATAATTCTTTTCAACTGTTACTGTTTTTCTTTTCCAGTTTTTGAGGCATGGTTTTATTCTGCAGCCTGTGCTGGTTTGGAAGTCTTTCCTTCCTGCCTCAGCCTCTTGAGTTCTGAGATTACAGTCATATCCTGCAGCTCAGGCTTTAAAACATTCTTAATGACTGACTAGTATCACAAAATTTGATATTTTGTGAATGATGTGAATTAAAGAATGATATGAAATCATTTTTTAACTTTTAAATTGTGTGGAAAAGTAATTGCATTTTATGTGACGTTCTGTGCACTTAAAAACATATACACATGGTTTGTTAAGGGACAGCTGACTCCATTTTGGTTCAAAGTTTAGAAAGAAGAAAGTGTTACTTACTTTTTCTTTTTCTGTTTTTATCATAACTGCTGTCTCTGTCTGTCTGTCTGTCTGTCTGTCTGTCTGTCTGTCTGTCTGTCTCTCTGTCTCTCTGTCTGTCTGTCTCTGTCTCTCTCTCTGTCTGTCTGTCTCTGTCTGTCTGTCTGTCTCTCTCTCTGTCTCTCTCTGTCTCTCTCTCTCTCTCTCTCTCTCTCACACACACACACACACACACACACACACACTGTTTTTTTACATAGCCATCTGCATCACAATACTCCCACAGGTTTTCTTATTGTACCTTGGAGGCAACTCATACTAGCCGAGCACACTGCTGTGGCTATGCCAGTCCAACTGCTATTTGTAGACATTTGAGTTAGAATAACGTTAAATTGGAGCTGTTAAGTATAGTTCAGCGAACCGTGCTCTTTTCAGGTGGGTCTGAGTTTGCGACCAGCCTGGTCTTCATACTGAATTCCATGGCATATATACAGTATTATAAATATTATGATTCTAGATAAATATTAAACCTATTTATGATCTATAAATAAACATTTAAAATACATAAATATGTAGTGAGACCCTGTCAAAGAAGCGAACTGTCTGCAGACTGGCTCCTTTTTATTTTTTATTTATTTTACTTTTTGAGACAAGGGTTGTCTGTCTAGTCCAGTATTCCTTTAAAGCCCTGGTCCTCCTGCCTCAGACGGGAGTGCCGGTGCCCCTTGTTTTAAAGCATAAATCTGGGCCTTCAAGATGATTCTAGGGTACGTGCAGTACAAACCTCCAAGTACTTTAAGACATAAAACAGTGCTTAAAAGATTGTACCATGAACCTGTATGACCCCATCCAGGACAAGACGTAGGCCTTGTCCATATCTGTGCACCAACTTTTCACAGCTGTCGGCTGTGTCTCTGGTGGCAGCCACATCTTGCCCTAAGTTACACTGTGCATTTCCAAACAGTGTAGCAACACTAGGTTGGTTTTGAAATCCTGCCCCTGCATTTTTCAGCCCTCTGAAATGTTCATCCCCAAGGAGTAATCCTGCCAGGAAGTTCCAGGTGTGGTAGGTGGATGGGCAAGAATCTTGAGTGTCTTGACTGAGGGTGGGGAATTGCGCTGTCCGCTGTCCTTAGGACACTTGATGATCTTTACACCAAGTGATGGAGCTGTGCCTTCGCTGCTGGGAGCACCATGGAGCTCCTCTGAGACAGGCTTTCTGAGCAAGCCTGCCTGCCATGACTCAGGATAATCCTGCCTGGAGGTTTTTTGAGGTGCCACTCTCTTCCTACTCATGTTCCTGCCAAGTGATCGCTCCTGACTGAGGTCAAGATGAAGAGCACCCAAGGATTGCAAAACAAAATGATTTTATATTCCCTCCCTCCTCCCTCCCTCTCTTCCTCCTTCTCCCCTCCTTCCTCCCTCCCACCCTCCCTCTCTCTTCTCACCTCCTCCCTCCCTCCTTTCCTCCCTCTCCCTTGAGCTCTTCCTTCCTTCTCTTAATCTATAAGACCTATGGGACTTTAATTTTAGGCTTTATTTGTAATTGCCTCTTTGCTCCTTTAAGTACCTAGAAAGCTTGAACAAACCAAAAGTTTGCTTCTTTTCAGAGCACTTTGCATCTACTATAAACCTAATTAGAAAGTGGCATTGTAATGAAAATTGTGCCTGCTTTTAGAAATAAGATGTTCTATAGAAGTAGCTAAATCTATCCTCCAATTATTTTCAAATTTTTGTGATGCTTCCTATAGAAGAACCTTGTATGTATGTATGTATGTATATATGTATGTCAAACTGAAGTTACAGATTCATGAGTAGCCGTGCTATGTATGTCTAGTTTAGCCACTCTGATGTGTACTAGTAGCCTTTCTTCTTGAGGCATTTGTTCTAAGACAGCACCCACCACACCCCCACCCTCCGCCACATCTCCCCTCCCTCACCACACCCCCTGCCCCATCCCAGCTGATGCCTGAACTGCTCGTAGAATGACCTCCAGCTGTGCCAGTGCTTTGTTTGATTTTCCACAGGGTCTCACTATGTAGTTCAGGGTGGCCTGGCGTTTGCTACTGTGTAGTCTACACTGAGCGCCCCGCTCTCCCTAGGGCTAAGATTGGTAAACATTTGTTTCCCATATACAAAAATACATACTGCATGTAGTATGTATATGCTTCTGAGCATAACCACATTGCTAGCATCACTACCTTGTGCTTTAGAGTCGTCATTACATAAGATAGAGAAGCCTTGAACAAAATGTTGTGTATCTGATGATAGCTGAGATGACTTAAGTTACCAGAGGGCAGGAAGAATATATGACTTCAATATGTTGGATAAAGGTAAGATTCATATTCTGGTAGAACAGAAGAAAATAGTATTTCTAGAACTTTCCATTTAAAAATTTCAGACTGTCATTGTCTGAAATTACTACTATTGAAATTATTACCATTGTCACTGGTAGTAATTTTTAAAAACATTTTACTTATTTATTTTGTGTACGTTCATGCAAAGGTCAGAAGACAACTTGTCAGTCTTCTCTCTACCCTGTGGGACCCAGGGATCAAACTCAGTACATCAGTCTTGGTGGCTGGTGCCTTGGTCTTCTGAGGTCTTCCCAGGCCAGACTGGTATAATTAAAACAGGAAAGTTAAGCTGACGTGGTGACACACTCCTTTAATCCTAGCACTTGGGAGGCAGAGACAGAAGTATATCTTGAGTTTGAATTCAAGGTCAGCCTGGTCTATCGAGCAAGTTCCAGGACAGCTAGGGCTATATAAAAACAAAGAAACCAAAAATTGGAAAATTAAATCACTGGCTGACTGTAGTCTACTCTGTTCTTATTAAAAAGGTGTGTTGATTGGGGGGCCATCCAACTACTTGCAGAACCCTTCATTCTGTAAATAAGTTGGGATTTCCTACTGTAAGGTCTTGGTTCTGAGGTGGTAAGTGGAGGAGAGGCAAGCAGTCATGGTGTGGTTAAGGACATGGACTTTGGAGGACAGGCAGGCTCAAATCCTGACTCGCAATTGCTGTCATTTGAACAGGTTAGGTGAGTTGGCAGCCTTCGGTTTCAGCCTTTGTTCTGTGCAGTGGGAACGGTGCCATCGCCTTATGATTATAAAGATTAAATGACAATGCATGGCTGAAAGGACGTCTCTGGTAATGACTGTAAGTTGCAGTCACCATTTTTGTTTAAGATTTAATGGCATCTTTCTGACTTTTGGCCCACTGCTCTTTGAACAGATTGCAGAATCTGCTATGAGAGGAGTTGTAGGGTCACATTAAGTAATGAGAGGGTAGATGGGAGCTGCTCAGGTGATTGGCTCTCCCTTTGGGGTCAGTTTATGTGACTTCTGGGGTGCTAGAGTATTACAGGGGTGAGATCTGTCTAGGACTTAGTCTCCTGTCACACTTAGGTCCCTTCTGTCTTCTTCTCTTCCCTTCATCCCTACCTCTTTTAAAGAATTGCTAGTGTTTTTGTTTGTTTGGTTTTACACTGAAGTTTTGGCTTGTCTGGAACCCACTATGTATCTAGGCTGGCTCCAACCTCATAACAGTCCTCCTTCTTCAGCCCCCCAGATGCTGGGATTACAAGGATGAATTTGCCTTTTGACAAGTTATTATATTTTGGATAATACCTACTAAAGCAAATTTGAGAGTCTAGACCGACTGATCAGCAGTTACAGGCACTTGCTGTTCTTTCAGAGAACTGGGGTTTGGTTCTGAGCACCCACATGGTGGCCCACAACTGTCTTTAACTCTAGTTCCAAGGGATCTGACACCCTTACACCAATGCACATAAAACAAAATTAAATAAATTATTAAAAAATATTTAGTTTTGCATGTGTGTGGGTAGACATTTGTTTGCATGTAAAGGCCAAAGGTTGACATTAGGAATTTTCCTAGATCATCTTTCACTTTATACATAGTTAGAGATAGTCTCTTGGAAGTCTTTGCTGTAGATGGCTTGCTCTGGTGACGGTCTCCACCTTCCACACTCTGGGATTACAGGTGAGTTGTCAGTATTTATACAGACAAAATCTTAACTCTGGTGCTTGCTACGGCAAGTACTGCCCCCCCCCCCCCAGTCACCTCCCCAGACCCTCAGGTACTCTTAATGAAAAACAAAACAGAACAATAACAAAACCACCAAACTGAGCTAGTCAGATAGTTATAGATCAGACATGGAGAGAGGGAGAAAGGGGACTCATCTGTGAATCTGAAGGTGGGTTCTACTCAATATCCTCCTAGACACTCTGGAGAGAGGACAACTTCCATTTTAAAAACACCCGCTGTACTTAGTGTTGTGTCTCCTTTGTTGGGCATTCTAATTACTTCTCTGTCTTACAACACCATGGCGAAAGCAACTAGAGTATTCTGGGCTTAATAGTTTCAGAGTGAAGAGAGTGTCTTCATGGGGAGGCATGGCAGCATGCAGCAGGTACAGCAGCGGAGCAGAAAGCTGAGCGCTCACACTCTGAACCCAACTGGAAGCAGAGAGAGTGAACTGGAAATGGTGCAAGTCTTTAAGCCTGTAAAGCCCTTCTCCAGTGACATTTTTTCCTCCGACAAAGCCACACCCCCTAAACCTCACCAAACTGGGCCACAGGTGTTCAAATGCTGAGAGTATGGAGTATGAGGGACAAGTGTCTTCAAGCTACCATGCCCTTGAGGTCTTTTATAGGTTGTGTCTTAGGGTTTTACTGCTGTGAACAGACACCATGATCAAGGCAACTCTTATAAGCACAACATTTAATTGGGGCTGGCTTACAGGTTCAGAGGTGCAGTTTATTATCATCAAGGCGGGAGCTTGGCAGCATCTGGACAGGCATGGTTCTGGAGGAGCTAAAAGTTCTGTGTGTCGATCTGAAGGCAGGCAGAAGACTGGCTCTTCAGCCTGCTAGGAGAACGATCGCAAAGCCCATCCCCACAGTGGCACACTTCTTCCAACAAGGCCACACCCACTCCAGCAAGGCCACACCTCCTAGTAGTGCCACTCCCTGGGCCAAGCATATTCAAACCACCACAGTTGGTTAGATTTGCTTGTTTGTTTTGTGACAGGTCTCATTGTGCTGCCTTGGCTACTTAGGGCTCGCTGTGAGCATCAGACAGGCCTTAAAGTCTCTCAAGTGCAGTCAAAGTTGTGTGCTGCCATGCCAAGCATTTTACAGGTTCTATGTGGGTGAAGTTGGCGTCCTACTAGATTGATAGAGTACTCTGTATATTTATTTTTGTTGTTGGATGTGAGAGTTGAACTGTTCTCATCAATGCTTTCCCACTGCTCAGAGCCCTTAGCCCATGATTGAACTGACAGCCAGTTCCAGAGGGAACCCCAGACGTGACACCACAAGTAAAGGTCTTCTCAGTACCTTTTTAGAAATAGTGCCTTATTGAAGATTTTGTCTTTCTCCCCCCCTCACAGATTTTGAAGCAAGCTTTATAAGGTTATTGGATAAAATAACTAATGGTTCTCGAATTGAAATCAACCAAACAGGTAAGCTGCTCCTCTCTGTTCCTAAAAGCATCTACATGTCCTACTTAGACAGTCTTCTGCTTCTCATTTGAGTATAAATACTGTACTTAAAAAAAAAAAAACTTTACTATTTTGTGTTTATATAAGCCATCTTCATGAATGTCCAGGAAAGACCTTTTGAAATTAACCCAAGGAAGTGCTAAGTGGAAATTGTAATAAAAGTTCGTTATGTAATAAAAAGTTCGGTAATATATTAGTTTCAAATGGAAGGACTCAGTGTGTTTATGGCATGATTATATATGTACAAACACAAGTATACCATAAATGCGCGTGTACACACACACACACACACACACAGTGCATGCCTAGTTCCCTCAATGCCCTAGGTTTACTTCTCAGCACTAGAAAACAAATAAGGAAAGTCCACTCGATTAAGAGAAGTAGACAAGTGGCTATTTCAGACAAAAGTGAGCACCCCACTCTGACATACTTAGCACATACATAAACTTTCTGAAGTCCGTTTACCTGTGCAATTATGTTGAATTCTTACAGCAAACTCCCAGATGTACTACATTGTTGTAGGTACTGAAATCTATTCTTATAAAATTTTGTTTCAAGTTTATACAAGTATATTCAAGAAATGTGACAGTCCCTTCAGCCCCTTCCTCTTCTACTCTCCCTTGAGCCATGTCACAGCCCAGTGGGACCGTGCATTTGATGTTCTGTTGCTGGTTGCTTCCTCTGTCCTGTGCCGATCTCTGTATTCTGTGGGTCACAGTTTAGTACTTTATTGTGTACATGGGTAGTCATTTGTTTAAATACTCCCTATACTGAATAGGAAGTGGGATAGGCATGCTTTGGTTGGCTCCATGAACTATACCTACATTCCAGACAGGATTCTTTAGCCTTTCCTGTATGTTGACTCTCTTGTGAAAGAAGGCAAATATTGTATTTATAGATGGCACTGGACCATGTTGATATACTAGTCTCTGTCTGCATTCAGCCACACCTAGTGGAGAGCAGGTCCAGAGATGAGATGTTCCTGTGTCCCTTTCTGGTTGCATTAGGGTTTCAGTGGCAGAGAGGGTGTGGCCCAGCTCAGCAGTTCACACTGGCAGGCTTGGGATAAGAGAAAGAATGGCTGGTGTGCTTTCCTCATCCTTTCATTCAGTCCATGCCCTTGGCCTTCTCGGTGGGGCTGCTCCCTCAGAGTGGGTCTCCTGCAGCTAATCCTCTCTGGGCTCCTTCACAGGCACAGACAGAGGTGTAGTCACCAGTCTCATAGGTTACAGTAAATATGATAAGTTGACAGTGATGTTTACCCATCACATGCTCCTGGTATATTCTGTCAGAATAATGATCAGGTTAGTTTCTTGTCTGATTAATTTGTAGATATAAACAGAATGACATACCCCTTTTCAGCTTCTTGACCTAAAGTTTGTCGTTGTGACTTAATACTGGTTAAAATAATGGTCCGTATTTTCTTTCTGAAGAATGTTAGTAACTTTGATGAGAGGATGAACCCAGCTGGAGTTGTTTGGATTTGGTATTTAATATAGTAAAACCTATTTATTTTATAAAATTTCCAAGAGACATTTTTCATTTGTATGTCTGAGTGTATTTCCTTCCTCTAATGGTTTTGTTTCTGGTAAGTATTCCAGAGATGACATAAAAGACTGAGCAGTAGAAACACTCACTTATCCATTTACTCTGAAACCATCTAGGATATTTTATTTGGTTTCCTTACCATATGTAAATGCAGTGAGAATTTTTTGATTGGATTATATGAATATGTGAAAAACTGAACTAGGATAATGATGAGTGCTCACTAACATAAAATCAGTTGAGATATTTCACTAACTAATATCAAATTAAAATAGCTACCACTGATGGTATCCTAAGAGCCTGTGTCGTGTGGTGTTGTGTTTGGTGAGTGGGGTGTGTGAGAGACCCCATTTGAGGGGAGTGTACAAGCTGCTGGTATGCTGAGACTGTGGTCCACGGGCCTGGCACCAGCAGTGTGAGTGTGGCGGGAGCTTGGTGTCTGTTTGGTGCCTCTGTGCTCTGCTGTGACGGGCAGCTCAGCTAGCTTAGAGGGGAGTTTATATGTTGCTGGTGTTAAATTGTGCCCACAGGTTATTATTTTTCAGAGGCGGGGTGGCAGTGAGTCAGCTTTTGAGATGAAGTGTGGACTCTTAGAAATGGCATTTTGTACTCCCTGGACACCTTGGCCAGGTTCCCCTTGGAATGCACTACATTTGTTGTCTCCGTACTTCATTTGTTCCCGCTCCATCATTTGTTGTTGTTTTGTTTTCCTCTTGGTTTAAGGAACAACCTTATACTACCAGCCTGGCCTCCTGTATGGTGGATCTGTGGAGCACGACTGTAGTGTCCTCCGTAGCATTGGCTATTACCTGGAGGCTCTGCTTTGCCTGGCTCCATTTATGAAGCACCCTTTGAAAATCGTTCTGCGAGGAGTGACCAATGACCAGGTTGACCCTTCGGTGAGTGCTGAGGTCAAACCGTGGTGTGATTTTTCTTTTGTCTGTTATTACAGCCCAAGTTCTTAGAAAGAAGTCTTTTATAAGCACAGTTCTGTTTTCGCGTGTTTCTTTTCCTGTTTCCCTTGAAGCTTAGAGGTTAGTTAATTCACTCCAAGACACAGGTGAATCAAGTCCTGTCATCATCAACTTGGAGATGATGGTTAACGTCCATCAAAGTGCCTTTCTCTGTTGTGTCTACAAACCTTCAGAATAGATGCTGGCTGCCTCATGATGCTTGACTTGAGCTCTGGCTCAGCTGGCTGCAGTCGGGTGGAGTTCTATAAGATTGCATTAGCACCAAGGCTAGAGGGCAGCAGACCAAAGTTTTAGGCACGAAATGATATCTCTGGGTATTGCCTTATCCTGGTATCGGCCATTAATTCAAGGACTTTTCACCTAAGAGGTTTCAGACACAGTAGGCATGAGGTCAGGGAAGGAATCTCTGTGTATTGGCAGCTGTGGGAGATAGCAAACTTCTCACTAAGCAGGTCACCTTCCTGTAGATAGGAGAAAAATGTTTAATACCCAACATGAGTTTTCATTTTGTTCACCATGGTTGTCATGTCCAGGATAGCATCCTGTGGAGAGGGAAGGAAGTTCTCATTTTAGGATACTTTAGTGACTAGAAGAGACTTGGTGGCCATGACCTCTTCACTGAAGGGGCCCCCTCTCTTCTCTATAGACACAAATCACAGTAGCTTCTGAGGGTAGCTGCAAGGTGTTGCAAGTTTTCTGACTGGGAAGGAACAGTTATGGTGATTGCTCATGCTTACCAATGGTCCCATAAGGTTAATGTGTTCTTGGGTAGTCAAGAACTTATTCCTCAGTTCTGGGAAACTTAGCTACATGGACTCTTCGAAGAATGCTCAAGATTCACAGCTTTTAGCTGTGGGTGAAAGAATGCTATGCAGCCTGTTTAAAATTTTAAATTAGAGCTTCTTGCCTCTTCCCCCACATTGTCTCGAGATTCTAGAAAATGGTTCCTTTACTTTAAATAGGAGAGGGGGAATCAGCACTTTTAGATTGTAGGTAGGTGAAGTGTCTCATAATGGTAAACACAGGTTTGGGGTCTTAGCACTGTGCTCTGTTTCATACCGGTTCTATAATTGCTAATGGTCATAAACACTATCTTAAGTCTCTATAAACACCTTATGTCTTAGTAACAGAGTCAGTTCCCCACAAATAGTGCTTTTATGTAGATTTGCTTTCATAGTTAGGGACTGCTTTACTTTTGTCACCTATGGCTAAGGTGACCTTGGTTTAACCTGACTAGCCTAGGTTAAAACAGGTTGGTCTTGGGTAAAGAGTAACTTCCTCGGCCCATGGAATCTTCAGGCCAGGCATCTTCTTTTCTCTGCTCTCCATGGTTCTGCTTTCTGCATAAGGCATAGGTTTCATGAATTAATTCTTCCCTCAAAGAACTTCCATTCTCTTGGGATGGATAGCTAGAAGCTGGAAGGCAGAAGAAGCTGGCCCTGGGAGATGTGCAGCTGAGGAGAGTGTGTCTTAGTCTGATAAGCATTGCCATGATAAAGGACCTGAGACTAGGTAGTTGATAAATTAAAACTTCCTTTTCTTCTGGAAGCTGAGAAATTCAAGAAATGGTACCCATCAACATGGTGAAGGGCATGGCCGGTCAGAACAGAGAAATCGATCCAAACCTAACCTTATATCAGAAGCTAGTTTCAAAAATAACTAAGCCGCTTTCCTGATACTGTCCATAATCTATTAATGAAGACTGCATTTGCGTTACTAAGTCACCTCTAAAAGGCCCTATCTTCTACCAGCATTACAGTGACAAACTTGAACATGAGAAGGCTGTCAAGATAGAGCAGGTAGGGAGAGTTTCTACTCTCTGGGTCTTAGGGAAATCCTGGAGTAGACCACCATCTAGGTTGGTATAAGGATACTATAGTTTCTCACAAGGACAAAATCACCCAACGACAGATTTCTCAGAACTTCTCCTTTTGGATGTATTTACCTTTAATATTTAGTTAAATTAGCTAATCTTTAATAGTTTTGCCAGACCCTGCCACACCCTGTCCTTTCTGAATGAGTTAGTTCCTAGGCCTTGTGTATCATTTCTACTTCTGACCGCCTATCTTCTGCCCTTGGAGTCTTATTTGAGGATCATTTAATTGAATCAGCCTGTTGGACTTGTGGCATCATGGAGACATTGAAGCCTGTCTTAGGGAAGGGAAGTTCAGATTCTGTGATACTCCCTACCCCACTCCCCCACTGGAGCTGTGGGAGAGGCTAAGCTTGGGACCAGGACTGGGCTTCTGGTCTCTTCTGCTCATGTTGCCACTACTCTTGCTTCCTGTCACAGGGCTGCCTCCCCAGGGTCTTCTGGGAGCTCTAGATACCAAAGAGATGAACTGTCAGTGCTGTGATTACCACTGGGGGGTCTCAATGCTTCATGCATTTTGAGGTCATTGTTCCCAACCCCCCTCATGGAATCAACACCTGTATCAGGATTCTTGGGTAAACATTGAGGGGTTCATTGGCTTGCTCTGACCTGGAGAGATACCAACTCTTAAGTGTTAAAGAGTATACTTGTTATGTATATTGGAAAATGTTTAATAAAATAATATAATAATATTTATTAATAAATTAATAGAGTAATGTTATGGGCGTGATTCCTGTGAGAATGAGCAGGGGTCCCAATGTGTTTTCTGTGTGAGTCCAGCAGTTTCTTGAGTTTTGTTTGCCACTTAGACTCTAGCTACGTGTTCAAAGTTTAATTAAAAATTTCTTGAAATAACTTACAGGTTGACGTTCTTAAAGCAACAGCACTCCCTCTACTGAAACAGTTTGGGATTGATGGAGAGTCATTTGAGCTAAAGGTGAGAATGTGTGAACTGCTGGCTGTATGTATCTAAGACGTTTTTATTTAATTCATCGGAAGAAACTTGTGATGTATGATGAGGCTTATTAACCAGTGCTCCAAACCTTGAGCTGAGAGAGACCCTTTAACAGTAACCAACAGTTGCGTTGTTGTTCTCTGGTAGGTCTGTTATAAACACACACGGAGCCTTCACACCTCACCACAGCTTTTGGTTAGCCAAGGAGTAGAGCCATGTGGAGTCTGGCCCTTTGCCTCTCTTGTCTCAGTCATCTGGTGTAATTCGAGTCCAGGAGCTCCTGAGACTCCACAGAGTCCTCAAAGCCTAGTGGGAATGATTTAGACCTAGATTGGGGTGTCAAGGGAACCCATGTTTTCCATGTCTGGTTTCTCCCATCTCCTCCTCACTACTTTGTGCAGATCTTGCGACGGGGAATGCCGCCCGGAGGAGGAGGTGAAGTGCTTTTCTCGTGCCCCGTGAGGAAGGTCCTGAAACCTGTCCAGCTCACAGACCCAGGAAAAATCAAGCGCATCAGAGGAATGGCGTATCCTTCGAATTAAAGTCCTTATTCCCTTCTTGCCTGTGAGGATGACAGCGCTATATCTTTTCTCTATTTACACTGTCAGCAACAGTCTCATGAAAGTGTCAGTGGTGAAATTGTAGTTGAGATATGTTTTAGTATCTGCCTCACAGTGACAAGATTGACTCATTTTTCTTCACTTGGAATTCAGTGTCTGGGGAAGGAAATAATTCTGTGAACCTTAGTTCCTGTATGACTTGTAAATGATGTAGGGGTGGTGGGAATGTCTGGGGGAGCTGGGAAGGGGTGGGGGTAGCCAGTTGTCTGGAGGAGGTTTTGGAGGCTAGAATTGTAACTGTGATCTACTGTGAAGTGTTTCTTCTGTGTGCTTTAGGGGAGATCACTTTATGCATCTCAGTTAAGCTTCTGAATAGTTCAAGTTAACTCACATCCTATTTTGCAGATAAGGAAACTGGGGTATAAAAGCTCTGTTTGTTAATACTGTCACATAACTAATAGGTACAAATGGGATTAAAACCCTGTCAATAATTTGGTGCCTAGCTTTTATCATCTGCCTTTTTTTTTTTTAACCTGTAGAAAAGTGGGCACGTTTGAATGAACCTTAAAGGATGGAAATTTGTGAAGCAGGGCGGGGGGGGGGGCTTTGCAGAGGAAGCTACGGCACAGTTCTGGGGAGCAGCTAGCGATGTGGGGTCAGTGACAGTTGATGAACACGAGGGGGTATGAATTGAGCAGGAGCCAGTGAAGATCTGAAGGCCACAGTGAACAATTGGCAGGAGTGGGGTGGTGAGAGGTCAGGTAAGAGCTGCTGTAGAGGGCTGAGAGTCACTGGGGTGGTTTTAATGCTTTTCACCGAGGCTTGTTGGTAGGGATATTTGCTGACAGTTGCTACAAAAGAAGACCAGCGTAGGTGTAACGGGTGGAGATGAGTTCAGGGTTACATGTGCTGGATTTGATGGGGGGCAAGATGAGAGCTAGAAGGAGCGCTGTGAAGTCAGCTGGACTGGGGGAGAAGGATAGGGAAGTATGGGTCAACAGGGAAAGAGTACAGAGCACACTCTTGTTTGTTCCTTTAATTTCATGTGCATTGGTGTTTTGCCTGCATGTTTATCTGTGTGATGTCAGATCCTCTGGAACTGGAGTTACAGACAGTTGTGAACTGTCATATGGGTGCTGGGAATTGAACCCAAGTCCTCTAGAAGAGCGGCCAGTACTTCACCACTCAGCCATCTCTCCAGCCCAGAATCCACTTTTAAAGACGGGCTGTGGCTGCACAGATGGTTTAGTCTATAAAAGCCATTACCTTGCTGACCTGAAGTCCTGAGTTTGTTTCCCCAGAACCCACATTAAAAATCGAAGTGGCATGTGTGTAATTCTTACACTGGGGAAGCAGAGCGGAGGACACCTGGGGCTTGTTACCCTGCCTGACAATCCTAATTGAGGCGCTCAGGCTTAATGAGAGTCTGGCCAGTTGCCAGTAGAGCTTCGTGGATGAGAATGGAATGGGTTTTAATGAGTTTCAGGTTGAAAAAGGTGTGTGTTGGGGGGAATTAGGGAAAAAAAGAAAAGAGAAAAAATGGGGTAGATGGTGTTCCTGGGGTTATCCTTTTGGTCTCCATATGTATAAGCACACACATGAGCACTGTTACAGAAACACAAACAAGAAAGGTCGTTCATGATTTGGGAGTTTCTGTAGGTTGGTAAAGGGAATTGGGGAGGATAGGGGTCTGAAACAAAGGGACAAGATAATGCAGATCCCAGCGGTGGGCTGCACTGGGTCTGCTGCGCGCTGCATGGGCTGTAATGAAGTTAGCGGAGTAGAGATGTCCAGGGTGAGGCACTAGAAGGTGTAAGGAGGCCATTGGGATGGTGACTCCTGTTACTCAGACACACATCAAGGTTGGTTCAAGGTAGAACTTTAGGGGAGGGGGGTAGAAAGGGTTCAGATGAGTTTGAAAGTTGAGATGCGTTGAGGTAAGGCTACAGAGGGACAGGGTAAGAGAAAGGCATAGCAGGAATGGCAGATGTGTGCTATCACAGTGTGGGGTTGTGATTGAAGATGATAAAAGTCCTGGGGTTATGAGACTGAGGGCTCAGAAGAAGTTGGCATCTTTCCATGGTAGCAAGGAGAAGGCCTGCTTCCTCCAGGGATGGCAAGCCCTGGCAGAGTGGGCAGGCAGGATAGGTGGAGAGAGAGTCAGGATGAAGCCGGTGCCAGAATGTGCCTCTCTCAGGAAGGCGGTGGTACTCACCATTCTGGGAGAAGGCAGGAGGTCAAGAGATTGGAAGCCTTAGCTTGAAGGTCAGATGTCGACATAGGTGTGAGTGCTGGGAGGAACTGAGGAGTTCAGTGTCGGGAATACTGTTGGTGTTCTGTGTATAAGAGATCTGGGTGAGGACAGGCATCGCAGGCTGTGAAGAGAGAACATTGTCCTCCCTGCTTCCACTGCCAATGTTCTTTGAACCTTCCCCCTGTGGAGTCTGAGGCAGAAGACACTTGTGAGGTGCCACATCCTGCCTCTGGACTGAGGCAGGGACAAAACACCTAAACTAGCCTGCCTGCCCATGGAAGCACTCAGTGCACCCAATCTGAAGACTGAACATTCCAGCACCAGTCAGCGGGACTGTTATTTAATAAGCCCCTCAAAGGAATGCGAGCTCTCGTCTCCAGCTTTGCGGGTTCTAGAATCCATGAATAAACGCTGACTTTGGAAAAGCCGTAGTTAGTTCTGTGGGTTTTACCTGTAGGGCTGGTTCTGGCTGGACTGAGCTCATCCTTGTCCTGGAGTTGGGTGCACTGTGGTTTTAACTGACTCCCCAGCCCCGTCCCAGGATGGCTTTTCCTGCTTGCAGATCAATGACCAAGCAGACAGGTTCTGGGATGGAGCTGGTGGGGTCTGTGTCAGCGACTGTGACTACCGAGTAGACCATTTATTGACTGCCGTCCATTCTGACGAGGGAAGGAGCACAGTCTTAGTTTCATGGTGTTCATGAGTCAGTGTGGAAGAATCAAGTGCAGAAGCTGGGGACAGACAGGAGACTCAGACGGACTGGCATTTGTAGGACAGTCTGGCTTTTCCCTGTCAGTAAAGAGGTTAATTTGAGAGTTTGAGTCTTTACACTTGTTCTTTCACACACCGTGTGTACTACACACACACACACACACACACACACACAGAGGCACACACACAGTGCACACCTTAACTCAGCCTCCTCTTGCCCTCCGCTTTCCCTGTCTCAGGAGGGGTGAAAGGAAGCTGGTTTGTTTGGTTTTTTTGTACTCAGGTCTGTTTAGCTTTGAGTAAGTGTTTCAGTTCTGCATCCCAAAGGCTCACCCAGTGATAAGCTTAAGAGCCAGGACTTAGGGCCCCATCACAGGGTTGCTGTGAACATAAAATAAGGTGAGGTGTATGGGAAAGAACTTTGGGAATCTGGAGTGTGGTGTGGTAGTCCGAGGGACAGTGGGTAGGGTCAGTCTCCTGAAAGATGGCACCCACTCAGTCCAAAGGCTGTAAGACCTGGGGCTGTTTGTCTCAGCAGTGTTCAAAGTACATTCTAGACAGAAGGGGTGGTGATGAAACTAGGTTCTTTGTGTATTGAAAAAAAAAATCCCTTTTGCTCTTTCGCCCTTTTGGATTTGTCCTCTCAGTCAAGTCAAATATTTGTTGAATGATTCTTAGTACAAAAGTGCTTTGGAGTTGTGAGGGATGCAGCAGTAAACCCCTTGGCCTTATGGAGCAAGGACAACGTGTGTCTGAAGGGAGACATGGTAAGATCAAGTCAGATGCTGCCTGGAGGGCTTCAGGCAGGAGGCGTCTGTGGACCAAGGAGTACTGGGAGGCTGTGGAGGTGAAGACTGACTGGGTGGAGGTAGGTAGGGGTTCTAGGTTGGGGATGGACTCACTGAGCAGACTCGAGACTCTTCACGGCAGGATCCAGGAAGTTTGCTCTTTTCCTGTGCTCAGGTTCAGTCGAGGAGAGGCACGGGCTGAGAGGCTGTGCCCCGTGCACAGCCGTTTGTTCTTAGTTCTAATGGAAATCGTGTGTTGTTGATAGTAATTACTGAGCAGCCCTGTGGGAATGGGCAGCTCACACTACATCGGAGTCCACGTGGATTTTACCACATGCTCTTTCCCATTGCTTAGTCCTGCGCATCTCTCTCCAGCTCTTGAGCATACACCGAAGCCGGAAAGAGGGCCGGGAGAGGCTGTCTCTGTTACAGAGTTTTAGTTCGGGGTTTTGGGTTCCACATCCTCAGTCACCAATCCCTTTTGCTAATTTCTTCCTCCTCTTCTGGCGTCCCTTGTAGAGTGCTGGGTAGTAGTTTCCACCAGAGTATCAAGTAGAGCCCCTCCATCCTCACAGATGCAGTAATTGATTCTTAAGTAATATGTTTGGGAAGCTTGTGTGCTGTGTTTAAAACAGCAGTCACTTTGATCTTTCAGTAACGTTTTCTGCTTCTGACCCTCTGGGAGGAGAGCTGGGATTGGCCCAGGGTCAGCCATGGTGGTATCTGGCCTGGTCTTAGGTTGAAGAGAGGCTCCTTACAGCAGTCGGACTGCACAAAGAGTAGCAACGTTGTCACTGGGAGCCCGATTGTGGCCTCAAGGAGCCCGGGCATCGTCACCCTGAGTAGACAGCTACGGAGAAGCCCGGCTGGGAAATCGGCTAGACTGTGGGACCTGACTTTATACCTTCCATTCTAGGAATCTAGATTCCTTTTCACCATGACTGCTTGAAACGGTTTTTATAATAATGAAAAAAATTTAGTTATAACTATTAAGTCAAATAATGACAGCGGGGAGACGGGAATTATAGGTGCCAGCCTGGCCCAAGCTTGCCAGCATTCTGACTTGCTTTCTCTCTTGTGGCATCCAAGCATCATAACGTCCTTAACCCTGGGCTGCAGGTACTCGGTGCGTGTATCACCTCAGATGGCAAACCGGATTGTGGATTCTGCACGGAGCATCCTCAACAAGTTCATACCTGACATCTATATCTATACAGATCACATGAAAGGCATCAACTCTGGGAAGTGAGTGCATTCTAGAGCAGACTTCAGCAGCTGAGCCCAGTGAGAAACCCACGCCACGCCTTTCTCTTCTCACTGGTCTCCAGGTTTTATCTCCCCCAAATAAAAAACCACTGGATTTTGCAGTTAGCTGCTTGGGTTAGGAAATGGCCTTTTCTCTGAGGGCGGCACAGCTAGTCCTCACAGCTGTTTCAGAGTCTCCTGATTCGAGCAAAGAGTACAGGCGAGGACTGGGTGGTTGAGTGTTAAGTGAGAAGTTTGGCCTTCACACCCTCCAGTGGAAAGTGATGGTGTCAGAGGTCAGGGCTGGAAAGGCTGTGTGTGCAGAACTGGCCCTTCCCTCTGGGGATGGAACAGTCATTGACATTTCCATGCCTTTTATTCAAACAGCAGAACATTCTTTATTTACACACTGAGGGTAATGATGTACCCTAGGATAATTGTAAATATTAAACTTAAAAGGTGTCTATGTATGCTATCTGTATGCAGTATGTATGTATGTATGCAGTCTGTACATGCTACAGAAACAGCACCTCCTAATGTTGGCCTTTTCTTCCTGCCTTCTTCCTCAGCTGTAGGTCTGGAATTAGTGAGTCCACTCTTTTCTGGGGGGATTGCTGAGGACTGGGAAAGGGTAGGTAGCCGCAGAGGCTCTGAGTGTTCGAGGATAGACTGTTCTCTGATCTCTTGCTTTTCCAGAATGGGCACAAAGGAAGAGTGCAGGCCTGAGGCCAGGCTGCCCGCCACCAGCTGGACCAGCCTTTTGTAGTGCTGCCCACCCAGCTGCCCTGGCATAGAGTGAGACTCTGAGTAGCAGCCTTAAATACAGATCAGTACATTGACACAATGAGCTCCGAGCTCCATGTCAAAAATTGTGCATAAAACCGATGTATTTCTCACATTTGTGTTTAGCTTTTAAATCCCAAGTTACAGGTTCTAAATCGTGGTGAAGTCATGCCTGGGCTACGCCCCTATCTCAACCAGTGATGATTCCACATGAGTAAGGGCTGTTGAAATGTAGTGTTCGTGCCCTGGAACCCTGGGAGCCAACAGTTCTTGGTGGCTATATTAGCACTTAGACCAGCAAGCACATTGGTTCAATGTGGCCCATTTTGACAGCCATTACTTTCAAGAAGAAGTAATAATAAAGTAGTCCTTCATAGGTTGGAAAGCTACGGAGGCAACACTTTGCAAAGTCCCACTACGGATCTCAGTGATGTCGTGTGCACGCTGCCACCATGCTAGACACAGTTTTTCATGATTCAGAGGCATCTTATGTGTTAGCTTATCTAACTGTGTAATGGTGAGTGACATTAGATGGTTAACCATGAGTCAGTCAGGTGCTCTGGAACCTTGCTCTGGCGGGTATTGTAACTGCTTTAAGGAAATTTAAAACTGGGCAGGAGGATCCTTCCACATGATGAGTCCATGTGGAGCCTGCAAAGTATCACTAGCCAGATTTGATGGTGCAGAGACAAGGATTGAGCATGAGGCCGGCTGGGGCTGCCTAGTGAAACAGTCTCTAAAATTAAAGTGAATGGAACTATTCATGGAGTTTTTCTGGAGCTACTTTGGCCAGTGTTCTAGACATGGAAGACATTTTGTGAGTGGTGTTGAGCAGTGTTAGAGGCGGTAGGTCTGTGTTGCAATTGTGTATGGAACATGCCATTGGGAAAGCTTTTCTAGTGATATATTTACTTTGCACTGGACAAGGTACACTTGAGGCATCAGATCTGGCAAATCTGTGGAGAGGTGCTTTGTCCCCTTGTTTATGAACTGTTGTTTGTTTTGTTTTCTGGTTAAATTGTTGCTGTGATTTGTGAGGATGGAATCTCAGGCGTCTACGCAGCGTACTTCCGGTTCCTGGACATGGAAGCTTCCTCCAGGTGCTTACCTGTTGGATGCCTAGGTCATCTGTGGTCCTGGACAAGACTATTAGGTTCCGGCTGTTGGGTGGTAGAGACCACAGTGCCAGCCCACTGATCGTTCTCATTGAAGTGAACTCTGAGTTCAGTGCTGTCTCCAGACAAACGTACAAACTTGGGGCTCCTTTCCCCCTTTCTGGTTTCATACTTTTCATTAAGGGAAACGTGCTATTTCTCAGAGTTGTGGTCAGACAGTCTCAAGGTTGTAGTAAGTTCTGAGTTGGCTGTGGTTCAGGGTCGCATGGGAACTGGAGAGTTCCGTGGACTCTGGAATGTGTAAGGCTGCATTTCAAATGTGCTTTGCCACTGCTCAGCTGAGCGGAAGTGGTTCAGGGTGCTCACTAATCTCAGCATGATCTCATTTGTAAATGAAGACAAGACTGAAGCAACACTCATGTTATTTGCATGCTCGATGCCTGGAAGCCTGTTCACGTCATATTCTGTGATTGTTAGGAACTGTGAGAGTCTTGTAAAGGGCAGCGGGGGAGAAAGCAAGGGTATGGAGGCCTTGTAGGAAACGCAGTCTTCCTCCTGCCTCGGTTCTTGTGTGTGCGCCTTGGGGTCTACTCCAGTGAAGAACGCATCTGTCCTCCTTGTGTGCTCCTGCGTGTGCTTTTGCTTACTGGGTGTCTGCCGTTGCATCCCTAGGTCGCCAGGCTTCGGGCTGTCGCTGGTTGCAGAGACTACCAACGGAACCTTCCTGAGTGCTGAACTGGCCTCCAATCCCCAGGGCCAGGGCGCAGCAGTGCTTCCTGAGGACCTCGGCAGGAACTGTGCAGAGCTGCTGCTTGAAGAGATCTACAGGGTATGTCCCCTGGCTCTGCAGGTGCGGAGCAGGGACGTCAGGACAAGATGATCGCACGCCTTTCCTTCCTTACTCCTTCCTGAGCACTTAAGTTAAAGCGCTAACCTGTGTTCATGTATCAAGCAGTTTAGAATTAACTAGTTTAATGGGTTCATTGAATTAGTCCATGAACAAGATCTGCTCTATTGGGACACAGAGCAGATAGCTTTTAATGGGGTCAGAGGAGAGAAGGGAGTGAGGGTTCAAAGTAAAACAGGTTAAGATGGTGGCTGGCACTCTGACCTGACCAAAAGGAGTGTCGCCCTAGCCACCCCACCCACCCCTCTTTCATGCTGTCTCTCTGTTTTTATTTCCTGTGTGTGTTTGTCTGCATGTATATATGTGCACCACATGCATCCTTGGTGCCTTGGAGGCCAGCAGAGGTTGTCAGATCCCCTGCAGTACGTGTCCATGAGCCATTCTGTGAGTGCTGTGATGAGTCTGAGTGCGCTGCAAGTGTCTTAACTCCTAACCATCTCTTTAGTCCCCGGACTACAGCCTTTTAGCTGCCCCAGTTACTGCTGTGTAGAGATAGGGACGCACCTTCAGACTTACTAAGGTAGAAATCTGGATTTGTGTGTGGATAGAGTTTTACAGTTTATTCTAGAGTATTGAAGACCATTTAGGGAAGGCCAGACTCACCACATGGTGGAGGCTCTGGGAAGTGTGAGAACTGGGCATTGTTAAACATAGACTTTAGTCAGTTACTATGTTGTGTCTGTAGTTCTGAGGGTGGATGCAGCTCAGGTCACCTGCCTTCTTCTCATGGCTACAAACTGTTGATCACACGTACAGCAGGCACAAAAATGAACACACACTTGACTCTCCCACAGCTGAGGTGACTGATAGGAAGGAGGAGATTGTGAGGGAAGAGAAGATGCTGCCAAGAGGAAAGCGTGTTCCTCAGCGAGCATGTTATGGATACAATTCCCACAATGACCGCACCGTTGAAGACCGCTTACCAGTGTAGTCTGCCCCCCACTCCCACCCCATACAAGCCTGGCCTTGAAACCTGCTCACTGGTCATGTGATGAAAGTCATCATTCTACCTGATTAAAGAGAGGAGTCCCTCCCTCCCGATACACCTGAAGAGCAAGGCGTGGCCATTGTGCTTGCTGCTGGGAGCACTAGAGACACGAAGGGAGTCCTCCTTTAGGACACGGCCTGTCAGGAATCTTGTGTAGCCCAGGTCTGGTGCAGGATTTTTGGTGCCACATCAGTTTATTTTTGATGAAGATTTAGCATTGGTGTTGAGAGATAGGTGGTGGTTAAAGGGTAAAAGGATGAAACCTTGATTGACCAGTTACTTAATTCATGGAGTTTTCTAACATTTCCCATCTCTGTGTTGACAGGTAAAGGGGTCAGTGGTAGCTGTCTGCCTCTGCGGTTCTTGTTGGCTTGTGTAGGTCTCCATCTGACCTTGTGGGCTCTAACTATGGGGACACTTATGTCCCTTTCTAGGAGACCATGGGAGAATGGAAAACACGGTTCAGAGGAGTTCTGGGGGCCATGGGCGCAGCTGGCGTTTGGGCTTCCTAACAGTTACAGGAGGAAACATGCAGCCTGGATTACGGATTGGGTTCTTACCTTTGACTCAGATCTTTTAAAAACTATTATTGCTCCTCAAACAAATTTGCTTTGTTTTAGTCACTAAGAAAACTTCTGTCAGTGTCTAATCTTTAATTAGTAAAAGGTTGAAAACACTTCATGCTGTTTTGACTAATTCTCTATAGGTCTGTGGTGTGACAAGTAAGTATAAAGCCCTCCCTTCTAAAGCCCTCCCTTTTTTAATATATATATATCTCCAAATTGTGAGTCTCTGACCCAGTTCCTTCTGCTCACAGGTTACCATGCCCCAGTGGTTCCGTCCTGCTGTTCCATTCACTGCCCCGCTGTCTTTCCGCCTTACCTCACCTCACCTCACACTTGAGTGGGAGCTGCTCTTGTCTTCAGCAGGGAGATTCTTTCCACATCATCTTCAACCTCCCTCTCCTTTCCTTCCAAACCTGGACTTGATCTCTTTCTTTCTGTCCATTTGCAGAGCCGGACACTGGCTCCTCACCCTCCCAGAACAGAGCCCTGCTCTCTCCCGTTGCCTGTGAGCCGTCCACTCTGCTGCCCCTGTCTGCTTTCCAGGGCCTGTTTACCCCCCAGGCCATTCCAAGAGCCTGCTCCCAAAGCCTGCCTCGTCTGCGCCATCACTTGTAGCCCCTGCTCCCTCCACCAGGTCCTGTACACGGGCCCTGACATATTTATTGCATTAGAGTTTCCCTCCAGTATCTAGTCCGAGTCATCTGAGGACAGTGCAATAGCGGTTGGGTGCAGGGAGAAGAGAGCAGCTTGCTTTTGGACTGTAGGAAAATAAACAAGAGCTGTGAAACAATTGGTGTTGTTGGTCAGATTTCCTGTTGTGTGGAAAGGCAGCTTTTGTCCTAAAGTTTGATGAATAAAATGAAAAAAATGTTTCTTAACTTTGGAAGAATAGATTTTCAGAAAGGGCTACTAAATCAAGAGGGACAGCCCGAGGGGCATGTGCAGCTGGGATCGCCTTACCCCCTGCCCTGCCTGCCTTCAGAAAGGAAGGCGGCACCCTGTAAGCATCTCTGGCTGGCTGCCTGCTATACCCAGAGTCTAGCCTTGGACAGCTGTGAGCCATGGTCAAAAACGAGCGGCCGAGGAATGGAAACAGATATATAAGATGGGTAGAAACTTTATGGCATCCTGCTTGTATCCTGTAAAGTCATATATATGTTGACATTGTTACGGTTACCCTAGAAAGAATAATCAGGAACAAAGACCTTTTTAAAAAACATGGTGAAAATAAAGAATGAAAAAAGGAAGCAAACGAAACAGTTGTGCTTCAGGAGGAAAATTTTGAAGAAAATTCTGTTTTGCTTATGCTTGGAAGACAAAAAAAAAGAAAGCTTGAGGAGGGATAATGTCTTCGTAATAAGAACAAGCAGTCTGACTGTGGCACTTGGCAGTGTTAGGTTGCATGGGAAGAGGTAAGGAGCACTTAGGAGCATCCGGAGTTTCAGAGCATGGGATGAGTGCAGGGAGACCTCTAACAGCTACTCACACTGTGTGTGCCTGACCGCTCAGTGCGTGATAAATCAGCACAGGTCATCTGCTTGGCCCTTGGGAGCAACTCTTCTTCTCCTAGAGCAGGGGCAGGTTCGTTTTCCCCAGTAGGTCTTTGCTGGGAACGTGACTTTCAGCTGTTATGTGGGTTAGCTGTTAGCTTAGCCTCATTGGTTGGTAGATGAATCTTCCTCTGGAGGCCGTGTTCTGTCTGTCACTGTCTGGCTTGCAGTCCACTCACTGTCTGGAGCTTCTGGTGTTCTGAGGGCTTGTGTTCCCCTCTCTCCCCTTCCTGGTTTGTGCTAGGATTAATCATCAGCGTGTTTGTGTTTACAGGGTGGATGTGTGGACTCGACCAACCAAAGTCTAGTTCTGCTGCTCATGACGCTCGGACAGCAGGACGTTTCCAAAGTCCTGCTGGGACCACTCTCGCCCTACACGTAAGCTGCTTTCATTTGTCCTCGCTCATGTGTGCTGTTTGGCTTTCCAGTTGTACAGAATGACACGGATGTGCCGTGTGTGGCCTGTGACCACAGCAGTGGCAACTATTAACCTGATGTTTATTTCTTTACACATGGGTTTGGGCCTTCCCTTCTTCTTCCCACTGCACCTGCTGCCCCGTGTTTCGTGAGCTCTCTCACATACACTGCGTAGTTCTTGTGTCTGTACTTTATGTTTTGTTTCTGTTCTAGAGATAACATGTAGCTTGAAGCTTTTTCATTCCCGTCTTCCTGCTGGCCTTCTTATCGTGGCCAAAGGGCTATTTTCCTAATAGTATTCCATGTTTGCTGGCTGGAAGAGCTAAAGAGAGGCAAAATTCATAGGAATGTTACCAGGCCAGTTGGGAGTTGGCTATTAGCAGAAACTAACTGCTAGGGTATCAAAACACGCACTCTCCAAGAACAGTAGCTGGTCAGAAGACTTGAGATACAGAGAGCAAAGCTCAAGACACATTTCTAGTCAGGGATAAGTGAGCAGGTTTGGGAACAGGCTCACATGTATGTGTGTGTGTGTGTTTGCATGTATGTACATGCACACATGTATATATGCACATGGACTAACATGTTTGGTCAGCTAGGGTGGTAAGTGGGAGGGGGCAGGTAGATCTGAGACTGAACTGCCCTTTTTCGGTTATCATGGTACCGATGCTGTAGATCTGAAAGGTACAGTACTGTGATAGCTGAAGAATGGTGGTGCCATCACGTTGGGGGGAGGGGCCGGTAGCTGGACGCTTGAAGGAGACACTTTTAGAGTTGGCAGTGGGAGGTGTTTGGAACAGAAGATGAAAGGGAATATACTTTCTTAGCAGCAGGGGACACTGATAAGCCGGAAGAGCCACACATTATCTCCTGATAAGGTGTGGAAAGTGTTTCACAGGACAGGAAACCTAGACTTGAGTAATCCTAATGGTACACCAACTTCAGAAGTCCACATTGCTCAAACGGAATGTCAGCAGAGCGCTCAGCGGGGAGGTGGGCGGCAAGCACAACTGTGTAGGTGTGGATTCCGTCAGAGTTCCTGGAAGCAACTGGTGGTTATGTGGCCCTCTTGGGACGGTTGGCTTCTTAGCTGGTCAGCTTCTGTGTCTAGCTTCTGCTCCAGGGCAGCAGAGGCTCCGTGGCTCTCCCGGAGTCAGTAAAAGCCACTGTTACCAAATGTGTGTGGTCCAGGGTTTGGGCCTTGGCAGATCAAGCATGTGAACATGGAATATATGTTTTTATCTTTTTTTCTTAATTTTTTTTTTTTACGTTGGTTTTTGAGTCTTTCATTCCACTCCGGGGCCTTGTATGTAGCCTTTTGGGATGTGAATGTCCTTCACTACATAATCCTTTCTTCTTCCAGAAACCTAAAATTACCACGTCTCCTGAGAGACAGTAGTTTGCTCTGAGTGGAGCTTTAAAAGTAGTCCGGATGGGAGCGTTCTGTGCTTTGAGATTTGGGTCTGAGGCTTGGACAGGAGCTCCTTCCCCTGGGGCTTAGTGCACCCCACCTCCTCTGCCACACACACACCCTACCTGCCCGATGCAAGCACCGATGGGGAATCGTGTTCAGCAAAGGCATGTCTGTGATTGGGACCCCTTTGCCCTTTAACTTTGTGGAAGGCTTCAGCATCTCAGAGAATGAAGGGTGAGCCTGGCCCTTACAGGCACGGTTGGCATCTTACCTGCGAATGGGACGGGCGCCTGACTCATCATGGGGGCGGGGAGAGTATCATGTGCATATTCTTGTGCCAGTCAAGTCGTAGAGACAGTTTTTTTGGACCTCACTTTCCTTGAGGAAAGCAAGAATAGTCCTGGTTTGAAGAAAGTGTGTGCATTTCATCGGGCAGTTTGCACGTGTTTGGTTTGTGTGAATAGCATCTCAAGTGCCGTCTTCTGGAGCGCCAGGATTAAGAACTTTTCTCTCCCTGTTGAGGCCCTTGCTGAGAAGTATGAGTTACATGTTCCTCTCTCCCTGCTTTCCCTGTTGCTATAGGAGGTTGCTGCTTCAGCTCCTCTGTACTATTGGAGGGAATAAGTCTATATGTGTGACCTTTTTTCTCAGTTGAATAAATAGTATTGGATGCCATAGACACGAGAAGAGAACCTCTCTTTGTTTTAAATCTGAGTGTTGTTGGCTTATAGCTTTAAGTCGGGAAGCTTAATTTTACATTTTAGTGAGAAATTATATTTTATTTACAAGTTGAAGTAACAAAAAAATCATACATTATTATATATCAATGTATCAAATATTTTTATATATCAAGATACACATACACACACATCATCATCATCATCATCACCACCATCACCATCACCATCACCATCATGATCAGGCACTTAGAATGCTCAGAATCCTGACAGATCAAAGCTCCAGGCTTCGGCTTTCTGCCTGGGCATAGGCCTTGGTGTCCAACCTGTCTGTCTGTCCTTACACTCTGTCTATGCTACAGTGCCATCATGGGAGGTTGATATTGAGCATTGGTGAGCCTCTGTTGATAACATAGATGGATGGTCAGGTGCTTAGCAGCATTCGTTAGCACTATATCTGAGGAACTCAGATCCTGCCTTGACACCCCTCATCTCATCTCATCCCAGCCCATTCCCCATCATGTCACTTTGAGCTCCGGGGGGTGAACTTTCACAGAGGGATCTCAGGAAGTCACCTGCACACTGGCTGTCTATAAATCTCTAGTATCACTTTTAAATTTTATGGCTGACTTCTAGTCACATTCCTTAACAAACTGTACTTCCTATTTATACTTCTGCAGAATGGTGTAGGTAGTGTTTGTTTAACAGGCTTACACGGAGTCTGCTGTAGGCCGAACACTGCAGTTTGATTTTTGTTTTTGTTTTTTTCTGTGGTGGTGCTAGCGACCAAATCCAGGGCATTATGTTGCTTAGCCAACCGAGTGTTCTACTACTGAGCTAGTTAGCTTCAATCCCCAGATAATATTTTTTTAAAATTCTTTAATTTTTTTAGATTATAATAGAATTACATCATTTCCTCTTTCCCTTTCCTCCTTCCAAACTCAAATATCTTACCTTGCTCTCTCTCAAATTCATAGGCTCTTTTTTTCTAATAATTATTGTTACTTTCATACATGCATACATATTCCTAAATACATAATGCAGCTTGTATGTATACTTTTGGGGCTGACCATTGGATAGCCATTTGGTATGCTCTTCCCTGGAAGAAGGAGCTCTTTCTCCTGCTCTTCTCAGCAGTCATTGCTTGCCCCTAGTTCTTTGTGTAGGGTTCAGGCCTCCTGGGCTTCCCACCCGCTTCTACTTTAGCGTCTCTGTTACACTTGTCCAGTGCATGTTTAGGCATCATGTTGGTGAGACATTATGGACATAGCCTCTGACATTCACGAACCATCTCACTGCAAACTCCCTGATCCTTTCTCACTTAAAAATCATCCCACCCCCACCCCCCACCACTTTCCAAAATGTTCCTTGAGCCTTAGGTATGGGAGTTATAGGCATATTTATCTGTTGGTGCTGGGCTCCACACCTCTGCATTTTGATTGGTTATAGTTTTCTGTGATGATCTTGATCTGTTGCAAAGAGAAGTTTCCTTGATGCATAAGAACCACACTTAGCTGTCTGTGGTATAAGGGCAAATATTTAGAGTGTAGCTAGGGATTATGCTGGGTGTAGGTTCTCCAGGATCCATGACTTCATTAGTCCTCGGCAGCTGTCTGGGTTTTCAGTATAAGGCTGATTTCCCTTTTGTTGAATGGAAAGCGAAGTCATTTTAAATCTTTTAACTCCTGTGGTGTCCAACATAACCCTCTGTGAGTAAAAATGTAGGTGCAGCTGTGTGCCTCATCTTAGCCTATAAGACATGTCACTTGCCAGGGCCACACAAAGCGGGCGGGGGGGGGGGGCGCTGTCAAGTGGAGGAGGTTCATTAGAGATGCTGCTTCCCTTACGGCTTTTGGGACTTTGCGGATGCGTGGCATCCTGCTACAACTTTCAGAAGTCCTCATTTACACATCTGCACACCTCAGACTGTGGTGCTTTTTTATAAAGTGATCCCTGCTTATGGTGAGTGCTCAGCTGGGTGTCAGCAGCACAGTCAACCCAGGTCTGTCTCCTGTTGCCTTTAACCAAGTTTAATAATGTCATTCTTGGAGCGGAGTTGAAGTGTTAGCATCAGATACACCACTGGTCTCAGAAGCGGCCATGTACTGACTGCAGGGAACCATGTGTAGTGGTCTTTCCTTACTCTCAGATCTTGTCCCTCAGCCTCTAGGGACAACTCCTTAGGCCTAACGTGTTGGCAACCCTAACCCTGGCCCACATCCAGGTGACTCAGAAACCTTCTGGGTTGCCGAAACAGGAGGCAGGATTTTCTGTCTGTATCACCAGAAAGAGGCTGGTCTGTCATTGCTCCCCTCTCCTTGTGCTTCCCAGGGCATTGGAAGGCTGTGCCTGAGCCTGTCCAGGCCTGGCCATTGGGATTCTGCGGGAATCCTTGCTTGTTGACAGTGACAGTGGGAATAACCAACCTTTGGCAGCACACAAGGTAGAGACAATTATCTCTGCTTCCAGAATTCTCTGAAACCTCCTTGTCAGATAGAGTGGGGGCTTTCATGGCAAAGTCTTGTTTGTTTTAACAGTGAATCACTTTGTTCTAAAAAGAAAGATGGATGGATGGACAGATGGATGGACGGACAGATATCATTGCAGATCCAATTGTCAAGTGAGAAATTAAGATCATTTACTCAGATATTGTATAAACTCCAGTTGCCCCAAGAGGCTTATAAGAAAAGCTGTTTCTTGCTTTTGGATCAGATACCCTTCCCTTCCCTTCTCTTCTCTCTCTCCCCTCCCTCCTTCTCTCTCTCTCTCTCTCTCTCTCTCTCTCTCTCTCTCTCTCTCTCTCACACACACACACACAAACACACACACTTTTTTTTTTCTTAAAACAGACTTTCCCTGTATCCTTGACTGTCTTGAAACTCCCTGTAGACTAGGCTGACCTCGAACTCAGATCCACCTGGGGCTGCTTCCCGAGTGCTGGGATGAAAGGTGTGTGCCACCACAGCCCAGCCAATCTTGTTTTCTTAAGGAAGCTGTTTGTTTAGGTTCAACATTATTCCCTGTCATATTTCAACTTCATTTTTGCTTTTTAATAGCCCAGCTACAGAAGATGTAGGGAAAGCGAAGCTGGAAGTGGCAGAAAGGCATTCTGAAACATCCCTCTTCCCGTCTTCCGCTGCCTTCCTCAGGCAGCCCGAGAGGCTGGCAGAACCACCTTGGCTTTTCATAACTGTTCCCAAAGCTGCCAGTGCCTCTGAGCTGAACATAAACAGGCCTGCACACTCGGTCTGTATCTCTTCCGCCCTCCTCCCAGGCACCAAGCGAGCTGAAGTCCCCAGGAGTTCTGCCAGCAGGGGAGGGCATCTGGCTTTCTTAGCACAGTTGAGTGATTCAGAGTGAAGTAGCTGAGTGAGGCCCAGAGGGAAGCTTGCCTCAGGCCTGTGTTACACAGCAGCCAGGGAGACAAGCTGCCTTCCCTCCGCCTGCAGATGAGTCGGGAGGTCCTGGTGTTTTTCTTGCTGCTGCCAGCTGGAAGCTTGGCTCACACACGCTTGTGGCTTGTTTATCTGTGGGGTCTTTGTCTTCTTTTCCCTACAACAACATGTGGAAATAGATGGATAGATGGAGAAAGGAGAAGGAAAAGAAAGAATCCCCATGGTTAGTAAGACCAGAAAGCCAGCAGGGGGAGAACTGACTTCCCTTGATTACCAAGGACGGTTACCCCCAACTCCTCAGTTCCCCTTGGTGCCTCAATAGCAGGGAGAGAGTTTCATGTGTGCAGAAGGCCGTCATGGTTGAGGTAGTTGTGTGACTTACCCAGAGGGTCAGCACTGTGTTGCAGTTACTTACATAGCCGCTAAGCAGAGAACGCTGTAGAAATGCATTTAAGACAGAGAAGAATCAGATGGATGGGTGTTACTGGTGAGGGAGGCTCCGTGGAAGAGTTTAAAATGGGCTCGCATTGTAACGATGAAGTGTTCCTACGTGGAGGAACAGCAAAGTAGATCCCCCCTGAGCGCTGGTGCTGCAGGTAGCTCAGCGGTTGGTCCCTGTCCTGTGACATGCCTGTAGCTCAGGCAGGGTGAGTGGATCTGCCGTGCTCAGTCTGGGCTTTTGGTATATTTCCCTCATGCGAGTGGATCAAGCACAGGGGAGGCACATTCACTGTAGCAGGCTTCATCCTCAATTTCAGACGTAACTGACTAGGGTTGGGACCCAGGATCAGTACATTTTTTTAAACTCATAGATGTGTAGAAATATAATTTATGTGGCCATACATTTTACCCATTTACAGTGTACAGTGTAACAATTTTTAGTATACTCATAGAGTCGAGTAACCACAGTCTAATTTTAGCACATTCTTATCACCCCGGAAAGAAACTGTGCCCGTTTGTGGCTGCTGCCCATTCGTCCCTCTGTCCCGGCTCTGCTGCAGTAATAGAGAAAGAGCTCTTGTGACCACTGCCTAGAAAACAAGTCATGTAATGATATAGGTCCTTAGTGACTTAGCACAGTTTACAGAGCTTGTCCTGTTGGAACACATACAAGTGCTTTAGAGCGCTGGGTAATGTCCCGTGAGTAGGACACGCTTATTCTTTTGTCAGATGGTGGACACTGGGTTGTTCTCTTTATGTGTTCTTATTGGGTAGCTCACTCTTATGAACAGCGCCGCTGTGAATGTGTGTGTTTGTGGGTGTTTTTGGAGGGTGTGTGCTTTCACTTCCCTCGAGCATGCATCTAGGGTGACGTGTCATACCTTGACTCCATGCTTGAGTTTGAAGGGCTGGTTGTTTGCTAGGCAGCGGTACATTACCTCATGGTGTGTGAGGTAGCTCACCTGCTGCCTCCTAGCACACGTGTCACTGTGCCTTCCTTAGTGCCACTAGTTGAGCATGAAGTAGTTTTTTCCAGCAGACTTGCTTTTCATTTCCCTAATGGCAAACGAGTCAGTCTCTTTCCATGCGCTGGCTGGTTGCTTGTGTGTCTTTAAGGGAATTCTACTTGGATCTCTTGCCTGTCTTTTTAGTTGTTTTCCCAAATCACTGTAAGAATTCTTTGTTCTCTTATTGCTCTGATTTTGGTGTTTCTGTTTTAGTGAGTGTTAAACTGTTCGTTGTCCAAACGTAATGGCGTTTACGTTTACCCCGTAGTTTCTCTATTTACAGAGACCTTTGAAGAGCTTCAGTTGGTTCCATGTGTGATGGGAAGGAGTCCATTGCCTGCATTCTTCTCTTGTGAATATCAGTCATTCCCATATCATTTGCCAGATTTGTTCCTGATAAAGCTATTAACTTGACCTTAAGTATGTGGGTTTGTTTCCTGACCCCCAGTTTTGTTCAGTTGATGTACACGTCTAGAATCAGTATGATTAAAGTTCCCCAGGTAACCTCTGTGTACTTTAGGCTTAGATCTATGTGGTGGGTGTGGAGGCTGGCTGGGTCAGGAAGCAGTGTGCCACAGGTGTCTGCGAGATACTTTATTGCAGATGAACAGAACAGGGTTCTTCACTTAGCAGTCTTCAGCCTGCTCTATAAGAGCCACCAAGGATGTTTGCTAGGAGTAGATTTCTGGTCCCTATGCCCTGATAGCATAGAATACAGGAAAGAGGAGAGTGTGTGTTTACGTGTGCTCCGTGATTCTAGGCATTTCCATGAGGATACTTCCTCTAACCCTTAGGACCCTATGTGTTTAGTGAATGTTCCAGGTGAGCCCTCTGGCTAAACTGGGGTCACACGGAGGGTACTGGGGCAGCAGTTCAAAGCCCCTGAAGCTTCTTTACAGTCTACCTGAAGAATTGCTGTCTCAGGAAGGGGGAATGCCATGCTCTCTGTTACAGGAAGTGGTAAGAATCAGCCTCACGAATCTTTCACAGAGTTCACTGTGAACTCATCTGGTACCTCAGTTAACACTTGTCTCCTATTAAATATGCACACGAAAGCACACAAGCACACTTGTGTGGCAAGGGCGGACTCTACCACCAAACCACATCCCCAGCTTCCCTTCTCCTTCTCTGTGGCTTTATTTAAAGTTTACAACTGTTCTTAAGAATCCCGAGCTACGTCTGTAGTCTGTAGCAGCAGATGGAGGTCTGCATGGGGAAGTGTTCTGTTTCGTCTTTGCTTTGACTACAGTGTTCCTGACACCAGTAACAGAGCCTGGGTCTCAGACATTCAGGAAGCACCGTGGATAAGAAATAGTCTTTGTTTGTCTTTTTACTCCGAGGTGCTGTGACTAAGGAGAGAGATGTTGTATGCGCCACTCAAAATTACCTCCATATTTGCAACTGTAATAAGATGTGGAACGAGAAGGCTGAGTGTCTTACACTGACCTCTAGCCTGTTTCCAGCCGAACTTACCTTGCTGAGTTGTGTGTTTGTGTCTCTGCAGGCTGCTCCAGTCCTCTTAGGAAGCTGACAGGCTATAAATATTAAGGCAGTTTCGATTAGACAGTTTTAATTTCAATGTTCTTAGTCGCAGAAATTAAAATTTGGGGTTTTAGGAGGACAGAGTTTCTTTTAAAATGAATGTTTTCATTATTTTCTTTTAGGATAGAATTTTTGCGGCATTTGAAGAGCTTCTTCCAGGTTATGTTTAAAGTTGAAACCAAGCCATGTGGCGAAGAACTCAAGGGTGGGGACAAAGTGCTAATGACCTGCGTTGGTATTGGCTTCTCTAACCTCAGCAAGACTCTCAAGTGATCCAGGGCAGCATCAGGCTCCGCGGTGTACGGGTGAAGCAGGAAGATGCCAAGGCCCAAAGGGACCAGGTCCAGACGTGTTCCTCCAGGACAGGACAGCCTCAACGCTAGAGACTATTTCTTTTCCACTGAAAATACTGATGTGCCAATAAAAGCCGCCTCTACCGTGTGGCTTCCAGCTGCTTCTCCAGTGACATTCCTCGGAGGCCCAGGCTCACCTGGGGGAGGGCCCTCAGTAGGGGCTGTGCTGCCAGAGAGAGTTCTGGCGGCACTACTTCCTTCTTGGACTGTGGTTTTGTGTCGGCTCATGTGACAGTGTGTGTAGACCCCTCTAGTCCTGACAAGCTAGGAGACTGCCAGAGGCTAGGGCATTTGTTTTATCTCTTGTCTTGTGAATGAGTTGCTTGAATGGGCACGTGCTATACTTACCATGGTAAATTATGTTTGTGTGGGTCTGGTGGTTGGACTGGGAAGGGCAGACGTGTCTTAAATGTTTTCTGTATCCCAGGTATGGCATAAAATTTTGCTCTTATTCTTCTAATTGCACTGTAGTGTAAATTATTATAAGAAAATTCAAAGTATTTTGTTCATTTGATTTTATGACTCAAAAACATTAGGTCTGAGTTAAAGATGTGACAGACAGAGTCTGGGATTTTATCTCCTTATAAGCTAATATTCTTGTCTGATGGATGCTGGTAAAAGACATCAAAGTCCCGGGTCAGAGACAATGAACTTTGTAGCATGGCAGGCGGCATAAATGTCTCTACTGCCAAGTCCTGCTGTGGAAGGGAGGGGCTCAGGATGATGCACATACAGAAAAATTTGTATCACAGGCGAGGAACACAGGTCCTTTTCCATAGCAAGTCTGTTCTTTGTTCCACTAGAGATACTATGTCACCACTCAAGACTGCTTACTGTAAACACTCCTCTGAGAAGGGACTTAGGCAGAAATCAACAGGAATGTGCAGGGATAACCCAGACCATGGCAGATTCCCCTGCCACTCGGTAGATTCTGTGTGTGATGGGTGTAGAGGATAAGGAACCTATCGGAGGGTGTTTGGATGGAGTCAGGATGGCCTTTACCTCGCTGTCCTCCTCAGAACCTTTTCCTTTTCACTGAAAGAGCAGTGCTTTTTGCTGCTGACTGAGGATGCAGAATCCAGAGATCTGACCTTAAGGAATGCCTGGACGTTCTGGATGAGGCCCTGAGCCCAGAGCTTTCCATGGCAGTGTCCATCTGTACAAAGCAGATGGTGCACGACGATGTTCATTCACTGTCCCAGAGTCGGTAGGTCTAAGGTGTGGCGGGTGTGGTTAGCATCTCTACCTGGCCTCTCATAAGGTTGCTGTCAAGGTCTTAGACCCTCAAGCTCTCAGGCTCTGGGAAAAAGAAGGTGCAAGTTTCAGTGCATAGGACTGTGGTCCATTTTTTTGCTGACTGCTGCCAACAGCTTTGACTGGTGGACTCTGCTAGCCTTCCTTTTCATCTTCCGTCTTCAAGCCAGCAAGGCTGTATCAAATCTTTGACATCTAAACTGAATCTGATTTATTCTTGGGGCACCCCGCTAGGAAAAACATCACCCTGAAGTAATTTGTGGCACAGCTCTTCCACCCAGGTACTCCTCCTGTCGTAAGGGTTAGCCAGTCATAGCACTGTCCGAATTAGTGTTTGATTGGTCACCTAGTGTAGTTGAGGTCACTGCTGTTTTAAATCAGACCTGCCCAAACAGACCTAAGTGGCCACATTCATTGTCTTGAACCTCCCAGATTTTCTCTGATAGAGGAAAATCTATCAACCAGCTTCATATAAGCTTTGGAAATGGTGCTGTTCGGTCAGCGTCAGGGAGCAGGTAGAAGCCTGAGCAGATTGTCACAAGTAGCAGAGGAGACACGGCTGTCTGTGTGTAGATACACAAGTGTCTGCTAGGTTCCAGTCTGCTCCAGCTGCTTCTGGAGTTGGAACATTTGGGAGCAGTGGTGAAGATTATACTGAAAAGAAGCGATGAATTATCTTCTTCCCATTTGGACAAGATGTTAGTAAATAGTCCAAACTTGTGATGCTTTGGCTTTCTGAGTACTACGATCACAGGGACGCATCCCCACAAATGTAGTGTTTGTTAAACAGCCTGTTCTTGATCCCTATTCAGTTTCCCAAAAGAAGCAATACCACTAGGCGGGAGTCATCTGCCAGCTTGCTGTCTCTTCTGTTCTTGGCTTTGCTACTCACCAGAGGTCATTTAATAAGGGATTGGTTCTGTGTCTGAGTTCTGTTTGAACAGATCTGATTTAGGAATTTGGCTTGCTCTCTTGGCCTGTTCTGGTTTGGTTTCTATTGCTGTGATAAGACACCATGACCACAAGCAGCTAAGGGAGAAAAGGGTTGCTTGTTTGTGTGTGTGTGTGTGTAGACTACATGTCCCAACCACAGTGCATCATGAAAGAAGAAAGTCAGGGTAGGAATATAAGCAGGGACTGGGAGGCAGAAGCTGAAGAACAGACCATGGAGGAGTGCGGCTTACTGGCCTGCTCAGCCTGCTTTCTCACAGGACTCAGAACCCCCTGTCAGGGATGGTACCACTCAGTGAACTGGGACCTACGGCAAGCATTAGTCTAGAAAATGCCCCACAGACTTTCCTGTAGGCTAATTTCCTCTTCCCAGATGACCCTGGCCTGTGTCATGTTGGCACAAAACTAACCAGCATGCTTCTCTTTTCAGATTATAGACCACTCTTATGTACAGAAGGTAGATGGAAATTGACTTGAAGTTTTGTCAATGTGTGCAGTAGGAATGGATTTAACCGGCTGAGAACGGAACAGGGTGGGTGAATAAACGGATTTACTGGGTCTTAGTCAGGATGTGAGAAGATTTGGAACTGCCTCTGTGTTGGAGACTTACAGATTTAGCGTGTGGTTATAGCCAGTTTGAGGGATGGGGATATATGCCCAGCCCGGGTCTCCATTGTTTTTTGCCCGTCCAAGTTATAATGACAAGTAAGTAAGGACTTAGAACTCCACGTTCAGGTGGCCCTAGACTGTTCTTCAGAAGTGACTAACAGTGGGAATGTGTGTAGGCAGCTCAGGCCTTTATGTACTGCTGTTGGCCACATCTGAGATGTCAGTTGATAGGGATGAGTTATCAGTGACATCTAACAGATCTAACACACCATGCCTTTATTTAAACAGAAGCCATTTTGTCAGGGTGCTGGGGGTAGGACTGCTTGTCATATCGGGCTCATACCTATCAAGACAGTCTGACCCAGCTCGAGCACAGATCCTGATCATACTCGTTTGAAAATATCTAGGTAATTTCTGACATTGGATTTCAACAGACAGCCCAAAACATACTTTATTCTCCTCTCCACAATCCATAACCCTTAAAGAACCTTGCATCCAAAACCCATTAGGATTGGCTGACTTGTTAGGTTTTCTTGGCTACAATTTGGAGGAAATGATGCACTCAAACGGATGAAGGCAGATGCCAGGTTAAAATGAAGGTACCCAGCCTAGTGATGCACTCAGTGATCCTATTTGTCTGTTCTCTGGCTTATGTGTTTGATCACCAAGGCTGGGACAGAGTAGCAGGGTAGCTGCTGGTCTCCGTCTTGGAGTAAGGGCTGTTTCTCACAGCTCCTGCTAGTCTTCAAGGAAGGATGTGAGAAGGGACCACACTGTGCTTTGCAGTGGTTGCCTGTCTTGCTATGTGAAGGGAACTGACAAGCAACTTCAGGCTGTTTAACTTCCTGGAACTCTCTCCACAGGCCCATGCTTCCCTCTGTCATGAGCTCTGTGGGTCACTGCTGTCTTAAACCCACTATGCAACTTAAAGGCATTGTGTCTTAAGATTTATAAGCTATGAGAATGCTTGCAGGAAACCAGAGGGCTGCAAACTGCAAAGAGTGAGAACTCTTAAATACCCGGAAAGCAAGATCAGTGCTTTTGCAAGCCTGATTGTTAGAAACCTTGAAAGCCGAGTGATGAGAATGTTCACGGGCTCTGGAAGAGCGCTGACTGTCAGGAAATTAAATCTCTCGACACCAAACAATTTAAAAGAGAAAACTGGGATGTCTTAGAGATTTTAATGTGTGGTTTGATAACCCTCAGAAGGCCTAGAAAATTCAACCGACCCCTTTGCCTTTCTCTCCTAGCCTCCTCAGTTCTAGTTCCTGGGGGAGGCCCTGACTCCCAAATATCCTCTTCCTGTTTCCACACATCCCTTTGACCCTTTTCATAGTATTCAGCATACAGTTAATTGTCTTACTTTGCTTAACTCACAGTATTAAGCACTGGATATGTCTTGTAATATTTTGTGTGCTTTTTTTTTTTGGTGGGGGGGGGGGTTGGAGGAAGGAAGCCTTTGGTTCCTGAATTTCAATAGAGTCTTGTTAAAACAATAGGCTTCAGAGTTAGACCTATGGCCAAATCCTAGCTCTGTCAGTACTCCTGGGCTGGCTCTCCATCCTTGGGACCCTTCGTTTCTTTTGAAATTCCAAGCACTTACCTCACTGCATACCAGTATTAAGAGCATTTATTAAATATCCTGAGATCAGGATAGATAGTTTTTGCCGATTCAAAGCAGTTCTTCATCTAACAGGTTAATGTCAGCGTGAGTCGCAGGCCGTATCTTTACATCTAGTCCTTGGATGTGCTCAGCTAACACACCAGATACAAGCTATGGCACTTGCACGCAGCTTGAGGTCAAACTGCCCCCACAACAAGGCAACAGAGTTAAAAAGGAGGCCTACAGGTATCCCAGTGAGGTTCTCTGTGTTCAGCCAGTGAGGGCCGGATGAAGCCGGCTCCCTCAGCAGTGCCAGGTTTAAAGTTCTGTATTCGCTCAACCAGATGGAGCTGTAAGGAGCAGCTATTCCCACCAAGACAGAAAAATGGCTGTGCCAATTTTGAGATTGCGTGTGGAACATCATGTAATACAATAAGTCAGACAAGCCCAAGAGTCAGATTGACTCTTTTAGCCGAGGCCTACATTTGAGCAAGTTACAAGTCCTTTTGAGCCTCAGTTTGCTCATTAGGTTATAAGCAAAATCGACCACAAAAGATAAGGAAGTGCGAGCATGTCATGCTTCATGGATGGTAGACTAGGAGATTTGGGGTCTTGAATCCAGAAGTACCTTGACAGGAGTCTGGACATTAGTTTGAACAGTCAGGTTTTGGAGTAGGAAAGAATGCAGCAGCAAATGAAAGAGCCAACTGGCTCAGACTTGCAAATTCTACCTGAGAAGTTCACCAGGACCCCCCATGCTCCGGGATAGCGGGGTCCAGGACACAAACGTCTTCAGAGTTTGTTCCCACCTCAGCTTTTTCCACTGTTGTCTCCCTCCTCCTGGGTCGGACATTGTCTCTCTTCTGTTCTGTAGCTGAGGTTGGTTTGGCTTCAATTCCCTTCCAATTGCATCTCTCATTGCTGAATGGAGCATTCTTAGGACTTTCTGGGTCCTGTTCTCCTCTCTGGATGGTAATGTTATTGTTACCCAATTTGTGTGGACCAATGAGAAAGGAAGAGATGACTCCCAAGGAAAGACTGGAGTGCTTCTTACAAAAAGACTGGATCCTGGGGAAACAGAAACGAGTTGGTGGTTGTAAACTGCATCTCAGAGAGATTCTCCGCAACACTTCCTGCTGACCATCCTTTCCCCCATCCAGAATCTTCCAGTACTATAGTAAGGAATTGGTCGGACAAAAGAAAATCAGTTAAACAATTTATAACCCACAAAAAAAAGATTATATCCAGAAGGCTAATGCCCAGACAGGTACTGAGTAGATTCCGTGACCATTTTAGCCAGTGGTATTCTTGGACGGAAAGAGGAGCGGCAAGTGCGGAGAGGTGGCTGTGACCAGGTCAAGATGTGGAGCAGCGTGTGGATTGCAGACGAGAAGAAGGTCGGTCCGGGCAGCATCCGAGTACAGATGTCAGATGTCAGTGGCTTTGCCTTTCTCAGCCTCGGGAAATCGATTCGAGAACGGGAGGGGTGGCGGAGGGAGAGTTCTGGGAATATAAAATGTTATAACGGTTACAGTAAAAAGCAATGAAGACGTCAAGTGGGGCACTGGACGGGAGCATGAGAAGTGTTGCTCTTACCGTGTAAGTCCTATTTTGCTTTATAGTTGGTTGTTACACACGTTAACTTAGAACCTAAGGTACACCTCTCAGAGCCTTTTTTTCTCAGCAGGTGCCTTAGACCGGATGGCTATTGCTATGATGAACCACCATGACCAAAAGCAGTTTGAGAAGGAAAGGATTTATTTTGCTTATGTTCCCACATCATAGTCTGTCAACAAAGGCAGTACATAGGAACTTGGAGGCAGGAGCTGTTGCAGAGGCTAAGGAGGCTCGCTCAGCCTGCTTTCTTATAGCATCCTGGATCATTAGCCCAGGGATAGCCCCACCCACAATGGGCTGGGCCCTCCCCCATCAATCACTAGTTAAAATGTTCTGCTGCCTGCGGCCCTTTGGAGACATTTTCTCCCTTGAAGTTCCCTCTTAGATAACTCTTATAACATGCTTATAGGAAAACTAGCCAGCAATTAAAAATTAAATGTTGTGCCGGGCGGTGGTGGCGCACGCCTTTAATCCCAGCACTTGGGAAGCAGAGGCAGGCGGACTTCTGAGTTCGAGGCCAGCCTGGTCTACAGAGTGAGTTCCAGAACAGCCAGGGCTACACAGAGAAACCCTGTCTCGAAAAACCAAAAAAAAAAAAAAAAGTTTTTGCCTCATCCTCAAAGAAACAAAAAGAGTGCACAAGCACCTTGTGAAGTAGCTGTTGCCTGGGAAGGAGGCTCCTTGGATATGGTGACAGTGGCCTAGGGCTTGGCCCCTGCTGGTTTGCTCTCTTGCTGGCCGCAGCATTCTAGACTAGAAGACTGGGCTTGAGTTAGGGTCACTAGACACAGCGTAGCACTTCCTGTGGTGGTGGGGGTTGTATGGAAACATGCTGGGCTTTCCCTGGACAGAGGCCTGCCTGGAACACTTTGCAGCCCCCGCCCCAGAAATGAGTCACACTCATTTCTGTAAGTGATGTAAGTAAGAGATGACTCAAGTCGTGTAAGTGATCTGTGTAGCACGGCACTTCAAACTACGTGACCCAGGAACCCATTCCCATTCGAGAAAGAAAACAGGGTTGATATCCGACCTGGCTAGTGTTTATGTCACCTTGATACACTGGAGACATCTGAGAGAAGGGAGCCTCAATGGAGAAAATGCCTCCCTAAGATTGGGCGGTAAGGTATTTTATTAACTAGTGATTGATGGGGAGGGCCCAGCCCATTGTGGGTAGTGCTATCCCTGGGCTGGTGGTCCTGGGTTCTATAACAAAGCAAGCTGAGCAAGCCATAGGGAGCAAACCAGTAAGCAGCACCCTTCCACAGCCTCTGCATCAGCTCCGGCCTCCAGGTTCAAAGCTTGTTTGAGTTCCTGTCCTGATTTCCTCCAATGATGGACTACAATATGGAAGTGTAAGTCAGATAAACCCTTTCCTCTCCAGCTTGGTGTTTCATCACAATAAAAACCACAATGAAAAAAATTGTCACACAGGTTTATTCTGAAGGTAGAAAGTTAGGAATTCCTGGCATAGCAGTATTTTTTTTTAATAACATATAATCTTACATTCTTTGGTTCTTGAGACAGAGTCTTACGTAGCCCAGGCTGGCCTTAAACTCATGATCTTCATGCTTCAGACTTCCTAATGCTAGGATTACAGGTATACATTAACTCTCACATTCCTGACTGAAATATTTTTGAGAAGTTGAGTAATGTGAGGGACTTGAGGTGCAACACCTGCCTTTACTTCCACCCTAACTGTTTCATGGAGAATCTGAACATCTGAGTTTCAAATCAATGGCTGCCCACCCCAAAGGGATATGCCCCAAGTCATATCCCTTTGGGATCCCAGAAATTAAAACCTTCAGATGTGTGGGTAAGATGGAACTTCCTTTTTTCACTTATGTGTTTATTACAAGGGCCCCAGTTTTTCTGAGAGTTGCATAGACTGTTCTCATGCTAATAGTTCAATGCCCCCCACCCCTGAAGCCCACTTTGAGTCCTTGGCAAGATGGGGTCAGAAGAACTTAGGGAGAAAGACTTGGAGAAGGGGACCCTGGAAAAATGGGAAGCCCCCTGAATTCTATGGTTGAACTAGGTCAAGTCTGAGCCTTCAAATGCTTGTGTCTTAGAGAAATCTGACTCGGGTGTTCCAGGTTAGCTGTTGCCGTTGATATACAAAGCTGGGTCTATTTATAACTGGTACTGGGGACTGAAACCTAAGTACCTGGGCATGTCACAAGCAAGGACTCTCTCATGGAACCACATTTCCAGTCCTTTTTACTTTTTTTTTTAATTTTGAGACAGGGATTCCTTAAGCTGCCCCTGCTGTACTTGAATCCCAAGTAACTAGGATGACAGGTCCACACCAAGACCAGCAAAACTATGGCTTTGGAGGACAGAGAACCTGGTTTCTGGGAATGGGAAGAGGGCTTGGGCCTGTGAGTGGGTTTCTAGGAAGATGCTCTTGTGTGTAAAACAAGCCCTTGTCGTGAGTGCTGCTAGCCTGTTCTCTGGATGGACTCTCCAGAAAAGAGCATGGCTGGCTACTCTGTCTTCTCTAAAATGGAGAGCTCATGTGGGTGCTTGGCGCCGTTGATCCTATGTGTGTACACTCTTGGGGCACTTTCCTGACTAAGTGGGTGCTATTTTTAGTCCTGAGTTTTTTTGTTGAGCATGTGGGATTCAACCAGCTTCTGTACAGCTCAGATTAGAATAACTGAAGCACTGAATGCTCTGCCCCTTTTACCTGAGAAGAGAGAAGGCATGGGCAGATGCCCTCAGACAGAAGAAATGGTTTAGAAGTAGCCTTTATTACAATATTATTCAAGCAGCTTTGGCAAAGGAGGACACAAGCAAGTGGAGAGGGTCAACAATCCTAGACCCCTGGGGATCATTTGCCAGGACTCAATGCCCCAGAGTGCAGGATACACCATGGATATTTTGTGGAATTTCCCTTCCAAATACCGAGAACCACTGCAATTGTGATCAGTTTACATATCCATGTTAAAGCATTACACAGCTGACCATGGTGGTGTTTATGCCTGTCATCCCAGCACCAAGTGTCTGAGGCAGGAGGATTGCAAACTCAAGGCCAGCCTGGGCTACCTAGTAGAACTGTCTTAAAAGTAAACGAGCAAACAAGTAAATAACAACCCACAAATAAAATACAGTGGGACTATTCTTATGTCATCAAGTACTTTCTTGGGCAGTGGATTCTATCTGGTAGCAACAAGTCTGAAAAGTTCTAGAACTTTAAAAGATGTTCCGGCGCATCCTGAAAGAGGTTAGAGCAAGTGCTATTAATCAGGTTAGACCTGATTGCCAGCCCCTTAAGTTACACTGTATCTATCCTCCTTGGAGAGCTTCTGTCTTCACCACGATCAAGTAGGCTTCATCCCAGGGATGCGGGGATGGTTCAACAGAAGTCCATCAATGTAATCTACTACATAAACAATCTCAAAGAAAAAAAACCACATGGTCATTTCATTAGATGCTGAGAAAGCATTTGACAAAATTCAGCATCCCTTCATGCTAAAAGACTTGGAAAGACCAGGAATTCGAGGCCCATATCTAAACATAGTAAAAGCAATTTATAGCAAACCAGTAACCAACATCAATCTAAATGGAGAGAAACTTGAAGCAATCCCACTAAAATCAGGGACTAGACAAGGCTGCCCTCTCTCTCCATATCTTTTCAATATAGTACTTGAAGTTCTAGCTAGAGCAATTAGACAACAAAAGGAGGTCAAAGGGATACAAATTGGAAAGGAAGAAGTCAAACTATCACTATTTGCAGACGATATGATAGTATACTTAAGCGATCCAAAGAACTCCACCAGAGAACTCCTACAGCTGATAAACAACTTCAGCAAAGTGGCCGGATATAAAATCAACTCAAGCAAATCAGTAGCCTTCCTATACTCAAAGAATAAGCTGGCTGAGAAAGAAATAAGAGAAATGATACCCTTCATGATAGCCACAAACAATATAAAGTATCTTGGTGTGACTCTAATCAAACAAGTGAAAGAACTGTATGATAAGAACTTCAAGTCTCTGAAGAAATTGAAGAAGACCTCAGAAGATGGAAAAATCTTCCATGCTCATGGATTGGCAGGATTAATATAGTAAAAATCACCATCTTGCCAAAAGCAATCTACGATACAATGCAATCCCCATCAAAATCCCAACTCAATTCTTCATAGAGTTAGAAAGAGCAATTCAAAAATTCATCTGGAATAACAGAAAACCCAGGATAGCTAAAACTATTCTCAAGAGTAAAAGAACTTCTGGGGGAATCAGACCTCAAGCTGTACTACAGAGCAATAGTGTTAAAAACTGCATGGTATTGGTATAGTGACAGGCATGTAGATCAATGGAACAGAATTGAAGACCCAGAAATGAATCCACACTCCTATGGTCACTTGATCTTTGACAAAGGAGCTAAAACCATCCAGTGGAAAAAAGATAGCCTTTTCAACAAATGGTGCTGGTTCAACTGGAGGTCAACATGCAGAAGAATGCAAATTGATCCATTCTTATCTCCTTGCACTAAGCTCAATCCCAAGTGGATCAAGGACCTCCGCATAAAACCAGACACACTGAAACTAATAGAAAGGAAACTAGGGAAGAACCTTGAACATATGGGCACAGGGGAGAATCTCCTGAACAGAACTCCAATAGCTTATGCTTTAAGATCAAGAATTGACAAATGGGGTCATAAAATTACAAAGTTTCTGTAAGGCAAAAGACACTGTCAAAAGGACAAAGCGGCAACCAACAAACTGGGAAAAGATCTTTATAACCCTACATCCGACAGAGGGCTAATATCCAATATATACAAAGAACTCAAGAAGTTAGACTCTAGAGAGCCAAATAACCCTATTAAAAAATGGGGTACAGAGTTAAACAAAGAGTTCTCACTTGAAGAATATCTAATGGCTGAGAAGCACCTAAAGAAATCCTTCAACATCCTTAGTCATTAGGGAAATGCAAATCAAAACAACCCTGAGATTCCATCTCACACCAGTCAGAATAACTAAGATCAAAAACACAGGAGACAGCAGTTGTTGGTGAGGATGTAGAGGAAGAGGAACACTCCTCCAATGCAGATGGGATTGCAAGCTGGTACAACCACTCTGGAAAGCAGTCTGGCGGTTCCTCAGAAAACTGGGCATGGCACTCCCGGAGGATCCTGCTATACCACTCCTGGGTGTATACCCAGAGGCTTCCCCTGCATGCAATAAGGACACATGCTCCACTATGTTCATAGCAGCCTTATTTATAATAGCCAGAAGCTGGAAAGAACCCAATGGAGGAATGGATTCAGAAGATGTGGTATATTTACACAATGGAATACTACTCTGCAATTAAAAACAATGAACTCATGAAATTTCTAGGCAAATGATCAGAACTGGAAAATATCATCCTTAGTGAGGTAACCCAATCACAAAAGAATATACATGGTATGCAGTCACACATAAGGGGATATTAACCCAGAAGCTCGGAATACCCTAGACACAATTCACATATCAATAGATGTCCAAGAAGATGGAAGGAGAGACCCCTGGTCCTGGAAAGACTGGATGTAGGGGAATACCAGGACAGAGAAGAGAGAGGGGGTTGAATGGGGAGCAGAGGGAGGGAAGGGGGCTTATGGGACTTATGGGGAGGGAGGAAATGGGAAAGGGAAAATCATTTGGAATGTAAATTAAAAAACTTAGAAAATAAAAAAAAAAAAGAAAAGAAAGTAGGTTGCCAGGCCTGGTGGTACGCACCTTTAATCCCAGCATTTGGGGGGCAGAGGCAGCCAGAAATAGACTATTTCTTACTGATTTAGAGGCATTGAGTTCCTTAGGGCAAGTCCAATCTTTGTCATCAGGAACCTCTTTGCTCACAAACACTGGACAAACTTGAACAACAGCTACTGGGAGCAGCAGGGGAAGCAGCAGCTATCTTCTTGGAGTGCTCCCCTTCATCCCCCCACAGCTCTCTTGGGGGCTCTGGCATTTATCCCTCTCTAGAGTCCCCAAAATTATACTATGCAGCTGGCAATGATCACACCCCTGCTAGTGCACCAGGCAAATCATAATCACCTGCTGTGAAGCAGCTGCTTACCCCACACCTGGGAATAAAACAAAAACATTCATAAAACATAGCTGAGTTTTTTTCAGAAACCAAAATTCTCACTGCTGGCCTCAGAGCTAGGAAATGTTCTCAAGTTAGTTGGTGAATGTGGTGTGTTATGAGCCTGTCTAATAGCATTTTATTTTCCACATCCAGTTTTTAAAAGTAAACAGGGCTATGGGATGAATGAAGAAGAAAGTGGGGGATGGTTTGGACCCTGGAGGTATGACTAGGGCTGAGTGGATAGACTGAGGCAGCAGGAAAATGGTGGCTGCTGGTCCCAGATTGCTTAAGTAAAACTGGCAGATTCCAGAGGAACCTGACCCTGATCACATCACTGCCTGTGTAATCTCAGTCATCAAAACATGCCTCCTAAAGGTGGGCACAATTTGATGTGCTCCTTGGTGCTGACCTCTCTTGAACAGTATGTCAAACCCTACTTTAATGCTGGGAAACCAAGGAATGTCAAGTATCCTGTATCTGCAAGGAGACAGGTTTTTCTAAGGTGCTCTCCAGGTTATTCTCTTTAGGAGAGTGGCTCCCCCTCCCTCCCCTCTGCACACTCACCCATTAAGGAGGCTTTCAAGTGCAATCAGATGCTGCTCTCACAGAGAGGCCTGTCCTGGCTAGGTCAGCAGATGCTCTTGACAGGAGGCTGGAGGAATTAGTGAATGAGGTTGTAGATGGTCTTAACAAAGGGAAACTCTGGAGGACAGCCACTAACAATCACCAGCTCACCTTCCAGATCTCTCCTGCAGCTCATTGAGACTATTTCTATCTGACCAGCACAGGTCTCAGCATGGGTGCCTTTCATCCTGTGTGGGGAGTGTGCCAAGTTTTCTCTGTCTTATATTAGCTTGCTGAAAAGGCCAGACAGCCATGCTGGGGGCTTGTCTTGGGTGCATCTCTCTAGAGGACAAAAAACATGTATGCTTGTGTGCTATACTTCCTGTGTGTCCCCCACTCTCCGCCCTCCTATGCTCTGGGCTGGCCCTCCCAGTTCCTATTGATGGGTGACAATCCATCATAGAAATAGACTTAGAAAGAAAGGCAATCCCTGCGTTCTCAGCATGACTGTCACATACCACCCAGACACATGGTGGAAATATTGGAAGCCTGCCTTGCTGCTGGCTCTGACAAAGCATTTGGTTGTCATTGTGTCATGCCCTCTCCTTCAGATGTCTGAGTCCTTTGGAAACTGGGCTCTGAACTCAGTTCCACAAGTGTTGACTGTGGCCTACTCTATCAGAGTTTCCATCCAGGCCTCCAGTTTCCTTTGAAGCAAAATGAAAACAAGTTGTAAGAGGGTAGGAGTAGAGTAGAAGGTGGTCTAAAGATAGCTGTTCTGACCCAAATAAAATTACAACCCTGAGGGCATGTATGGTGGTTTGAATATGCTTGGCCCAGGGAGTGGCATTACTAGGAGGTGTGGCTTTGTTGGAGTGGGTGTGGCCTTGTTGGAGAAAGTGTATCACTGTGGGGATGGAGTTTGAGACCCTTCTCCTCCTAGCTACCTGGAAGTCAGTCTTCTGGTTCCCTTCAAAACAATATGTAGAACTCTCAGCTCCTCCAGCGCCACCATGCTTGCCCGGATGCCGCCATGCTCCCCGCCTTGATAATGGAGTGAACCTCTGAACCTGTAAGCCAGCCCCAATTAAATGGTGTTCTTTGTAAGAGTTGCCTTGGTTATGGTGTCTCTTCAGAACAATGGAAACCCTAAGACCACATGTAAATCTGTGTCAAACAGGCCTTTGTGTTGTGGGAATGTCTTGGATTATTAACAAAATACTCCACATTGGTGGCTTAAAACTGCAGAATTTATTGCTTTCCAGTTTAAGTCAAAAGTTTAAATGAGAGAAGATCTGTTTTGTTCCTGTCTCTTAGCATCAAATAATGCTAAGCATGTTACATATATATATATATATATATATATTGGGTCACACGGAAGCAGCTTGCAACCTCCCACATCCAAGAAGCTGATTTTCTCAGTTTCAGTGAAATTCCCACAGGCCAGTCAGTTGTGTTGGGATTGGAAAACACTCTAGAAGCAGCATGGCAACCAGAAGAATCCTGCCAACATTCCACATATCTGACAAGAGTTTAGGAGATCCTTAAAGTCACTCTGAAGGTACCTTTGTCCCAATTTTACAGAGGAAGAATTGGAAGCCATCCAAGTTAAAACCTATTTAAGCTCTCATGCACAGACCAGTGTGGTGGTGCACACCTTTCCCAGCACTCAGGAAGCAGAAGCAGGTGGATCTCAGTGGCTTTGACTTCCAGGTTAGCCTAAAATAGTGAGTTCCAAGCCGGCAAGAACTATGTAGTGAGACATCACTACTACCATCCTAAGAAACGTCATCTTACAGCAAACTCCCTGATCATCTCTCTGCTTCTTACAATCTTTTCACTCCAAATTCCACAATGATCCCTGAGACTTACATTGTATTGTAGGTGTGTCTGACTAGTGAGTTTAGGCTTCACAACTCTATATTTTGATGAATTGTGATCTTCTGTAATTGTCTTTGCCTGTTGTCAAGAGAACTTTCCTTGAAGGATAAGGACCACACTTATCTGTGATATAAGGACAAATATTTAGAATGTAGTTAGTGATTGTGTTGGTTTAGTGAAGTGGTTGTGGCATCTCCTCCAAGATCCATGACTTCATTAGCAGTAGGCTAGGTTTCCAGGTCCAGGCATGACGTCCTTCTGGTTGAGCAGGTCTTAAGTCTAATCAGAGAACTGTTAGCTACAGCCGAGATATGCACACTACCACTGTACCTTAGAGTTATTGTGCCATGCTTCTTGTGGTGGGTCACAGGTGTCATGGCTGGGTGGGACTGCTGTTTGTTTCCCTCCTTCAGAAGCATGCATGGTATCTTCTGGTATGTGAAAGCTAGTCCCCAGGGAGGAGACCTTTAGGTTACTTGAATGTCAGCAGCTACAACCTTAAAGTCTCCCCAGCATGACTGCCTAAATGTGAGCTGAACAAGGGTAATAACAGATATGCTAGTATGAATGGGGGAAAGCATTCACGAGGTCTCAGACAGACATGCGCATGCTCGCGTGCACACACACACACACACACACACACACACACACACACACACACACAACCTACAGGCAACAAGTAACTAAGGAATGCTGTGAGCCCAAATAGCCTGCCTCTGAGAGGAGCACACCATTGTTTATCCAATCCCAAATGGTCAGCCCTGAAAACATATACATGCAGGTAATATACAATCTGAGAAAGTTGTATTTATGTATTTAGGAAAATATGTGTGTGTATAAAATTAATAATAAAAAGAGAGGTCCTGAAATTGAAAGAGAGCAAGGAGAAGGCGTTGCAGGGAGGAAAGAGATGGGGAGAAATGATATAATCGCAAACAAAATAATTCAAAGCAAACAAATTAAATGTTCATGGAGGCCAGGTAAGGATTCACTACAACCAAATGTCAAGCTTCAGGGTATTCGTTATAGCCTTACAATCTAATAGTGAGGATTAATAATTCCTATGGTTTAATCTATAAAGAAAAGTAAAAAAAACCCTCACAAATATAACTATACACACATATGCATGTATGGAACACACACACACACACACACACTGAAAAACACAAAACCTAGAGTCTTCCTTCATAGTCCTTGCTTCTGCTGATAGTCCTTGTTCCCCCTGCCTGGTGGTCCTCCCACCTCCTTATCCAAGTCATGGTTTACCTGATCACTGTCTGTACTGGCTGGTTTTGTGTGTCCACTTGACACAAGTTAGAGTCATCAGAGAGGAGGGGTCCTTGGCTGAGAAAATATCTCCACAAGATCCAACTGCAGAGCATTTTCTCATTTTCTGATCAATGAGAGAGGTCCAGCTGATGATGGTGTTGCCACTCCTAGGGCTGATGTCCTAGGGCTGAGGGCTGAGTTCTATAAGAGAGCAACGAGCAAACCATGAGAAGCTAGCCAGTCAGCAGCACCCCTCCATGACTTCTGCATCACATCCTGCCTCCAGGTTTCAGCCCTGCTTGACTTCCTGTCCTGACTTATCCCAGTGACAGACTGTGATCTGGAAGTGTAAGCTGAATAAACCCTTTTCTCCCCAAGTTGTTTATTGGTCATGGTGTTTCATTACAGCAATAGAAACCCTAGCTAAGACAACCCCTATTCCCTTTTCAACATTTTTTCTCAGCTATAAAATTGCTCAAGGAAGCATACTTGGTCCCGCAAACCAGGGCAGGCATTGTGTTTTCATAATCCCTCTGTTTTTCCTCTTCACATTATTAAGTATGAGAATTTGTGTTATAATAGCTGGATCACAATAACTGCAAGGGCCAAAACTACATATTGTTCCCATGTTTACCATGCTGAGTCCTTGGTACGTGTTTACGTGGCCTTTTGTACATTGTAAGTCCTTGGTGCTATGGGTCCTTGGAAAATCAAAAGGATTGAATCATTAGGGAACAATGAGAAAATGAGCTTTTCTCTTCGAGAGAGAAGTGGTTTTTAAAATCTTACAGATCCTAAGAGATGAAGACAAAAGCTTCTGAGACTGAAGTGGTTTTACAAATCAGGTTTCCTCTGCCCAGCAGGGCTCCTTCAGGGAGGAAGCACTGATTCGGGTTCCTTATTCTGGAACTCAGGCCATGGTCGCTTGCATGGGACACAACAGCGGCAGAAGTGTGAGAGCAGAGGCCCTTCATCTCACTGAACAGGAAATGACGAGGTGATGGGTCTCTGCCTCAGAAATCTCCAGTAGAGAAGTGTGATGGTGGAGGCCCTTCATCTCACTGTGAACAGGCAGTGATGAGGTGATGGGTCTCCCTACCCCAGAGATCTCCAGGAAAACCTTCAGAGGTACCCCCTTCCTTCCCGGTGACCCACGTCTTCCACTTAGGCCTCACCTAACCTCCTAGAACCTTCTAAAATAGTCTCAGCTAGGGACCCAGTATCCAGTACATAAGCATATGGAAGGTATTTCACAATATTCTACCCCTGGCTCCCAAAGGCCTGTGATCATCTCTTCTGTTTTGTTTTGTATGACAGGGTCTTATTTAGCCTAGACAGGCCTCTAAACTTGCTATGTAGTTGAGGATGGCCTTGAACTCCTGATTTCCTATCTTTATCTCCAAAGTATTGGAATGACAGGCATGTGCCGCCATCCCCAGCTTCATGACCACCCTTCTATGCAAAATAAGTTAGTCTGTCTTTAAGAGTCCAGTCTTAATAGTTGCAACATGGTCCAAAGGCTGAAATCTAACTTCCGCGGTAAGATGGCAGATTAGAAACTTCCTCCGTGTGGTTCGAGGAATGAAAAGAGCCCATACATACACACTATATTTTGACCACAGAAAGAGAACAAAAGACCAACTGGCCTCAACTCCAACCCAAGTCTCCTGTTAGGGAAAGGAAGCTGAAGGCTCAATGCCAGGTGAGCCCTTGTGACAACAGGCTGCCAGGCTGGCTCCAGAAGAAATTCACAGTTCTTGCAGGTCTTAAATCCAATGGGAGGATTTGGAGTGACCATGATGTCCTGGTGGCAGGTAGCTCTTGATATCTCAGAGTACTCTCACCAAGTCTTAAGACTTAGATACTCTGGGGTCTGAAAAACAAAGGTTGGTAGTGAGTCAAGGAGCCTGGTGGCATGCTGCCACAGTGTCTGTGTGGTGAGCAGCCAAGAGGCAGTGTGGAGGTGGGGAGGATTCGAGGCAGGCCCACTGAGAAATGCAGGCAGCAAAGGATTCAGGGTTTGTGGGACCCACTTCTGTCAGGATTGTAAGCCTCTGGATTGCTACAGAGAGTAGAAGTTCTGAGTCTGTGGCCAACAGATAACATGGCCTCTTCAAATAGGGCTTGCTGCTGGGTGGGCTGGAGAGCTTGGAACCCAGGTCCAGTGGATCACCCCACTTGCACAGCTTCGTACCTCCTGCAAGCAGCCTTGCTGCTGGTCATGATCTAATAGCATGAGGGCCGCAGGCCGAGTGCCTCTGGCTCTCCCTTCTGCTGCAGCACTCTGTGCCCTGCTCATTTTCCTGTTCTGATCTACTTAGGAGATAGCCTTTCGCTTGGATGCTTGCCAAACCCAGATGCACAGATGGGGGTGGGGAGGACTCCTGGCCTACAGGCTCTAAAGCTCCTTAAAAGAAGGTTCCCCAGTGAATGTATCCCCAACAGCAGAACCTAGACCCAGTTCTCAGCTACATATAGGACTAGTCTGTAGAGTAGGACTAGGGAGGAACTACAGTAGACTCTGGCCATGACTGATTACATAACAGGTATGGTAGATAAGAATGTTAGAGGACCTGAAAGATGCTTTTGCATGTTTTAAAAAACCTTTAGGGCTGGAGAGGTGGCTCAGCGGTTAAGAGCACTTGAAGGTCCTGAGTTCAATTCCCAGCAACCACATGGTGGCTCACAACCATTCGTAATGGGATCTGATGCCCTCTTCTGGTGTGTCTGAAGATAGCTACAGTGTACTCATATAAATAAAATAAATAAATCTTTATAAAAAAAACTTTTAAAATATTTATTTTTTTATGTGTATGTGTATGTGTATGCTTTCGTGAGTTTAAGTGTTCCATATGCACACAGCAGCCAACTTAGGCCAGAAGGGGGCATCGGATCCCCTGGAACTGGAATTACGGGTGGTTATGAACTACTATGTGGATGCTGGGAATCAAACTTGGGTCCTCTGTAGGAGTAGTAGCACTTGGTCTTAACCACTGAGCCGTTCTTCTAGCCCCTAAAGTTTAATGAATATAAGGATTAGTATTTCTTCTTCTTCTTCTTCTTCTTCTTCTTCTTCTTCTTCTTCTTCTTCTTCTTCTAATTCTTCTTCTTCTTCTTCTTCTCCTCCTCCTCCTCCTCCTCCTGCAGCTCTTCGTCCTCCTCCTCTTCCTCCTCAGCTTCTTTCTTTGACTCACATCACCTTTACTCCATTGCTTTTCTATTACTTTCACCTTCATTAATTTTTCTTTTTTTTCTCACATGTTCATCTCTAAGTTTATTTTTTAATCTTTATTTTTTTATTTTTTTTCATTATTATATTCAACACAATATATATTTTCTACCAATCATAAAAACGATGTACATGTTATTAAATAAACATAAAAAGATAAAGTCTTTTTGTTTGTTTATTTTGTTTTTAGAGTAAAGTTTAAAATCTTGGCTTTTACTGTGGTAAAAACCCAAAATAATAACAATTTTTAGACATTGGAGTTCATTGTAATAAGGCTGTACTTCAATGTCCCTCATATCACCAAAGGATTTTACCTTTGTAGTAGCTAAGCTAAGAGTTGACAGTTCTGCTGCGCCAAGGAATGAATTGTAGGCACAATTATTTGGATACAGATTTCCTGCTATGGTCAAAGCTATTTGACTTGAGTGATTGTCGTCATTCTCAGTTCACAGGGAACAGGTTATATTCATTTAAGAAATGGTGTGTGTATTAAGATGGTCTATCCATGAAGTCATTCATCAACTGTTTCAATGAACAATGGTTCTGCTTGGAGGGTGGCACAGATATTAGGTGAGGGTAAGATTCTGGTTCATTGGCTATAATGATTTTGAAAAACATTCATCTCAGAAAAAGAGTAACTTATAAGGTCATCTTCTTCAAAGTTGATACAATAATTATAAATATCAAGCAAAACATTCAGTCTCACTCTTTGTTGTTCTCTTACAAGTCACCTCCCAAATTAATTGTCTATGTTTCTTTTGGCTGTATGAATAATTTTGAAATATGTAAGCTGTTCTGAAAACCATAGTATAGTGTAAAAACATCAAATAAACAATCCTACTAGCAGAGAAGTTGAGATAGGAGCAGCATGATATCAAGACCATTATGTGGTACACAGCAAGACACTGTCACGTAAAAACAAGCAGAAAGTGTATATGGATTGTACAATATTGGACCTATTTCTTCAATTACCAAATTATAGAGACCACTGGGTGACAGCCAACAAATTTCTAATTCCTCATATTTTTGAATTTCAATCTATTAGAATATATTGGTAATATTAATTTTCATATTAACAGATATTAAGGAAAAGTGATTGTACTTCCTGTTATTTTTGTTTTTAGAGGTAGAATTATGTTTGTGTGGCTATCTTCTTTGGGTTTGTTGAAAGATTACTTTCTTCCTTTAGGGTGTAGTTTTCCTCCTTGTGATGGTATTTTCCATCTATTATCCTTTGTAGGGCTGGATTTGTGGAAAGATAATTGTGTAAATTTGCTTTTGTCATGGAATATTTTATTTTCTCTGTCTATGGTAATTGAGAGTTTTGTTGGGTATAGTATCCTGGGCTGGCATTTGTGTTCTCTCCGGATCTGTATGACATCTGCCCAGGATCTTCTAACTTTCATAGTCTCTGGTGAGAAGACTGGTGTAATTCTGGTAGGTCTGTCTTTATGTGTTACTCGACCTTTTTCCCTTACTGCTTTTAATATTCTTTCTTTGTTTAGTGCATTTGGTGTTTTGATTATTATGTGACAGGAGGAATTTCTCTTCTGGTCCAATCTAATTGGAGTTCTGTAGGCTTCTTGTATGTTTATGGGCATCTCTTTCTTTATGTTAGGGAAGTTTTCTTCTATAATTTTGTTGAAGATATTTACTGGCCCTTTAAGTTGAGAATCTTCACTCTCTTCTATACCTATTATCCTTAGGTTTGGTCTTCTCATTGTGTCCTGAATTTCCTGGATGTTTTGGATTAGGAGCTTTTTGCTTTTTGCATTTTCTTTGACTGTCGTGTCAATGATTTCTATGGTACCTTCTGCATCTGAGATTCTCTCTTCTGTCTCTTGCATTCTGTTGGTGATGCTTGCATCTATGACTCCTCATCTTTTTCCTAGGTTTTCTATCTCCAGGGTTGTCTCCCTTTGTGATTTCTTTATTGTTTTTATTTTCGTTTTTAGATTCTGGATGGTTTTGTTCATTTCCTTCACCTGTTTGATTGTGTTTTCCTGTAATTTTTTAAGGGATTTTTGTGTTTCCTCTTTAAGGGCTTCTGCATGTTTACCTGTGTTCTCCTGTATTTCTTTAAGGGAGTTATTTATGACTTAAGGCCCTCAATCATCATCATGAGAAGTGATTTTAGATTTGAATCTTGCTTTTCCCATGTGATGGGGTATACAGGACTTACTATGGTGGGAGAATTGAGTTCTGATGATGCCAAGTAATCTGGGTTTCTGTTTCTTATGTTCTTATGCTCCACCACCTGGTTATCTCTAGCACTACCTTCCCTCGATATATCTGACTGGGGCATGTCCTTCCTGTGATCCTGGTTGTGTCAGAACTCCTCAGAGTCAAGCTGTCTCTGTGGTCCTGTGATTCTGTGATCCTGAGATCCTGGGTGTGTCCAATCTCCTAGGAGTCAAGCTGCCTCTGGGACCCTGAGATGACCAAGCTCCTGAGATCCTGTGATCCTGTGATCTTGGGCATGTTAAAGCACCTGGGAGTGGAACTTCCTCTGGGTGTTGTGGGACTGGCTGTGGAGTCTGCACCTAAGATTTGTTCAGGGCACTGGCACAGACCAGAAGGAACTGGTGCCACTGGTCAGGCAGGATTTCTGGGTCCCTGGATCCCGCTGGTCCCAGTCACTCCTGTTGTTGAGACAGATGTTGTGTCCTCCTTACCTCTGATCCTATGATCCTGGGTGTGTTAGAGTCTCGTTAATTTTTCATGTCATAATTTACTCTATATGACTTTGGGTACTTTCCTCCCACTGGTGGTATAATTGGCTGTGTTTTAATTCTATTTCTAAATCTGGGTGATCTGGTGGTGGTATTACAGTTGCTTGCATCTACTCTTTGAACAATACTGAGAATTTTCCCCACAAGAGAAGAATGCTCCCTAAGAAGGCTGCCATACAAAATAAAAAGAGCTAGCTGTCAGAATAGACATGAAAATAGCAACACAGAAGCCCAAAAAATATGAGCCTGACTCCTCCCAAAGTTCCTTTTTAATAACTGAATCCAAAGATATTAAAATGGTTGAAATGCCAAATAATTTGAAAGTCTGGTTTTAGAAATAGTCAATGACCTCAAAGAGAATTCAAATAATAAGATAAATATAATAAAAGAGCCAGTTCAAGATTTTGGTGAGTAGCTCAACCACTTGGGGGAGAGATTTAACAGCTCCAATGAGAAATTCAGCCAAAAGTGAATTGCAAAAAGAAAGAAAGAGAGAGAGAGAGAGAGAGAGAGAGAGAGAGAGAGAGAGAGAGAGCGAGAGAGAGAGAGAAAGGAAGAAAGAAAGATAAATTATGTAAATAAAAAGGCCAACAAATAAAATAAAAACTCAATGGGCAACACCAACAATAGATAGACCAGGTTAAAGAAAGAATATCACAGATTGAAAACAAAATTGAGAAATTACTGTATTTAGATAGCAATTAAGAATAAAATTAAGCAACCATAGCTACAAGGTCTAAGACCTCTGGGACAAAACCTAGGAGCCAACCCTATGAATTTGTGGTGTTGGAGAGGAGACTAACCTATAAACAAATGGTATATAAAGTTTTGATTAAATTAAGGCAGAAAATTTCCCAAATAAAAGGAAAGCGTGTACCTTCAAGTACTGGAGGCATTTGAAACCTGGCCTATTTGTAAAGAGGATGACCAGAAAGAACCTCTCCATGTCTTACTGTAGGTAAAGAACAAATATGGAAATTAGGATGTGAGAAATTTCAATTTACATGTAAAACCAAGCCTATAGTGGACTTCTCAGGATAAACACTGGAGACCAGAGGAACCGGGTCTGTTCTGAAGCATTCCAAGCCCTAAAGCAACTGACTTCCAACAAGGACAACTACATTCAGCAAAGCTGTCCTTTAAAGGGAGCTAGGTGTAATAGCAAAGGGCTTTAATCCCAGCAGTGAGGAGGGAGAGGCTGATAGGTCTCTTTGAGTTTGGGGTCAGTTTCTATGGTGAGTTCCAGGTCAGCCTGGCTATAGACTAAAAACAACAGCAACAATACAATAAAATGGAAGAAAAAAAGAACTCCCATCATGATCATAAGCTAAAGCAATCCATGACCAATGAACCAATACTGCAGAAAACCCTTTAGATAACACTGCAGCGAGAAGAGGAATAAATACATCTGTAAGCATTAGAGCTTGAGAAAGAACAAATTTTGGCAGAAAAAAATAGGTTTAAAAATGAGAAACTGAAACATTACTAACTCACATTTCCAGGATGGAGTAGGAAAATGTTAGAAATATCTCCCAATAATAATACTAAATGTGAATGGTTTTAAATTTCTATTTAAAAATGCAAACTAGCCAAGTAGATTAAGGAGAATGATTGTGGTTTGAAAGGAAATAGTCTATTAGAAGGTGTGGCCTTTTTGGAGTAGGTATGACATTGTTGAAGTTACTGGGGGAGGACCTTGAGGTCTCACATTAGCAAGCTAAGCCTGGTGTCTCACAGACTCTTCCAGATGCCTGCAAATCCAGATATAGAACTCTCAGTTCCTTCTCCAGTGCCATGCCTACCTGCATTTAAATGTTTTCCTTTGTAAGAATTGTCATGGTCATGGTGTCTCTTCACACCAATAGAAACCCTAACTAACACACAGGGTTTAATTGTTTTCTGTTTGTAAGAATCTCACCTCCTTAAAGGACACATACACCTCCCTAAAGGATGGAAAGTGAAAAGATTCAAATAATATTCCAAGCAAAAAGAATTTGAGGAAAGCACTTCTGCTCTACAACCAAAAGTCTTTAAAATCAGAAGTGGGGACTAAAGGGCCCATATGCTTCCCACCTTCAGAGGGGACTCTGTCTTTTACTGCTGTGAACAGACACCATGACCAAGGCAACTCTTTATAAGGACAGCATTTAATTGGCTTACATGTTCAGTCCGTTATCAAAGTAGGAACATGGCAGCATCCAGGTAGGCATGGCGCAGGAGGAGCTGTGAGTTCTACATCTTCATCTGAAGGCTGCTAGCAGAATACTCACTTCCAGACAGCTAGGACTAGGGTCTTAAGCCCATGCCCACAGAGATACACCTGCTCCAACAGGGCCACACCTCCTAATAGAGCCACTCCCTGGTCCAAGCATATGCAAACCACCACAGACCCGCAGAGAACCTTAAAAGAATGCATGCCTTCATTTCCTCTGTTCAGAAAGACTATCAGACACTGACCTCAGCACAATTATAGTGCGTGATTCTGCAGCCCGAGACAGATTGCTCTTTTGGTCTGACTCTCTATCACAGCTGCATTCGACAGGCAGGGTCACCTAAAATGGGGTTCATCTTAGACAGTGAGATATGTTTCCATGAATTTTTTTGTCTTTAAAGATTCTAGATCAGCTTCTCATGGTAGTGTAACATTCCATGAGAGAAAGCTTCAGTGTATGATGGATATCCAGACTTGGCTAGGTCGCCAGTGTCCACTGGCAAAGCTAGTTACATGGCTAAGCCTGGGTCTGGTATAGGGTACAACCCTAGGACTCACTGGGAGTTTCATTTGGAGCCTCCACTAATGTAACAATCTACATGTCTGGAAGTTTGTGTCTCAGACACGTATTAGGTACTAAGTGCAGTGACAGAGAGAAGGCATTAGTAAGAATAAGGAACATTCTAGCAACTTTAGAAAGGGTCCATAAAAATGTTTTGTTTGAAGGAAAGGTCTGAGTTAGTTATCTGTGTGGACTGCACAACACTTAGGGGGTTTTCCATACAAAGGTTCTCAGGAAATATTTGCCAAATTGAACTAATTTATCAGCAACACATTGAGGAATTGGCAGTAAAACCTAAATGAAGACATCCTTAGAGAGAATAGAGCCCCCCAACAGGAAGAATGAATGCTAATAGGAGGAAGAAAATCTGTGAAACAGACACAACAGAAAACATTACCACATGCTTGTTCCACAAACTATGTATCCGCCCTTCCAGTCAGCATTTGTTGACTGCTAGATATTATGTAATGCACAGTATACTGTTGTGTTTCTGGGAACATAGATCACCAGAGCCATGTGGAATACTTAGCAGAGCTACATGGAACACTTATGGAGATGGTTAGAAATGGCTTACCAAGAGGTCTAGTGGGCGGGCTGGAAACAGTAGAGTGTTCTTCCTTCTGTCATCTTCCTGTTCTCCAGAGGGATACTGAAATCCGTGGAAATCACAGATATGATTTGTATCCTAGCTGTATCTTCCTTTATTACTCCAGCACAGGGCAGAGTATCCACCAATTCCTAGTACCTGAGCATTCTGATTAGGGACTTTTACTAGCCATCCTCATTGAGTTAGCCTCAACCAATGAGGTTAACTAGGCAGGCACTGGTATAACATATTCAAACCACCAGATTCATGTTATAAAGCTAGAGACAGAGAGTGCCCATTTCCCCACCAATCAGCACTGTTCTGCTGACAGGTATAACAGACTACAGTTTTGCTGAGGGTCTTCTACTCAGAATTGTCCTGCAAACGACAACTGAGTCCCTTCCTGTGTTTCTGTTTGCAGCTGATTTCTAGCTCCAACTTGGTTTCCTTCTAACCCATGTATTTGCTTCTGAGTGACATTTAAGAAGCAAATATAATCATTAAGCTTTGTGAAGATATGCCGGATATGGGCGTGCACACCTCTAATCCTGGCACTCTGGAAGCAGAGGCAGGAAGATCTCTGTGGGTTCAAATCCAGCCTGGTTTACAATGATACTTGCAGCTTTGTGAGGATAGAGATGGTTTTTGGGCACTTAGTAGGTACTCAGTAAATATTTGCCAGCTGCATATTGAGGGGACTCTCAGCTTATGAGCAGGTTATAGCCCCAGACTTCTCGTGTGAGGAAGTCTTTGGAAATTTGTACTGGTTTTGGCCATCATAATAATGGACAGTTTTGTTGTTGTTGTGTAGCTGCCAGCGGTTACATTCGAACGGGTTGTTGTTGTTGTGTAGCTGCCAGCGGTTACATTCGAACGGGTTACCGGGTTCCCTGGAGAACTGGGTATAGAAACAGGGTGATGAGAAAAACATGAAGCCAAGACTATATTTCTGTTCAAGGCTCAAAGTTTAATGGAGGTATCCAAATATATAGGCAGGGAAAAACCCTTCCCAAAGGCTGGAACCGGGTCTGTAGAACTGGTTCGCTTGCTCCGCAGGGCGCTGGCTCGCTGGCTTCAGGTGTCTCTCGGAAGCTACACAGGTCTTTGAAGAACAAAGGACTAGAGCTCCGCCCCAGGTGGAAAGCAGTGGCTAGTTTTCCCCCCCTCCGCCCCCCCACCCCGTTCCGAAACGCCACACAAGGGTTGGGGGGAGGGCACATTGTTGTTGTTTGTTTGTTTGTTTATTTTTCCCAACACAGGATTTTTCTTCATAGCTCTGGCTTTCTTGGAACTTACTCTGTAGACCAGGATGACCTTGAACTCACAGAGATCTGCCTGTCTCTGTCTTTCGAGTGCTGGGATTAAAGGCGTGTCCTACTACTGCCTGGCATGGTAGACAGTTTTTGACTTGTTGATCTAACTATAAAAATTAGGTCCATGCATAATAGAGTCTGGTCCTGGTTCCAGCCTCCCAGAGACCATCCAATGGCAAACTGGGTTAAGGAGTGAGGAAGTGGAGGAGGAAGGCAAGAGCCATGGAAGTAGATAGTGTGTTGTCAGCATCCTTTTTGGTCCTTTCCACATTTGTGTTTCTCCATTATTACCTGAGAGCCTCCCCACATGCCCCACTTCATCAGCAGCCTGTCTGAGAGAGAAACACATGCTACCCCCAGACATGATTGACAGACTTTTGTACCTCCAGGGTAGAGGAATGTGTTATTTCTTAGACATGTGAGCTTGTTGCATTCCCATGTATTTGCCTATCCATACTTCCTGACCTTTATTCTCCCTGATGATTTAATAGCAAAACATTCTATCTCCTTCTAAATATAGTGTAGCAACTGTATAGTATTTTTACATGCAATTGCGTCTGATAAAAACTCAGTACTGGGGACATGCTGGGTCCTTAGAGCTCCTCGCACTCCCTTTGGGTGGGTCCCAGTCTCCCCTGTTGAAAATTCACACTGACTGAGTTCTGCTATCTCTGGCAAGTGGCACCCCAAAAGACACAACTCAGTTCATCAAGTTGTGATTTGGTGGGGATTTCCAAGGCTGGGTGACAATGGAATAGAGTCATCTTCACATCGTTATTTGACTCTTTTGTATTTATTGTCTGCTTAAACAAGCAAGGGCTGTGCTTAGCCCTGGAACTTATCAAGAACTGTTACAGTGGGCAAAGCTGTCATGCCCATGGTTCCCAAAAGCTCGGGAACAAGATGGGTGAGGTACTTTAGGAAGAAACAGAGCCAAGGTATTTAAATTTTTCTACTTCTGAGTTTTTCAATATGGGCACTAGTAAAAAGGACCCTGGAGCCATTTTGGAAGCCTTTAACACAAGCTGTCTCAGTCCCAAGGACACAAGAGAATAAATTCGTATGAGATGTCCATACCTACAACTTCTGCATTTCCTCCTCAGATTCTTTAAGTTGGAGCAACCCTTTGAAACAGGATACAGAAAATGAAAGTAAATTGTTGCTGTTACAACACCAACTTGGCTATACAAACTTATGAACAAGTTTCACTTGCTGTTTAGTGAGTGTGGCGACCTCTGTCTGAGCCTGGGTTTTATTAGGACATTACAGAGCCTCTCAAAAACTTTTGATGACTTTCTTAGTCACCTCACAAAAGCAATAACAAGATAGGATGTCTGTGTTCAAGCAACACATATGTTAATCAAAGGATTGGCTTTTAAAATGCTAATGCACAGGGGATTTTGGCTCCTATTGGACAAAAACACATGATTAATGATTATACCAGAGTAGCCCAAAATGCAGAAACATAAAAATAATGTTTTTGCTGCAGCATTTATTTATGGAAAGCATTTAGACTAGCTAAGCCAGTTGGCTTTCAGTATGGGAAGCCAGAGACTATAGAGATGACTCTGACTCCCCAGCCGGCTACTACACATCCTTCACCAGGGATGTATCCCAGTGTTATAATGGGACTCATTAGGATAATCAATGTATATACAAATTTGATAAGGATAATTCCTTGCCTCTCTGTCCATAGCATTGGGAAATAACCACAGAGACCCTCCCTGGGTACCCATCAGCATCTCAGGGGACAGATCTAGTAAACCACAGAATCTTTGATCTCTCTCAGCAGCAATCTCAGGGAGCACAGGATTAGACTTGCCAGCAGCTAGGAATATGGTCCTTAGAACTGCAATGGGTTTACAATCTGTGCCTACAGGAGTTTGGGGCCCGTTCTCAAGGCACAGTGAGATTAATTTTGGGGAAAAGTACTCTAAATTTAACAGGAGTTGTTGTTGTTGTTCCTGGTGGTTAATGGTGATTATTCTAGACAAATAGAGGCCATGATGTCTTCTAGAGAAATGTATTGAGAAAGAATGGTCTCTTGTTCAATTGAGGTTACCGTTGGGGTCTGAGAATTGCCACACGGACCATATATACAATCAATCTCTGTTAAGCAAGAATAGTTTATTGGGCAAGATGGCTCAGTGGTTAAGAGCACTGACTGCTCTTCCAGAAGTCCCGAGTTCAATTCCCAGAATCCACATGGTGGCTCACAACCATCTATAGTGGGATCCGATGCCCTCTTCTGGTGTGTTTGAGGACAGTCACAGTGTACTCATATACATAAAATAAATAACTCTTTAACAACAACAACAGAAAAGAGAATAGTTTATTGAATGTACACCTCAATACTGGACGTCCAGGACCTCAAGAAGGAAAACCTGGCTGTGGCTCCAGTCTGTCCTCAGGGCAGGCTCTATATGGAAAACCAGGTGCAAAGGTTGGAGGTAAGCAGGGAAGTGGTACAGCATCTTAGGCTGCCTAGAGAAGTATCACCCGCCAACCTTTAAGCTGATGGGTCCTGAGTGAGATAAGGAGGGTGGTGGACAGGTGGTGCCAGAAGGAGCTTCAGAACATTGAGGTAACAGGGTACAAGTGACTCAACCATGACTTTTTGGCTTATTAGTAGCATTCTTCAGTGTCAGCAGTGGATAATTACTTCTGGGACGTGGAGTCTGTGAACCTGAACTTTATTTCACCTTATGAGCAAAATGGAGACTGAATACCAAATGGCTGCAGTTACGTTAAAAGGAGCAGGCATCAACCCCCCACCCCTCCCCTGCACCCCTTGAGTTGTTCCAGTGAGTCAAATCATTGCCTCTTAATTCTTCTCTGAGGCTAGAGGAACCAGTTAAACAAACTTCTACACCAGCCGTTGTTGGCATTTGTAATTTTGATCTCCCTTAACAAGTGCTGCTGCTCCCAGACTGGCAGATTCTGCTATGCCCATGCCTACTAGGAGGGGCACTAGGATTGGAGATGCCCTGGCCATGCGGAATCAGTGTAGAAGTCCCAGGTATTCCAAGCCTGCCTCTCTAAAATAGTAGTATCCCCACCTGAGGCAATAGATGTACAAGTAAGCAAATGTCAGAAGTTTCAGTGAGGATAAAAGAACTGATACAGGGAGTTAGTCCTGACAAGCAAACCTGGTGCCTTTTGTAGGCACTAAACTCCTGCAGTTGACATCTGTAGGTGAGTTGTTACATTGCAGTGTCGAAGGTACCAAGACTGATATCTTACATGAGCCTGCATATAAGCAGAGGCCTTGTCCTTCAATCCCCTCAGAGTCAAGGTGGGCTCATATGTGTATGTATATATATATATATAATATATCACATAGATTACATATACATATACACACATACACACATGTATGTATGTATGTATGTATGTATGTATGTATGTATACCCCAAGGACCTTAGGGAAAGGGTTTAACACTTTGTTGGGACCATTGATATCTAAGACCCTGTTATTGGTGGCCTGACATCTCTGCATCGTGAACATCATTCCAGGGTTCTTACCTGATGCATAAAGATCGAGTCTACAAGTCTTCCCTGTACATTGTATCCTGTACATTGGAAACAGCTGAGTATAGCATTGATATACCCACCATCTAGGGTCTGGCTGGCAGTGTCAGTCCAACAGAGCTTGTTCTAGGGCAGGAATGGTGGAGGCAGGGGTGACGAGACCCAGAGTGCACTATGGTGGCTAGTGAGGTAACCAAGCCCATGTCTGGCAGATGAAGGCTGGCTGATTTTTCTGTGCTTTTTCTGTCACTCTCAGACCAGTGTTTATTGTGTTATTGTCCTTCATCTAAGTGGGAACAGGACTCTCTTAGTTGTAATGACAATTCCCATAAGGGTTATAACTGCTTTCCACAGGTGGCCCTATCCAAAACACATCCTTTGTTTTCCTGTCCCCCTATATTATTCATCTTAATTTGAATGGGGTTGACTTTTCCCAGTTTTTCAGAGTGGCCCTCAACCCTCTGTGATCGAATATAATTATCTTTATCAGTTACCCAGGGGACTAATGTTTCACAGCCCATATAACACAAAAGTACATATCTTGTTCCCCACAATCAGGGTCTTCATTTGAGGGACAGGCATATATTTGAAGGGTAGCCAAACTGTTTTTCATATTCTGGATCCCACATCCAAAAGATCCAAAGAATGAGGAAACATATATGTTTGCAGTCTTTGAATGTCTATTCCATTTTGGCCCAAACAACTTACGTAAGTCAAAAGTGAGGATGGGGGGGGGGGCGGACCATAGGCAATGATATTAGTAATTAGGCTCCTGTCTGTAGTTCTAATCAAAGTTTTTATGTGTTACACTGGAGCAGGTGCAACACAGAAGAGAAAATTAGTCCCCAGAGGCTAGTCTAAATTTTAACAAGTTCTGTGGATGTTGTCTGATGACAGGTTCTGATGTTTCTAGGAGGAAAACTTCAGATGAGAGTGATGAATCCAGGATCGGATCCCATTTATTTTCATGGCCATCCGGGTGGTCAGGATCACAAAGTGGGGTCATTTTCAGCGTGGGCCCAGGGAAATTCCATTTTGACCTAGCATTTCAGCCTGTAAAGTGGGACAATGGACGTTGTACCTTTCTTCTGTAACTGCTTCCTGCTGACATTAGGACATCATCCAAGGGGCCAGGAAGTCTGATGTGCTAGTCAAAGGCTGGGCAGTGGGTCATTTGTCAGAAGCTGATCCAGACAGGGAGCAGTCCCATCGACTGGACTGGTTAACGTTGGCAAGTTCAGAGTTCAGCAGCTCCACAGCTGATCCCTGGATGGAGTCTGTCAGTCAGGTGAAAATCTACTGAGACTAATGTAGACTAGAGACAGAAATTAAACTTGTCTAGTAGTTGGGGAAGGTAAAAACTCCCAAGACCAAAGGAAAATCCCATTTTCAAGAACAGGCAGGTATGTTTTATCTGCAGTCCATTTGATCTGTGTCTGGTGGATTCAAATCTTAGGATTTTTTGATTCCCTGAAATCATTACTATAATATGCAGAGCAGTATATACCTGATATAATGAAAAGAAAAAGACAAAGCTACAACATATTTTTAAAAAAGACTCAGGGCTGGGCAGTGGTGGTGCACACCTTTAATTCCAGTACTTGGGAGGCAGAGGCAGGCAGATTTCTGAGTTTGAGGCCAGCCTGGTCTACAGAGTGAGTTCCAGGACAACCAGGGCTACACAGAGAAACCCTGTCTCAAAAAACCAAACCAAAACAAAAAAACAAAAAACCCCACAGGAATGTATATCTAATTGACATCATATTGCATTAATGAACAGCTGTATTTTTTGCAAACTGTGACTATGATGGTCTTGAACAAGAAGGCTTTTCTGTTTAAGCTGCAGTAACTTTTCTGATTAAGGATCATCATTGCCCCTGTGGAAGATTTTTACAGTCCCTCTAATGCATTTGGAACAAAGTGACCTGCAGCTTTCCTGACATCTCTTCATTCTTCTATATGTTGTCATCCAGTTTGACTAGCACCATTTGTTGAAGACTCTGTCTTTTTTTCTCTGTGTATTTCTGGCTTCTCTATAAAAAAAAAATCAGATGTCTGTAGGTGTGTAAATTCCATTGATCAATGTGTCTGGTTTTTGTGCCAATACCATGCAGGATTATTATTATTATTATTATTTATTATTATTATTGTTATAACAATAATAATATAGTACAACTTGAAATCAGGGATGGTGATACCTCTAGCTGTTCTTTTATTGTTCAGTATTGTTTTAATTTTCCTGAGATTTCTGTGTTTCCATATGAGACTGAAGATTGTCCTTTGGAGATTTTTGAAGAATTTGTTAGAATTTTATGAGAATTGCATTGAATCTGTAGATTGCTTTTGGTAGGGTAACCATTTTTACTATATTAATCCCACTGATCCATGAGTGTGGGAGATCTTTCTACTGATATTTTCTTCAATTCCTTTCTTCATTGTCTTAAAGTTTTTATCACATAGATCTTGGTTAGAATTACCCCAAGATATTTTATATTATTTGAGGCTATTGTGAAAGGTATTGTTTCCCTGTTTCCTTTTTCAGACCACTTTTCAATTGAATTTAGGAGGGCTACTGATTTTTTTTTTTTTTTTTTTTTTTTTTTGGTTTTTTGAGACAGGGTTTCTCTGTGTAGCCCTGGCTGTCCTGGAACTCACTCTGTAGACCAGGCTGGCCTCGAACTCAGAAATCTGCCTACCTCTGCTTCCCAAGTGCTGGGATTAAAGGTGTGCACCACCACTGCCCAGCAGGGCTACTGATTTTTGAGAGTTAATTTTGTATCCAGCTACTTTGCTGCAAGTGTTTATTACTGTAGGAGTTCCTTGGTGGAATTTTTGGGTCACTTACATATGCTTTTATATCATATGCAAATAAAGATACTTTGATTTCTTCTTTTACAATTTGTATCATCTCCTTCAGTTATCTTATTGCTCCAGTGGAATATTCAAGAACTATATTGAACAGGTATTGAGAGAGTTGACAACCTTGTCTTGTTCCTGATTTTAGTAGAATTACTTTGTGTTTCTCTCTACTTAACTTAATGTTGGCTATAGGCTTGCTGTAAACTGATTTTATTATGTTGAGGTATATCCTTTTGTAGCTGGAATCTCTCCAGGACTTTTATAATTTTGGATTTTGTCATGGTCTTTTCTGCATCTAGTGAGATGATCGTGTGGATTTGTCCTTTAGTTTGTTTATATGGTGGGTTATATTTTCAGTTTATGGATGTTGGATCATTCTATGGAATGAAACCTACTTGATCATGATGGATTCTCTTTTTGATGTGTTCTTAGATTCCATTTGCTAAGGATTTTTTTTTTGAGTATTCTTGCATCTATGTTCATAAGGAAAACTAGTTTGTCATTCTCTTTCTATGTTGGATCTTTATGTAGTTTGGTTGTCAGAGTAACTGTGGCCTCATAAAATGAGCTGGGCAATATTCCTTCTGTTTCTATTTTGTGGAATAATATAATGAGTATTGGCATTAAGTCTTCCTTGAAAGTCTGGTAGAATTCTACACAGAAACCCTGTGGCCCTGGGCTTTATTTTGGTTTGGAGACTTAATTATTGCTTCTACTTCGCTAGGGGTTATAAGTCTGTTTAAAATCACTATTTGATCTTGATTTAACTTTGGTAAGTGATATATATCAAGAAGATTATTCATTTCTTTTAGATTTCCCAATATGGTGGAGTACAGGTGTTTAAAAGTATGCCATGATTCTCTGGATTTCCTCAGTGTCTGTTTTTGTTTTTGTTTTTTAAAGATTTATTCATTTTTATGAGTACACTGTAGCTGTCTTCAGATACACTGGAAGAGGGCATCGGACCCCATTACAGATGGTTGTGAGCCACCATGTGGTTGCTGGGAATCGAACTCAGGACCTCTGGAATTGCAGTATGGTGCTCTTAACCACTGAGCCCTCAGTGTCTGTTTTTAAGTCCCCCTTTTCATTTTTGATTTTGTTAATTTGAATATTCTTTCTCTATTTTTTATTAGTTTGGATAAGGTTTATCTATCTTATAGATTTTCTCAAAGATCAAATGTTTTGCTTGATTGATATTTTGTAATTTTTTAATTTCTATTTTATTGATTTCATTCAGCCCTGAGTTTGATTTTTTCTCACTGTCAACCCCCTTTGTGTGTGGTTTCTTTTTCTTTTTTTTTTCCCTAGAGTCTTCAGGTGTGTTGTTAAGTTGCTAATATGAGATCACTCCATTTTTATTTTTTTTAAATGTAAACAGTGTGATAAACTTCTCTCTTAGAACCACCTTTATTGTGTCCCATAAGTTTGGGTATGTTGTGTATTAATTTTTATTCAATTGTAGAATTACCTTTTTTTCTTAATTTGTCTTGATCCTTTGTTCTTTCAGTAATGAATTGTTCAGTTTCCTGAGTTTGTAACTTTTCTATTGCTTCTATTGTGATATCCAGCCTTAATCCATTGTGGTCTAGATTAGATGCAGGGAGATATTTAATTTTTCTTGTATCTGTTAAGACTTAGTTTGAGTATATGGTCAACTTTGGAGAAAGTGCCACAAGATTCAGAGAAGAAAGTATATTCTTTGTGTTTGGATGACATGTTTAAATCTATTTGGTTTACACCATCTGTTAGCTCCAACATTTCTCTGTTCAGTTTTTGTCTGGATGGCACATCTATTGACCAGAGTGGGGTAATGTATTGAAGTCTCCCACAATCAGTATGTGAAGGTTAATTTGCAGTTTAAGCTGTACTAGTGTTTCTTTGGGTGCCCTTGTGTTTAGGGCATAGATATTAAGAATTGCATGGTCCTCTTGATGGATTTTTCCTTTGATGAGTATACGTAGTATCCTTTCCTTTCTCTTCTCATTAGTTTTGATGTGAAAGTCTACTTTGTCAGATGTTAAAATGGCAACATTAGCTTACTTCTTAAGACCAGTTGCTTCGAATATCCTTTCCATCTTTTACTCTGAGGTGATGTCTATCCTTGATGTTAGGATGTGTTTCTTTGGTCCAGCAGAAATATGGATCCTGTTTTCACAACTATTTTGTTGGTCTGGGTCTTTTTACTGGGGAATTGAGACCATTGATGTTGAGAGATATCAATGAGTGTTTGTTGATTCCTATTATTTTGTTGTTGTTGAGTATGTGTATGTCTGTGTTTCTCCTCTTTTAATTTGCTGGTCTGAGATTATTTGTAATGTTTTCTTGTGTGTGATTAGCACCTTTTGGACTTTACTTCTAGTGATTCTTCTGTAGGGCTGGATTTGTAGATAGATATTGCTTAAATTTGGTTTTATCATGGATTGTCTCATTTTCTCCATCTATTGTGATTGAAAGTTTTGCTGGGTATAGTAGTCTGGGCTGACATCTGTGGTCTCTTAGAGTCTGTAGAATATCTGTCCAGCTCTTTCCAGCTTTTAGAGTCTCCTTTGACAGGAGGTGTAGGACACAGCAGGTGTCCTGGTACAGACATGAGGTGAGACTGGGGGGTTAGATTTGGAGGAAAATAGAAAGCAGTGACAGCCTAGTTAGGCTACTTGCTTTCCTTGCCTGGAGTGGCCTGTGGGTTCCTAGGGAATATGTTTATAATCCATAAAAGAACAGTAGTTGCCAGGGTTCTGATCCATTTTGAAGAGCCTTGACAAGAGACTCCAATTTCATGCATGAAATGATGTCACCTACAGAGATGAACCAGAAGGCTCATAAGGTATATAATTGCTGGAATTATGATCTTAGCTAGTATTTATTGCTACATCAACCACTATGGATGTGGCCTTGGATCAGGAGTTGAAAACAGCTTCTTTCATCTAAGATTTTAAGAGAACTTAACTGAATTTTGAAAAATGCAAACTAATTCACATCAATCAAGAGATTCTCAGTGAAATCCAGCTACTGTTATTTGGTTGGGGTTGGGGGAGAATTAGTACAGGTTTTGTGTTGGTCATAGCATCTAAGATGCTATTTTAATGTAACCCAACATTGTGTTCCCCAAGCTCCATATGTGTCAGAATATTAATGGTTAGGATTAAAAATCTTCTGTTAGGATTGGATCCATTTCATAATGCATCATTGGACATATTAACATTACAATATCAGGTCTTGGCTATAGCAGCAGCTGAGGCTCCTCTATTGGAAACTGAACAACTGTGGGAAAGATTAGGAATGGCATCCGTCAATCTCTCTAAATCGTTTAACCTGGTTGGCTTAAAGGCTCTGACTGTTGCTTTTATGAGTTTCTTCTGTGCAGTGTGTCAAGGAGGACTGAAATGGCTAACTACACAGAAAGGACTGGTTCCCAAATCAGCCACATTCACTTTGTTACAGAAACAAAAAAAGGGGAAAATATTGCTAACAGCCTTGTCTGAGAAGGAAAACACATGCTGTGTCTAAGACTGTGTTGGCCTTTGGCCCATTGAGGGCAGAAAGAAACGATCTGTACAACAGCTTTTTGCACCTCAAGGATTTGGGAATGTGTTTTCTTAAAATACGTGAGCTTGCTATGTTCCCATAGTAAACAAAACATTCTATTTCCCTGTAAACACCATTTAATAACTGTATGGTATCTTTCCATGTAATTGCCTCTGATAAAAATTCAATGGTGAAGGCACTATAGACTAGTGGTTCTCCACCTGTGAGTCACAGGACCCTTCCACAGGGGTTGCCTAATACCATGGGAAAACACCAAGATCTACATTACAGTTCGCAACAGTAGCAATTTACAATTATGAAGTGGCAACGAGAACAATTTTATGGTTGTGGGTCACTACGTGATGAGGAACTGCATTAAAGGGGTGCAGCATTAGGAAGGTTGAGAACCACTGCTCTAAACCCTTAGACTTCTCATGTGCTCTTTTTAATGCCCTCCCTTCCTGAGCTGGAAATTGATGATGGAGACTACAAGTCTTTGTTCACGGACCAAGTACATTGTCCCTGGCACCGCTTTCCACAGCGACAACCTTGACTCCAGGCTCCTCATCTTCCTTAGTCTGCCAATCACAGTTTCCGTGCTGGCTACAGATGGTTTCAATTCAAGAGGAAAATGATCTGACTGAGTGGGCTTTGACTGCAGATAGATATTTAATACGTCTTTAATCTACTTAGAGATATCTTCATCTTTTTCTAAGTTAGATTGGTCTACGATAATTTTTAATTAGAGTTTACTAACTAACACAAGGGAGAATGAAAAATGGCAAAATGTGAGGCAGGAACACCTCATCACAATTTGAACATCCCTCCTTTGTTATTTGTTCTCTCCCCTCCCCCCCCCCAATCTCCAGAACTAATCATCTAGATTTTTATTGCTTCTTTTTCCTTACAGCTGTTCCCACAGGCCTAATTAAAGAGGGAGCATTTGTGTAAGCATAGTCACAGGCAAGCCTGTGGAATAAACCAAACTCTTCCTCACTGTGAGACTTGTTCCATTTCTGCTGGCTTTGCCCACTTCCTCTCCCAAACTCCTTGCCCTAAACAAGTGTGCGCCTTTAACATTCTCCCTTTAGAGACACTTGAACCAAACTGTGGTCAATACTTTAAAAAGCAAGAAGCAGGACAATTGAAGGGAATTTCTAACTGGACAGTGTGGGGATTTCCATTTGATATTTGAAATTCCCTTTAGTTCTGTGTTATTAAGACACATCACAGGGAGCTCTGACCAGGGGATTTCTGCTATTACAGCTGGAAGGAAGAAATCAAATTTAAAAGATTAAAGTGGTCCTTATCCAAGGCCACAATAGACAATGAGGAATGAAAATATCCCTCGCTTTTTACCCCATGTTTTTTTGAGTAGAATGATGCTTTTTTTTTTGTCACTGAATAAATAAGGACTTTTTCCTCTTCAATCAGAAAAAAATTATATGTACATATGTATGAGTGTATGTATGTATGTATATATGTATCCAATCATTATCCTGAGATAGTATTTTTGAAAGTATGTTGTTTCATTAAATACTAGTTATTTTACAAAGGGTTTGAAATGCAAAGGCAACATCTTTGGATGCTTACAGTTCCCATTCTTTTCCCTCCTTCTTTTCTGTTCATATAACACCACTCCCAGGTAATAAATTGTAGAAAATGCTGAGATAGAGGTGAGCAGAAATGAACATCAATTTCCAGTAGGCAGGTTGTTTGCTTCTGAAATCAAGAATTTTCTTATTTGTCCTCTACAATGGAGAATATTAACCAACATTAACATTTACATATGCTTAGTCAATTTGATTCTATTGTAAAGTATTTGACTTAACCAGGTTATTCTCATAATTCTTTTAGTATATGGAAAGATATTTGGCAAAAGGGGAGTAGGTAAATAGATCTTACTTTCTCACTGGGAAAGTAATAAGCGAACCTATTCATGTGTTGTATGTCCTCCAACCTTTTTTTCCCTCTATATAATTTGTCAGTTTTCCCAGAAAATTTTCACTTGGACATAAATTTTAAAATTGAATCACCAACTTTTGCAAAAACTAGGTTGCCACACTTTTATTTGGTTAGAATGACTCTTGTTAACTTTTAAGGGGATTGACAATATTAAACATCTTGAGTCTTCCACCAACTTGGTATGTCTTCTGAGTCTTCCAAGTCTTTCACCAACTCGATATGTCTTCTGAGTCTGCCGAGACTTTTATGGACTTGGTGCATCTTCCCAGTCTTCCATGAATGTGGTAGGTCTTCCCACACACTTGGAATTTTAAAAGTTTCTATTATTTTTATCATTCTAATATATAATTCTGTTTTTTTGCATAATTTGATACACTATGCTTCAATTTCCTTCCTTATCCATTTTCTTAGATTCTCATTTTCTTTTGCTCCTTTTTCCACAGTACTTACACCTCCAATATCCAATATAATGTTACAGGTTATTACTTATAATCAAAATTTGACTGTTAGGATTAATACTTATGGTATGTTTGTTTCCACAGCAATTTAAGTTCCCAGAGAGCACAGTTATTTGCTTTCTTCACAGATATAGCCCCAGCTCTTGGGACAGTATCTGACACACAGCCTCTCAACAAATATTAAATACAGTTAATGAATACAACTCAGTAAGGGAAGTCAAAGACAGTTTCAGTGAGGATGTAGCGAGATGGACTACAATGAATGCCACAACAATACTTGACATAGTTCCTATTCTGTGTTCTCAGTTTCCAACCGCAGTGTTCAGTGTCAGGAATGCCTTCTCTCTTGCGACTCAGTCAGACTTTTATTCCCACCATGGCACCATAACAATTCTCATCAAGATCACAATGCTTTTCCTTGCACTGGGTCCACTGAATAGCTTTCAGTCTTACCATGTTTACCCTCAAGTAGCATATGGTAGGTTGATTATGATTATGATGCCTTGGAAACGCTCTTCCCCTGGGAACCAGGATTAGTTTCCTGGTTGTTTTCATACTTTTATGACACATTTTCAAGTCTCTTTCAGTGGCTTTTCTTTCACTTCTAGATCAAAATTATAGAATTCTTAGGGTCTTTTATTGATTGAGTGGTTGATTGATTGATTGAGTGAGCGAGTGTGCATGTGCACATGTGTGTGCATGTGTGTGTGTCTGTGTGTCTGTGTGTGCAATGCAGAGGCCACAGCTTATATGTAGAAGTTAGAGGACAATTTTGGAGGTCATTTCTTTCTCTCCTTCTATCATAGGTTCTGGTGACAGAACTCAGGTTGTCAGCTTAATACCAAACATGTTTACTCACTGAGGCATCTCACTTGCTGGTTGTGAGCTGTCCTGTGTCACACCCCTGCCTCTGACCTATAATACATTGGTATCCTAAACTCCAGAAACTCAGAAAGTAACTGGGTTTGAGGCTAGGACCTTTACAATGTGAATTAGATTGAAATGAGAGAACTGGGGCCAAGGGTGGCGGTAGGAGTCTTAGTCTAAAGTGACTGGTGTCCTTATGAGATGAAAAAATACAGACACAACTGCATGCAGAAGGATGACTGTGTACAGATGTAGAAAACCACCTTCTACAAGCCAAGCAAAGTCCATAGACAAAACTAGCTTTACTGACATCTTGATCTTAGATTTCTAGTCTCCAGAATCCTGAGGAAATAAGTTTCTGTTCTTTGAACCACCTAATCTTTGTTAGTAGAGCCATAGAAAACAAGCATTTTCTCTTAGTCTCCTTTCTTCTTACTGGGTCCTTAGGTGGTCTTACTATGCCGATGGCTTTATCCGCCATCTTTACGCTAGCTCTTCATAATCTCGTATGTCTAGTTCAAATAGATCTTCTAAGCTTCAAACCCATGTATCCAGCAAACTAACTGGCTGCCATCTTTATTTGAGGCAGACTGCAAGCTGCCTAGATGAGTCTGGAAGTGCTTAACATAAACTTCAGCTGTCACCCACTGCAAGGCAGTTTAGACTCTGAGCTCAGCCAAAGTATTGTTACACGATGAAATAAACATGAAAATAAAACAGCACTCTTTAGAGGAACAGACCAGCAGTCACCACAGGGCATCGCTCCAGGTGCCCACATAGAATATATGAGGTTAATCTTGATGGTTCATTGGATTGAGAAGTGCCTGGGAGAGTAGTAAAGCACACCCCTGGGCTCCAGTGAGGGTGTATCCAGGTGGGGAGACCCACCCTGAATGTGGCCGGGGTCAGACCTTTAGTCTGGAGACTCAGAAATTATGATAGAAAGAGAGGATGCTGTCTCCTTCTCTTGGCTTCCCAGTTACCATGTCTTCTATACTGTGATGGATTGGAGCCTCTGAGACTGAATCCAAGGAAACCATTTCTCTTTTTAATGAGTTTATGTTGGGTATTTTGTCTCAGCACATCTGACTAGTGTATAATCCAAATGTTCAGGCAAAATGTCCACATTGAAAAATGGGGTTCTGCTGGGCAGTGTTGGCACATGCCTTTAATCCCAGCACTTGGGAAGCAGAGGCAGGCGAATTTCTGAGTTTGAGGCCAGCCTGGTCTACAGAGTGAGTTCCAGGACGGCCAGGGCTACACAGAGAAACCCTGTCTTGAAAAACAAACAAAAAAAAAAAAAGAAAGAAAAAAGGAAAATGGGGTTCTATGGTCTGCAGAAACGGAAATTGACAACAGTTTGATGACTCATCCATACGGAATTAGTAAAGATTTTAAAGATTTTATCAGCATTCTCACAGTCATGAAGATAAAGGAAAATATACTCATTTAAAAAAAAGATAAAACATAAAATGTTTGATGTGTTTATAAAAAGATAAAGGGGGGTATGTTCTATGGAAATGTACTCAGGTATGGGGGAAGGAGGTGCCTCGGTGGACCTGTGTGGGACCCTGAGGGACTAGTCACATGATGGTATAGTATAGAATAGAGTTTATTTAAGGCATGGGAGGGGGGTTCAAGAGGTTATTAGAGCAGAAGAGAGAAAGAGAGAGAGAGAGAGAGAGGTAGAAGAGTAGAGGCCAGCCATGAACACATGGGGTGGGGAAGGGAATGAGGAGAGGGGGGAGCAGGAAGGGAAGAGCAAGAGCAAGAGAAAACAAGAGAGCAAGAGAGAGAGGAGGGGAAAGCAGCTGTTGCCAGGTAACAGTGGGGTGGAGCTTAGACCAAATGCTAACGTTAGTACTATAATAAAACAAAATGGAAAATTCAGAAAAAAAAACAGTGTCCTAAGTACAAACTTACTAGAGATCTTACTAGCAAATAAAGAAATGGGAGATGCTGAAGAAATAGTGTCTTAGTTCTATTGCTGTGAAGAGACACCATGAGCACAGCAATTCTTATAAAGGAAAACATTTAATTGGGGCTGGTTTACAATTTCAAAGGTTCAGTCCATTGCTTCATGGTGGGAAGTATGTCTGACATGGTGCTGGAGAAGAAACAGAGCTCTCTACATCCTGATAGTCAGGTAGCAAGAAGGGAGAGTGAGCCAACTGGGGCTGGCTTGAGCTTCTGAAACCTCAAAACCAACCTCCAGTGACACACTTCCTCAATTGACGCCACACCTACTCCAACGAGGCCACAGCGTCTATGTGCTATTCCCTATGGGCCTCTGGGGTCCATTTTTGTCCCGAACCCAAGGGACAGGTCACAGGGGTCCCAGAATCACCTGAGGGAGAATGGGGGGCAAGAGACATGGAAAAACAGACAGCAAATCTAAAATCCTGATCAAGCTGTCAAATTTTATTTTTCTCACATGGGGTTATAAAGGGTAGCAAGCAGGAAATGGGGAGGGGGGAGTGGGTGAGGCGTTAAAAGAATATGTTCTAACTTGTTCTTGATGCTCAAAGGGACCTAGCAACAGCTACAGAACATTGGGAGGGGGCAGACATTGTTTCAGGGGGGTTGCTATGACTCATTCCCAGGCCCTAAGAAGGAAGTTGGCCACGGCTGCAGGATATTGGCTACTAAAAAATCCAGGTGTATGCAGGTGTATGTTATGTTGCTATGCAACCCAACTGTAGGAGAGCTGCGTTTGTTCTGCAAGCATGCATCCTGTTTGGCTAAGGCTTGTAGCAGTAATTTTCCAATTTAGTAAATATGTAAGTCAGGGTAAGGGTCTATGAGTTGCAAAGAGAGTGGCTCCTAGCACATTTTCATTCAAACCACCACAAGAAGTATCACAAACAGAAAACTGGAATAGTAATAGTCATACTTGAAATGCTACTCAGCAATATAAAAGAATGGATTACTGGTCATGCACCAACATAAGTGACTCAGGAATGAACCCCAGCATAGGAGAGCAAGCCCTGCCATTGTACTTCACAGGAAATTTAGATTAAGTGAAACAAACCTGTAGTGAAAAAACATAACAGTAGATGACCAGAGTTATGGAGCAACATTGATGGGAAGAACCTGTCCCTAGGATATGTTGTAGAGTGATAACAGTGTTCAATTGCAGTAAGGGCATAGGTGTATGTACAACCAGACATCATTTCTGTTAGTGATGGACTACACGTGTGATGGCAGTCCCATCAGACTGCAATGAAGCTAAAACTATCCTATTGCCTGGTAAACAGGGAGCTGAAGAGGCATGAGTAGGAAAAGAACCTCTGTGAAAACTCACAGTGAAAGGCTGAGCTTTTACAGCCACAACAAGTTTCTTAGAAAGACAAAAACATGCCTGTGAAATGTTTTCATGCATTGAGAGACATGCTGATGGTGTGGGTGGTGGTGTGGATAGGAATGGCTCCTATGAACTCATAGTTTGAATGCGTAGTCATTAGGGAATGGCATTACTCAACAGGAATTGGGAGGTGTGACCTTGTTGGGATGGGTGTGGTCTTATAGAGGAAGAGTGTCCCTTGGGGTGGGCTTTGATGTTTTAGAAGCCCAAGCCAGGCCCAGTGGTTCTCTCTCTCTTCCTGCTGCCTGTGGATCTGAATGTAGAACTCTCAACTACTTCTCCAGCACCATGTTGGCCTGCATGTTGCCATTCTCCTTGCCATGAGGTTTAGTCCATTGGCAGGGACTAAACCTCTGATCTGTAAGTAAACCTAGTTAAATGTTTTCCTTTATAAGAGTTGCCGTAGTCATGGTGTCTGTTTACAGCAATAGAGCACCAAGACAGTCAGCTTGCAAGCAGATCTTATGATGAAGAAAAGAAGGTAAATAAACGATCACAGACATAGTTTAGAAGAGTGAAGGAAAGAAGGACCCATCTCAGGAAGAGCCTTGGGCAAGCCTTAATGAGAAATTCCAGAAGAAAGCCTTACTATCTTAGATAGTATAGATGATAACTTCATGAAGGTATCCTGAAGGCAGTTCAGTAGGGATGGAATGTGGGGTGGAAACCAGTGGTGACTGATGAGCTTGTCCCCGTGGAAGCCTTGGTGTGCTCACACGAGTCATGCGTGCATGTGTGTGTGTGTGTGTGTGTGTGTGTGTTGAGATGAGAAAGCCCTGACTGTGCATTGTTGACACATGGGCACCAACATGTCAAGGACCAATGCCTCAAGCCAATGGAAATGGAAAAGCCTTCCTTGGGTCAGGCTCAGAAGAGCAACACCTTTCTCTGGTCCAAGTATAAGTGTTTACAAATGATTGACCAATGTGTGCAAAGACTCGCAACTCCAGTTTCCTCCTCTAGGCTATTTATAGCCCAGACTGTTTGCCTACAGAGACTTCCTATGAGCCAACTCCTTCCACTATGCTGCACTTGATAAACATGCTGATGGTCCAGGGTTGTGTGCTATATCATTTATGGAAAAAGTTAGATCCCGTCCTTGTTTCACACATACAGAAACAGATTCCAGGCACACAGAAGATTTAAATGTAGAACTTAAGACCTTAGAGGAGATATTCTTGAAGACATAACTTCAGAGACAGAGAACTTTTCATGGTAGATTGCTAGTTGTTTGTTTCTTTGTTTGTTTTTTACTTGTTAAAACTTTGTTGTGTCACAGGTTAAGGTTTTCCTTATGACAAACATATTAATATCATCCAGAAGTGATATTGTGGGAGGCTATCTGTAGACAATGTAATTTAGTGCTACTGTTTGGAGGTTAGTAAAACAATGTTAAAACTAGTTTGAAAAAAATAAAGGTTAGAACTTGACTGTTTTTTTTTTTACACTCCAGATTTTATTCCTCTCCCAGTCCACCCTCTGACTGTTCCACATCCCATACCGCCTCCCCACTCCCCTGTCTCCACGAGGATGTCCCCACTCCACACCCCACCTAACCTCTAGACTCCCTGGGGCCTCCAGTTTCTTGAGGGTTACGTCTTGAGGTTTAGGGCTTAGGGCATTCTCTCTGACTGAACCCAGACCTGGCAGTCCTCTGCTGTATATGTATTGGGGGCCTCCTATCAGTTGGTGTATGCTGCCTGGTTGGTATTCCAGTATCTGAGAGATCTCCAGGGTCCAGGTTAATTCAGATTCTGGTCCTCTTACAGGGTTGCCCTCCTCCTCAGCTTCTTCCAGCTTTCCCCTAATTCAACCACAGGGGTCAGCAGCTTCTGTCCATTGGTTGGATGCAAATATCTGCATCTAACTCTTTCAGCTGCTTACTGGGTCTTTCAGAGGGTAGTCATGCTAGGTCCTTTTCAGTGAGTGCTCCATAGCTTCAGTAATAGTGTCAGACCTGGGGACCTCCCCTTGAGCTGGATCCCACTTAGGGCCTGTCTCTGTACCTTCTTTTCCTCAGGCTCCTCTCCATTTCCCTGCAATTCTTTCAGACAGGAACAAATTATGGGTTAAAATTTTGACTGTGGGATGGCAACCCCCTCCCTCACTTGATGCCCCGTCTTTCTGCTGGAGGTGAGCTCTACAAGTTCCCTCTCCCCATTGTAGAGTATTTCATCTAAGGTCCCTCTCTTTAAGTCCTGAGAGTCTCTCACCTTCCAGGTCTCTGGTACATTCTGGAGGGTCCCCCCAACCTCCTACCTCTCAAGGTCCGAGGTTGCATGTTTCCGTTCTTTCTGCTGGCCCTCAGGGATTTCAGCCCTTTCCCCCACCCAATACCAGATCATATTTCCCTCTCTCACCCTCACCTTTTCCTCCCAGATCCCTCCCTCCCTCTCCCCTTGTGGTTTATTTCTTCTCCCTCCCAAGTGGGACTGAGGTATCCTCACTTGGGTGCTTCAGTTTGCATTTTTGAGTTCTGTGAGCTGTAACTTGGGTATTCTCTGTACTTTTTTTTTTTTTTTTTGCTAATATCCACTTATTAGTGAGTACATACCATGTCCTTTTGGGTCAGAGTTACCTCATTCAGGATGATATTTTCTAGTTCCACCCATTTGCCTGCAAAACTCAGGATGTCCTCATTCTTAATAGCTGAGTAGTATTCCATTATGTAAATGAACCACATTTTCTGTATCCATTCTTCTGTCGTGGGACATCTGGGTTGTTTCCAGCTTCTGCCTATCACAAACAATGTCACTATGAACATAGTGGAACATGTGCCCCTGTGGCATGGTTGGGTATCTTTTGGGTATATTCCCAAGAGTGATATAGCTGGGTCTTCAGGTAGATCTATTTGTAATTTTCTGAGGAACCTCCATATTGATTTCCAGAGTGATTGTACCAGTTTTCAATCCCACCAGCGATGGAGGAGTGTTCCTCTTTCTCCACATCCTTGCCAACATGTGCTGTTGCCTGAGGTTTTTCATCTTAGCCATTCTGATTGGTGTAAGGTGGAATCTCAGGGTTGTTTTGATTTGCATTTCTCTGATCACTAAGGACTTTGAACATTTCTTTAGGTGCTTCTCAGCTACTCGAGATTCCTCTGTTGTGAATTCTTGGTTTAGTTCTATACCCCATTTTCTGATTGGGTTGTTTGTTTTTTTTGTTGTTAAGATTGTTAGTTTTGTTGTGAGCAAATACCTGACAGAAACAGTTTCAGTGGGAGAAGGCTTGTTTTGGCTCAAGGGTTCTCAAGGGTTCAGACAGATTTCAATTGATCTGCTGGGGAAGCCGGGCACAGTAGCTAACTGTACCCTGGTGCATGTGCCATGAAGCCGGAAGCAGAGGTTTTGGACTTTGTTAGCGGTCTATTGCCAGCCAGAGCCTTCCCCCAAAGACCCCATAGTCTTCAAAATATTGTCAAAGGCCTAACTAAATGCTAAAAGTCTGAACCTATGGGGAACATTTCAGACTCAAACCATTGCATATGGTATGGTGCCATACAGGGAAACCCTGTAAGCAAACACTGAGAAAACAATAACAGCTAACATCTTCTTTACAACAATTCTCTGTGGTAGGGATTTTACCATTATCATTGTTTTATGAATAAGAAATATGAATCACGGAGGCTTATGGTTATACTTAAGCTGGATGTGGTGGCTCATGTAATCTCAGCAGATGAGGGGCTGAAGCAGGAGGATTTCTATGAGTTCCAGGCCAACCAGAGCTACAGAGTGAGACTATATCTCAAAAAGGGTTAGGGAAGGATCATATAAGCAGGAAGTGATTGAGGCAGTTAAGAAATGAATCCTTAAAGTATGACCCCAAGGCCTGAAAACTTAATTAGACAGGAAACTAGATACACACCTGATATTTCTTCTCTGGGGTACTGAGACAGCTCAGTAAATTACTGAATGTATGAAGTGTGTAGTAAACTGTGAAGGACTGCACAGTGCTTGGGGATAGGGGTCCATCCTCACTTGCTAGGGTAGAAAAAGGGAGGGAAGCCAACATCCTCTGTCTTCTCTTTGTCTCGTTACACTGTTGCTGTACATTTGCCCTCCTGGAACCACTTCAGATAACCTAGGTGCCTTTCCAATCTTGTCACATGTGTGTGTGTGTGGTTTTTATTCTCTGGACATCAAAGTCTGTAGATACCATACTTGGAAAACAGGAAAATTGAATCTGGAAGAGACAGTAGCAGATTTGGGAGAGCCTCAGCAGTTAAAAGTGATTGCTGAGTTCCATCTCCAGGAGACATAAGGATAGAACTGAATCCCTCAGGTTGTCCCTGACTTCTACACACTCACCATGGCTCACACAACCCACACCAAAAAAATTTAAGAGAAAAGATTTACCGCAGACAAGAGCTCTCAATCACCTGGTAGTCTTGTGGTGAATCTGCAAGGCTTGCATGGTGTTGCACATACATGCAGATTGGAACCAACTCATGATTAAACCTTCAGGGAAATACTTTGTGGCATCACAGTCAGTTGTGTAATACTGGACACACCACAAATCTTGTCTCCACAGTAATTCTCCGTGTTTATTTTGGCATGCTATCACTCACTACTAAAGATGTGAAGGAAAAAAGAGCCCTGCCCATTTCAGAAATCAATTATAAATGTACAATTTTATCATAGAGACAATTGGGATGTTGGGCTGGAATTCCCAAATCTGGTGCTTCCCAGTAGATTCATGAGCAACCAGAAGTTATGAGTGGCTCCCGAATGAGAAGAAAGTGGTTGGGGTTACTGACCACAAAAGTAAACTCTGAGCGTTTCCAGCATTTGTTTCCTTAGATTGGGCTCCATCTCAGAAAGATTCACTCTTACCAGCACCAAGGGCAGGTTCCAAGGAAAAATGGAGGAGAAAAACAACTGTTACCTTGGAGGATAACATCTTTTCAATTACAGCATTCGGAATGTGTGGCCATTTCCTTATTGGGGCGTGTGAAGCATCCTGGATTTCACCATATCCGCTGGAACTTTCACGGAAACTAGACAGACAACACGCCACCTCTACTAGGTTCCGGTCCTGGAGCCTGGGAAAGACTCCAGGAGCCAGGGGATCCTCTGAGCATTTCCAACTGGGTTTCAATTCTGTGCCAGAGAGCGTAAGTAGTGAAGTTACAAGCAATCCACCTTCTTACTCTTTAGACATTTGTACACGGTGATTTTATAAAACCAGTGGGCCATTTAGCTCATGTCTATAATATATTCCTCTTTTGGAAAAAACAGTTCATTTTTGTTTGGAACCTGATTGTTACTGGTCTTGAAATTAAGACAGTGTAATAAAAGATTTTTTGGGGAAAAAAAAAAGTCTTCCGCTTCTGGGCTGGGGAAGTGTCTCAGTCAGTAGAGTACCTTCACAGCCTAAAGGAATCCCTAGATTGATTCTCAGATCCCTAGCATGGAGTAAAACTGAGTGTGTTGGTGTGTACCTGTAATTGCTCGGGAGGGAGAGTCAGGGGGATGAGAACCAGAACCACTTTTATTACCAACTCTGGGTATTGGAACTTGTGACTTTGGACCAGCCTGAATGTAACCCTGAAGATTTGTTTCCTCTACTAGGTGAAAAGTGGAAGATTCTCTCTGGAACCTGTGAGCAGATGTTGAAATAGTGCTTGGAAGGTTGTTGCTCTGAAAGGTGATTGCCTAGTTTTGTTTTGGAACTGGTTGTAATCATTAAAATACAATTCAAACTGAATAGGCTCACTAGATGCATGTTAAAATAACCGGAGGGTGTCTGTAGTTATGCCTGAGACCTAAGGTATTTTTCTTTCCCTGGATAGATTTAAAAATTTGGGGAGTGGTCTCTGTAAAGTGATAACTTGTTTAGATGGGCTGATGCTGCATTTTTTTATTATTCCCATTGGGGTACCATTCTGTACCATCACAAGGTAATGAAGAATACAGTGGTAGCCTCGCTGCTCTTCATCTGCAAATATAGGTTGAAAATTTCATCTAAATCTAATCCAACAGATAGCTGCTGCTCTCTTTCCTCTGTAAGATACGATCTGGTATGTGGGAGCAGCAGACAGAAAGGCAATGTGGCAGCTGCTTTCCAATAACTTTAGTTCAGTAGTGTCAGATTCAACAGAAAGAAAACACAACTCTAACTGTATATAACCTAAGTGTTTATTACCATAACAGGAATACACAAACCACCAATAATGACAAAATAGATTTCACACATACAATATTGAGCAAAGAAAGAAGAAGCAGAAAAGTACAGGTTGTATAATTTTATTCATATATAATTCAAGAAAACAAAACACAGTTTAGGCTGTCAGCACCCATAATGTCGAGCATGGGGGTTGGGGCATGTGTGCAGCATTTGTATTTAGAAAAAGAAAAGGCCTTCTGGGTGCTTTCTGTGTCCTGATCTGATCAGTTTCCTGTGCATGTCATTTGTGGAGAGTCTTGATCTTGGTTTGAGTTTTCATTTTTCTGTATGTCTGGTATTCATCACTAAAATTAATGCTGAGGCAATGGAGATTTGAAAGCTTTGGAAACCACACCCACTGAAATGGAATATCTATCTGATACAAGTATTTACTTATGGGAATCTGTCTGTTTGGCAAACTTCCTAAGGGTTCTGGTAAAATTTAGACAGGAGTTTTTGATTTCCAACTGCTGCTTTTAGAAGAACAGATTTTAGGTTTTCTTCTCAAGCCCTCATCTCTTTTCTATCAGGGAAGGATCTTTGTAGAGTTCATTGGCGTCTCATCATTTCACTATAGCGCTATTGACAAAAGCCATTGGTAACCTGCCCACTGACTCCCACAGGCCCTGTACTTTGGGCATCTCAGGTACCACCTCAAAAAACAAACAAACCAAACCAAAACAACAACAACAAAATGTTTTTCCTCAAATCAACATGAAGAGATGGATAAGCAAAGAGGTAGGTGTAGCAGTTGACTTTTGAAACTCGATTCCATTCTATTCTTTAAAGAAAACTTCATAATGGAGCAACCAAGGGTATAACTGCTAAACAGTAGCATCAGAAGATCATGTGAACCAAGTGTTTTATGAGGGTTTACCTGAATACTGAGAAATTAGGACATTCAGAGACAGCCCTGAGATTATATCTTAAATTGAGTTCTTCTTCATGGAATCATACTGAGCAAAAGTACTTTTGGGAAATATTAAAGAACAGATGACAATCTCCCAGAATCAAAGAGTAGAGCATATTCTGAGAGATTGTGGTGTGATTGATTGATAAGCTCAAGTATGTAGAAAAAAAAAACCCCACAGTTTTGGTTGCTGAGACAAATATAATGCAAACGAATGAAAAGACAGACAGACAGAAAATGAACCCCTCCTGTTACCTCAACTTGGGTAATTTTAAACAAAGGTTAAAAAAAATGGTTTCTGTAAGTCCAGTAGACACAAACTTCCTTTTTCAGGGGTCAGTGAATCCCCTGTACCATCCATTCCTTTTATGCCCCAGATCACATGGTCACTGCAGCTGGTAACAAGGCTGACTCCTTTCACCCTGCGCCTGTCATAGAACTGGATTCTGCAGAATCAGCCCTGCTTCTGGGGTCCAGCAATGGTTATTTCAGACACTCCTCCCCCATGTCCTGCGAAGTTGGTTGCACCTCCCTATTTTACAAGATGGTATGAGTAAATGGCCCTCTCGGAACAGGAATCATCAAACTTGGCAAATTCCAAGCTCCAGACTGATGTCCACAGGGACGCCCTGAGCCTCTGGCTGGATCCTTATATGGTACCTACCTCTTGCCGGTTAAAGGTCTTGGCACATTTCCTCGGTCTCAGATTTCCTGTCTCCAGGGTAGAGGTCATGTAGTACCTATGTTAAAGCCTGTTTACGTCCTGTGAGACAGGCATATGCTTGGCACAGTGAAACTGCTCAGGAAATGTTAACATCTCATGTTCCACCTTTTCAGGACCTCGTTACTTTGGAAACTGAATTGTGACCAAATTGCTACACTGAGACTCTTTAGATTCCTCAAGCAGATTATCTTCCCTCTAGTGCTCCTGCTGCGTGCTTCCAGGCCTAGGTACATAACAGTCTGACATAAAATATTATAAGCTTTTTGACATAAGAAAAGTTATGCTAGGCGTGGTGGTGCATGCCTTTAGCCCCAGCACTAGGGAGGCAGAGGCAGATGAGTCTCTGTGAGTTTGAGGCCAGCCTGATCTACAAAGCTAGGTTCCAGGACAGCCAGGGCTCTATCACACAGAGAAACCCTAAAAAACAAAACAAAACAAAACAAAAAAAAAACCAACTACAACAAGAAAAAAAAGAAATAAAAGTTGTGTGTAATACATTAATTTTTGCAGATAATATGAATTTTTTTCTTGTGACGATACATTAAGGAGCCTTCTTGTCATATATTTCAACCTCAATTGGGAAGCTGACAAAAGAAATTACTAATTTGCTCTAATGATGCCTTCCTTCTGGGCTGGAGAGATGGCTCAGTGGTTAGCAGCACTGACTGCTCTCCCAGAGATCCTGAGTTCAATTCCCAGCAACAACATGGTGACTCACAACCATCTGTAATGGAATCTGATGCCCTCTTCTAGTGTGTCAGAAGATAGTGAAAGTGTACTCGTATAAATAAAATAAATCTTAAGAGAGAGAGAGAGAGAGAGAGAGAGAGAGAGAGAGAAAAGGAATGCTTACCATAAGATTTGTCCATCCTTTAACACTTAGTGGTGATAGTTCCAGGGTGTCTTAGCTGGGTCAGGCCCTGGCTTGTCAGGTGGCCAAGGAACCCTTAGAACAAGAGGCTTGGTCCTGGACCATTAGTGAGTTCAGACAGCACAGCTTACTGTGGGATGGCTGGCTGGGTATTCAGCATGGCCAGAGTGGTGTGACCCCTGGATGTACTTTTAGTGCTTGGTAAAGCAGGGAGTGGAAAAGCTCTTCTGAGCACTTCATGAGGCTGGATCAAGTAGGTTCAGCATCTTACATCTGCGGCTCCTTTGATGGGTATTAATAGACCTTTTGAAGGCTCCAGGAAACAGCTTTGAAGGGAGAGGTTCTGAGAGGCTAGACTGCCCGTGGCCAAGCAAATTGAGAAGCTTACAGCTGATGAAACTTGAATATGAATGCTAATGTCATTTATGTTTGTTCTAAAGACAAATAGAAGCTGAGCTATTTCAGATTGCTCCCTCCCACCCCTACCCAATGTCTCAACATCAGAGGGCTCATAAAAAGAATGCTGATTTCCTTATAAAGAAAATAACATGTAGATACTCTTCAGGGCCAGCCATTACATCCTGTACTTACATATTTATTTAATTTTAATTACCCATAAAACCTGGGGCAGGCGCTAAAAGAATTTATAATAGAATGTGTTGCTGATCGTGCTGGGCATGGAGGTTTAGAGAGTTCATTAGTGGATTGTGGTTTCTTTTCGCAAGCATTGGATTTTCTGTCATGACTCACACTAACAGGAAGGCCGATGAAACATCTCCACTGATAACTGGGATGTTTTCTCTTTATGACTTAAACTGAGATTCACTGACATTGGAACCAGATACAATCAGGGCTGAGCAGTGACCAAAAAAAGTGAAGCATTTTTGTGATAAAATCATTATTTTTCCCCTTTGAGCATCCCCAACCTCCAAATTAGAGAATGATTCAACATACAGCACAAACAATGCTAATGGATGCTCCTCCGAAAAGGGCTTTACTTGCTCTGAAGACGTTTCCCAATGACTTCCAACTCCTTATCACTAGGGTGGCTCTCCGGGCATTCTTGTTTCCCTATTTTGTGCAGGACAGATAGAAGGTGTCTGGAAACTTGACTAGTTAGGTAAAGCTCTTCCTATGCCCTCTTCCACAGAACTCTCATGAGTTTGGGGAGATTGTTGTGCTTGTTCATTGTCTGAGAAACAAGACCTTTGTTGGCTTCTAGGACCCTGGAAATACAATGACACCAGGGCTTGGAGAGAGATGCCATTATCAGGCTTCCTTTTGCTTCGAGAAGTGGGTAGGTAATCTGAGAAGGCCAGCTTTGGTAGAGTTACTTTCCCTGAATATTCTCCTTGGTTTTTTTTTTCTTCCTTATTCTAAAATGCACTGTTATTGCTTAGATATCTTTTCCATAATAAATTATAAAATTGGGCATCTTCAATAATAGCTATCATGCCCTTGTGTCCTTGATTTTTTTAAAAGAGGGTCTAGCTATATAGTTCAGTCTGGCCTTGAACTGTCCTATGTCCCAGGCTTTCTAATGCTGGCATTACATGGTTGAGTAAGCAAGCTCTGCATTGTCCTTAATGTTTGCTAGTTAAGCTAGAGTGAAGCCTTAAGTTGCAGAGAATGGGTGTGTAACTCAGAGGCACAATGCTGGCCTAGCATGTATGAAGCCCTAAATTAAATCCCAAGGACCACAGAATGAAGTAAAGGTGGTTGAAATCATAGTGTCACTTTGCTCACCTGCAGCTATCTCTTCTTTCCCCTCTGATTATAAGTTGGAGGCAGAGGGTTGGAAAGGGAAGCTGGGATAGGCCTTACTAGACCCTTCTAGGCTTCTCATAGCTTCCCAGTGAGGGCTATTTGTCAAGCATCTATTGTGAACCAGGCAAGGCTATCCATCCAGTAACCCTCTGTGAGAGCTGGCGCTACAGTCCCTATCATCCTTATGAGTATGTGGAGCTCAAACATTTAGAGGCCAGTTTTAACCCCTGTTCTGTTTTATCCTTGTACTATAGAGGACTGGAATGAGTTCCATGAAGTCTAAGGCCTTCTCAGTCCTTTTGGCTTCTGGCTGGGGCCTTCCAGGAGAACCTTCTAGTTGTAGGGAAGGAAAACAGAAGGCAAGGAAGGCTAAAATAGGGATCTGACCAAAGAAAGAGCAAGAGATTATTTGGGAAATTGTAGGCAGATGTGTGTTCTGGTTTTGTTTCTGTTGCTGAGATAAGATACCCTGACACAGAGACACATGGGACAGGAAAGGGTTTGTTTGGCTTACAGTGACAAGGTACATTCCATTATTTTGAGGAAATTAAGACAGGAACCTGAGAAACTAGTCGCATTACATCCACAGTCAAGAGCAAACAGACACCAAATTCCCCTTTGCTTGCCAAGTTAGTTCTCTTCTCTCATTCTTTTCAGGACTCCTTGCTTAGGGAAAGAGCCGCAGGGGGATGGATCTTCCTACATGAAGTAACAATTAAGCTAATCCTCGCCACGCATGCCCACAGGCTAACCTGATCTAGATTGTCAACTCAAGTTGACAGTTAAAACTAACCAATGCAGTGGGGGAAAAGAAACATACACATCAAAATCCTGTAAAATACCAGTAACAGCCCCACAGTCCAGTTGTTTTGTAAGGGGTGGGGGTATTTTCCTGGCTGCACTGGAAGTTGACCAGATGTCAGTATGTCAGTATGTCAGATGTCTGCTTGTCTTTTCAACACAAGGCGTTCAGATAAGTAGGCTAACCCACCTAAACGAGAGGGTCTTATTCTCGTTTCCAGCAGCCCTTTCCTCTACTCTAATTTTTAACCCTCTTTCCTGTTCTATAGTCTCTTTGCTGTATCAAAGTGAACAATCACTGTGTTCCTAATGTGTGCAAGCTAAACCCGAAGGTGTTATGCTAAGAGGTCCTTGCTTAGCTTGTAGAACAACAGTTCTTAACCAGTGGGTCAAGACCCCTTTGGGAGTTGAATGATCCTTTCACCGGGGTTGCCTAAGACCACTGGAAAACACAGATCTTTGCATTAGAATGCATAATGGTAGCAAAATTACAGTTATGAAGTAGCAACAAAAAATTTTTTTTTCTCGCTCCGGTCCTACTCCCTTCAGCCCAAAGATTTATTTATTATTATATGTAAGTACACTGTAGCTGTCTTCAGATACACCAGAAGAAGGCATCAGATCTCACTACGGATGATTGTGAGTGAGCCCACCATGTGGTTGCTGGAATTCGAACTCAGGACCTTCGGAAGAGGTGTCCACTTAGCCACCTCTCCAGTCCCAAAAATAATTTTATGGTTGGGGTCCCCACAATGTGAGGAAGGTTTGCAGCATGAGAAAGGTTGAGAACCACTGCTGTAAAGGAAAGGAGATGCACACTGAATATAGGTTTGCTACAAAGGGTAAGGGTGCAAATGAGTCTCATTAGAGAATCTCTCCACAAAGAAAAGAGAACTTAAGAAAGGAATATCATGGGTTCTGGTGAAAACGTGGCAGGCAGAAAATAACATTTGTAGTGGTATTGTTTGAATAAAGACTTTTTTATACTTCCATCTCAAATATTAATTTTACACAAAAATATGTATTTTCATTTTTTTTTTCATGTGGCAATCTTGACTTCTAAGAATCGATGGCCTTGGGTATTCTAGTTGAGTAAGGAAACTATTTCTTTCTGTGTGGCCAATCTTAATTCTGTGTTTTTCAGCTTTCCATCTCTTCTGCCTTCTGTAAGCATCGCTCCCACACAGTACCAACACCCACAGTACAATCAACACTCATGTATAGAAAATAAAATAAAAATCTTTTTTAAAATTGAAAAATAAAAATATGCTGGAACCTGTTGACAAGACTAAATATTTTTCCTTCACCTAATCTGTCAAGTATAGTAAGATGCTTCTGTAATATGTTAGGATAAATTTCACTGGGTTATGCTGCCTTATTCTGTTTTAGGCCTTTTGTATCTTACTAGATTTGACTTTCTAGTGTCTCCATAAGAACTTTTGCATCTATAATAACAAATTAAATTTGTCTGCGATTTTCTCCTTCTCTTACTCTTCTCTGGCATTGGTAGGAGATTGGTATGCGTTTTGTTCAATATTGTACTTTCTCATTTTATGGAGAAGGAATAATGTATGCAACTTAGGAATGACTTATTCTTTGTTAGTTATGTAAAACAGTCCAGAGCTGTGCCTTTTTTTGGTTTGGTTTGGTTTTTTTCTTTCTTCTTTTCTTTTTTTTTTTTTGATCAGGTTTTTTGTGTAACAGCCTTGGCTATCCTAAAACTTGCTTTGTAGACCAGGCTGGCCTCAAACTTACAGAGGTCTGCCTACCTCTGCCTTCTGAGTGTTGGGATTAAAGGTGTGTGCCCCTATCCCCAGCCAGCAATGAATGGCTTTTTTTTCCCTATTTTTTTTTCTTCTTTTTCTTGTTGTTTGAGGCAGGCTTTCTTTATGTAGTGTTAGCTGTCCTGGAACTTACTTTGTTGACCAGGCTACCCTTGCACTTAGAAATCTGCCTATTTTATCTCTTGAGTACTGGGATTAAAGGAATGTGCCACCAGGCCTACCTTTGGCCTGTGCCTCTTATAGTGGATAATAGATAACTTTTAAATTTTAATTTATGGTTGGTAGTATAGTCAGTTTTTTTTTTAGAAGTCCATTTTGGCAAATCATATTTTAGTTATAGTAGATACCTATAATTTTTACTAGCCTGAGACTTTCATGCTCTTTGGGAAGTGGCTTACATTCCCAGTGGTCTCAGAAAGACCATGGTAAATGTACTGTATAGTGTGCTTACCACAGGGATGGGAACTGTGGTAGTTTGAATAGGTTTGGCCCCCACAGATTCACATTTTTTAATGCTTGACCATAGAGCATGTCACCATTAGGAGGTGTAGCCTTGTTGGAGAAAGTGTATCACTGTGTAAGTGGGCTTTGATGAAACAGCCTCCTTCTGGCTACCTTCAAATCAATATGTAGAACTCTCCATTCCTCCAGCACCATGTCTGCCTGGTCATTGCCATGCTTCCCACCATGACTGAATGGACTGAACCTCTGAAACTGTAAGCCAGCCCCAATTAGACATTTTCCTTTATAAGAGTTACCTTGGTCACGTTACCCCTTTACAGCAAAGAAACCCTAAGACAGGGTCTATGTCTAACTGGGGACAATTAGAGTCCTTCCTTGGGTTAACATGTAGCTATTAGAAGGGGATACTTTCCATTTTCCACTTTGATTAGTAAACTTGGAAGATGTAGTTTTACAGGATGGGGCCTGTGGATGACCATGTTTCCTTAATGCATGCGTTTAAGCTGAGAGAAAAGTTGCCTTGAGAGAGAGATAGTAGGAAAGAGGGGAAGAGGGTAAAGGGAAAAGGGGGAAGAAAGAAGAAAAGGAGGAAGAGGGGAAGAGGAAGATGAGGAGAGAGAGTGTTTTCAAGATATCATATTACTCAGCCCTTGGACCCAGCTCAGTAAGATGGCCTCAGTTGATCACAGACTGGAACCTCTAACCTGTGGGCTAGAGCAAACCTTTTCTCTTCGAAAGCTAATTGCTTCAGGTGCTTTAGCCACGTGACAGAAAGCTGATTAACACAAGTGTGATGTTAGGTGTAGAGTTATTGAGGCTTTTTGTGGACGTTGTCTATCAAACTACAGAAGTTCTCTTATTCATTGTTTGCTCAGTTTCCATCATGATAATTGATGGTTTTTGGTCAAATGCCTTCTCTGCCTCATGCAATTTCTAAAGGTCACTGGTGTGGTGGATTATAGGCATCCACTTATATAAATTTAAGCAGCTATATTCTGAGAAATAATTTATGAAAGAGTGAAGTGTGGTAAGTGTGTACCCAAATGTATCTTATAAATGGATATTATATAGCATTCTGTTAGAGAGACAGAACATTTGCCACTAGGAAAGTTTCTTTTGATTTCCTTCTGGTTAATCTCTGTCTCCACAGGTAACTGTAGTTCTTCTGGTGTCTGTTGCTTGACATTGATGTGTGTGTGTGTGTGTGTGTGTGTGTGTGTGTGTGTGTGTGTGTGCGCACGCGTGTGTATGCTCATGTGTATTTGTGTGTGCATGGGTGTATGTGTGCTTGCCTGTGCATTGTTTAGTATCTGGATTTTCGTTGTTCAAGATTGCTTTTGAGATTCAATTACGTTATTTTGTAGGTTAGAATTTTGTCATTTTTATTGCTGATCAATAGCTTACAGTATAAATATACAGTATTTCATTTATTCTATGCATCCCTGACCTAGAACTCCCCATGTACTTCACACTGGTCTAGAACTAACTTGCAAAGATCCCCTTGCCTCTGTCCCCTGAGCACTGGGGTTTAAGGCGTGCACCACACTCCCAGCTGAGTCAGTGTTTTGTAGCCGTGCGAGCCTATAATTTGTATTTACCACATTTCGTTAATTTACCTATCACCAATAAATATTGGTTTCTGTACTTTTTTCCTTCTCATGATTAATGCTTTTAAGAGCTTTTGTGTATGTTTTTTATGGCTTTTGGGTGTGTGTTTATTTAGGAAAGTGGTTCCCCAGTTATGGAGAGTCGGTATGTTCAACTCTGCAGGTCAGGACAGCAGGATGGAGATGCAGGAAGAAGCACAGCTGGAGCCTATGCGTGGAATCGGCTGGCAACATCCCTTTTTTCTCAACAAAGATCTGCCTTCCTTCTATGAAGGTCAACTGATTAGTTGTCGCCCCTTCCACACTGTGGCAAGCACTCTGCTTTACTCAAATTCTAACTTAAATGTTAATGTTACCCACAAAATACCTTTACAGGAAGGCTTAGGATAATTTTTAACCAAATATCTCAGCACTGAGACCCAGCCAACCTGACACATTAAAGAAACTATCACAACACCTGAGTGTGGAATCGCTGTCATCAGATAATTCTGTTTAACGTTTTGAGGAAATACCAAACTATTTTCCAAAATGTTCGCCTGTTTGTTTCTACCAGTAATGTTCTCAAGTGTTAGCTTTTTAAAATCTTAGCCAATACATATTATCTGTGTCTTTTATTACAGCCATCTACATCCATTAGAGATGCCAGGGTTTGATATCACGTGTCTTCTTCAGTCACACTTCACCTCATTTTCTGAAATAAGGTCTCCCAGTGAACTCACAGATTTAGCTAGGCTGGCAGCCACTGAGCTCCAGAGATCCCTCTATATGTGCCCTCCTCCAGCACTGGTGTCATACCCCTGTGCCATCACACATAGCGTGTTCAGAGAAGACAAAGCCTTGAGTACTTCGAGCACACGTCACACAGAGACACTAGCACTCTGTGGATTACAACTCTTGTCATGATAGCAAACTTATGGAACCAATCTAGATGCTCATTGATGAAGAAATGGATCAAGAAAATATGGCATAAATAAATAATGGATTTTTTTTTCAGCCATGAACAAGAGGACTATCTGTAGTGAAATGGATGCAGTCGGTGACGATCATCTGAAAGGTGCTAAGCCAGCCTCAGAAAGACAAATAGCACATTTTCTCTCATTTCAGATCCTAGATTTATATGGCTATTTGTCTTAGTTAGGGTTTTATTTCTGGGAAAAGACACCATGATCAAGGCAACTCTCACAAAGGAAAACATTTCGTTGGGACTGGTGTACAGTTCAAATGTTTAGTCTATTGTCATGGCAGAAAGCGTGGTGGCATGTAGGCATGCATGATGCTGGAGAAGGAGCTGAGAGTTCTACAGCTTGATCTGTAGGCAGCAGGAAGAGATGGAGATACACTAGGCCTAGCCTGAGTTTCTGGGACCTCAAAGCCCACCCCATAGTGATGTACTTCCTCCAACAAGGCTACATCTACTAATAGTACCACTTCCATTGGGAGCCATTTTTATTCAAACCACCACATCATGTAAAATTCCATATGTCTATAGACATGAAAGTAGAAATAGAACTTTTTAGGGGACTACTGGGAGGGGCAAAGAATGGGAGGATGGTAGAGTAGAGGAATATGTTCAACGTACAGCATATACTTGTATGAAAATGGCCTATGGAACACAGTACCACATCAAATGATACTCAGTAAGAAGTGGATAAGGCTCTGAGAACTCTGAGTCCCATAGTTCAGCTTTTATTTCAAGTTCAAACATTTAAAAGACTCTAGCTGACAAATTTACACACTTTGAATTTTTATTTTAATTGTGGTAGTTTGAATAGGTATGGCTCCCATAGACTCTTGTTTTTGGATGGGATGCTTGGTCCACAGGGAGTAGCACTATTTGGAGGTATGGCTTTGTTGCAGTAGGTATGGTCTTGGAGAAAGTGTGTCACTGTGGAGGCGGGCTTTGAGGTCTCTTATGCTCAAGCTATACCCAGTATGGCACACAGTCTCTGCTGCCTACAGATCAAGCACCTTGTCTGTCTAGACCACTGCCATGCTTCCCATCATGATGATAACAGACTAAACCTCTGAAACTGTAAGACAGACCCAATTAAATGTTTTCCTTTTTAAGAGTTGCTTTTATCATGGTGTCTCTTTACAGCAATAAAACCCCAACAAATACTTTGGTAAAAACCTATCTTAACCATACAGTTGTACATAGCACTGAGAAGGATTTCTGTACATTGTTTTAGGTTATTGTTGACATATTTTAAGTAAAAATGGGAAAACATTACAGGGGTTGGAGAGATGGCTCAGCAGTTAAGAGCACTTGCTGCTCTTGCAGAGGACCTAAGCTTGCTGCTCCGTTCCCTTGTTAGATGGCTTACAACCGCCTATAGCTACAGCTCTTACAGATCTGACCTCCTCCCCTTCTGGCACATGCCCATGTGCATGGGTGCAGAGGCAGGTAAAAATCTGAGTTCAAGGGACAGCCAGGGCTACACAGAGAAACCCTGTTTCAAAAAACCAAGCGGGGGAAAAAGACACAAAGCATGATACACTTCTGCATCTTTATTTGGCAGGATGGTGGCACAGATGTGTATTCTTAATACTTTCAGAGAAGTGGGAATATAAATCAAGCCTAATAAAATTGGGTGCCTGTATGTCAGTGTGAAAAGTTTGAGGAGAAGGAGCAGGGATTGATAGGAGACTTCCATCAAATTATTTTGTTATGTGGTTTGGGCTTAGAGCTATATAAATGTTTCACATACAAGACTAATTTAATTAATTTGAAAATTAAATTAAAAATTTTAAAATTGAAAATAAAGGACCGTAATTGTTTTCCCAGTTGATGCCAAAAAATACACAAGGAAAAGTGATTTTAAAATGCAGTATCTTGAGTTAACATCCCCAGTGGCGTCTGTCCTTGGAGCAAAAGACCACAAAGCAATATTAAATTATATTAGGTACCCATTATTTTAAACAATGTTGACATTTATTCTTTTGAAACAATCGCAGTTACATCATAGGAGTGAAACAAAATTATGTTAATATTAGAAACTAGTTTTCCAACTTTGGAATAAAGAAAGTCATGTAAATTCAGAAAATCACACTTCTGTAGTAGTAGTAATAATAATAATAATAATAATAATACACCCCACAATTCTCCCTTCCGGGTAAATGCCACCTGCACAAACCTACAGTGGAAAAGAGTCTGTTCAGCAAGTGGGTCTCAGAACCAAATACTCACTTGTGGATGAATGAGAGTAGGTACATATCTCACATTACATAGACCTCAGTTGACGTGGATCAAAGATCTTGCTTCAAAATCTCATACATGGGCTGATGAGATGGTCCAGTGGTTAATAGTACTTGTTCTTGCAGAAGACCCAGGTCAGTTTCCAGAACCCACTTGGTGACTCAGAACTCTCTGTAACTCTAAGTCCAGGAGAACTGATGTTCTACTTTCCCTTTCACAGGCACCAGGTATGCTTGCGGTTTACATAGATACAGGCAGCAAAACACTCATATGCATAAGATAAAATAGATAAAATAAATCTTTAAAAAATTAAATCTGAAAGTGCTAGAGGAAAACGTAGGTTATCTCTTTAAGACATCGGGGTAGGTAGGAACATTCTAAATAGAACACCAATAGCACAAGAACTAACCCCAAGAATCAGCAAATGGAACTACATGAAGTTAAAAGGTGTCTGTATAACAAAGGAACTACAAACAGAGCGAACAGTACCAAGAAGTTAAAATCTAGAATTTGCAAACAATTGCAGAACTCAAATACAGAGGAAGGAAAACAAAAGGAACAGATAACTGTCAAAAGAAGAGACACGAATGGACAGTCACTATTTTAAAGTGCCCAACATCCCTGTCACTGGGAAAATGCAAACTAGAGTGTCTTTGAAATTCAACCTCATCCTTTTTCAAATGGCCACCATCTCCAAATGTGACAATAAATACTGGAGAGGTTGTGGGGAAAGAGGAACACTTATTCCCTCCCAATGGGAGGGTAAATTAGTGCAGCTATTATGGAAATCTGTTTAGAGGGACCTCAAAAAGTTAAAAATAGAATTTTCATATGACCCAACTACTACACCCCTGGGCAAATGTCCAGAGAACTTAAGATCCTACTATAGAGCTACCTACACATCCATGTTTATTGCTGTTATAAGAACCAACTTACGTGTCTACCAGCAGATAAACAGATAAAAATGTGGTACATATGAGAATGGAATATTACTCAACTATAAAGAAAAATTAATCCACGAAAGTTGCAGGAAGATACATGGACTTGGAAGATGGAATATTAAGCAATGTCACAAAAACTCAGAAAGAAAAGAAAGCACCTTTTCTCCCTTCTGTGCAGATCCTAAGGTATAATATGGACATGTTTATGCAAGAACAGCTGTAGGTGAGGGTGTAATATAGCATTTGGTTTTTGTTTTTAGATTTATGTATTTATTTATTATATGTAAGTACACTGCAGCTGTCTTCAGACACCCCAGAAGAGGACATCAGATCTCATTATGGATGGTTGTGAGTCACCATGTGGTTGCTGGGATTTGAACTCAGGACCTTCGGAAGAGCAGCCAGTGCTCTTAACTGCTGAGCCATCTCTCCAGCCCCGTAATATAGCATTTAAAAATGAAAACAAGAGAGGGTAAAGTTGGGAAGGATGATGGCAAAGCCATGACAACATATAAGGCTAGCTGCTTTTCTAGCTGTAACTCTGTCATAGTTTTTCTTTTTTCGTGTGTTGTCTAGCGTATAAAGATGAGGTTGCTAAGGAAAGTGTAAAATCCTGAGCTAAGCTTCCCAGCCTCAGAATAATTATCCTAATTGTATGTTCACTGAAACACACAGGGTTTGGGACTGGGCAAGTGTTTGAGTGGCTGCCTTAAACCAGCTGTGTGATATTTTTATTTATGATTTAGTTAGAATAAAGTGATTGGATTATTCAAAATAAAAACCTTTAAGATGGAAATACCACTCTAATTTTGTCTTCTGCCTTCAAAAATCAGGGTGTACTTTCTCATCGTGTCTGCTTTGCGGGCCCATGATGAGGCATCTCTTCCACATGAGGTACCAGCCACATGATGGTATAGTATAGAATAGAATTTATTCAGGGCATGGGGAGGGAAGCTGAGGGGGTAGGAGAGAGATGGAGGTGAGAAAAGAAGGAAAGGGAGAGGGAAGAGAGGGAGAGAGTCCAACCATGAACTCATGGAGAGAGTGGGGAGGGGAGTGGGGAGGGGAGAAGAGATAGAGAGGGAAGAGGGTAAGAGAGCAAGAGTGAGGAGGGGCCAGCATCCCCTTTTATACTGAGTCAGGCACACCTGGCTATTGCCAGGTAACTGTGGGGTGGAGCCTAGAAGAAATGATAACATGGCTTGTATGTGGAGGTCAGAGGATAATTTGCAGGGGTCTGTTCTCTCCTAACATGTGGGTCCCGTGTTTTGTGGCACCTTCACCTGCTGTACCCTCAGCCGTCCCAATTTACCTTTAGTGAGTAAAGAAACATTCGTGGGATACAGGTGCTCACCGGTCACCTTGTGGGAAGAAGGACAGGAGGACTGTGAGTTAAGGCCAACCTCCGGCCACACAGGGAAGTGGGGGCTGATTGGGTCTACATGAGATACTGAATGAAAAGAGTAGAACAGGAAAGAGAGAAAGAAAACTCACACGCACACAGGGAGAGGAGGGGGTCAGGCTGCCTTTTCTATTCAAACTGAGTTTAGGGTAACCAAACAAGTGGTGATTAAAGTTTTTATGAAATGACCCTATCAATAATGCAGAGGGAGTGACAGACACAGAAAAGTCACATATTTGTAGTTCTTTGTCACTAGGCAGTATGCTCATCAATCCACATCAGAGCCACCAAGTGAACAGGGATGGTTTTGTGGTACAGGATTTATTTTGGGGTGGTGATGAGAATGTTCTAAAATGGTGGTTAAATTGCATAACTATGAATATAGTAAAAACCACTGAATTACACATTTAAAAACAAAGAATAATGGGTGGGGCAAGCTGTTACTGAAAAAGGAAACAGAGTAATCAAAAGCAATTGAGAGACTTAGACTATTTTAAAGCCCAGGCTGGTCTCAAATGTCTTTTCTTTACATGTGTGTGTGTGTGCATGTGTGTATGTGTGTGTGTCCGTGTGTGTAGTATGTGTATGTACATATTCACAAGCATGTACACAACAGACACAAATACCCCTTTGCTGCTATGATGACATTTTCTTGTATTTTGTTAGTTGTTTTCAATTTACATGTGAACGGAAGTGTTTATCATTTAAATGTTCACATATTTAAGCTCCATAAATAACTGCACAGTCAGCCGCAGGAAACATTTAGAAATGTTGAGCACATTAGGAGCAAGCTTGCAAATGGGAAACAGCCTCTCTCTTCCCGTTTAAAGACCTTTGCCTCAAATTCTCCTTTTTAGTCAGTCTATTATTTCCATCTTCAGAACTCTGCAGACTGGAAGTGTGGTGGTTTGAATGAAAGTGGGCCCCGTAGGCGCATGTGTTTGCATGCTTAGTCCCCAGTTGACACTGTTTGGAAAGTATTAGGAGGTGTGGCCTTGTTGGAAGAGGCATGTCACTGGGAGTAGGCTTTAAGGTTTCAAAAGCTCACAGTAGACCTGTGTCTGTCTCTCTGTTTCTCTGTCTGTCTGTTTCTGTTTGTCTGCTTGTCTGTCGGTCTGTCTGTCTCTCTCTCTCTCTCTCTTTCTCTCTGTGTGTGTATCTGTGTCTGTCTCTGTCTCTGTTTCTCTCTGTCTCTCTCTGTCTCTCTCTCTCTCCCCCCTCTCTCTCTCTGTGTGTGTCTCTGTGTCTGTCTCTCTCTGTCTCTGTCTCTCTGACTCTCTCTCTCTCTCCCTCCCTCCCTCCCTCTCTCTCTCTCTCTCTCTCTCCCCTGCCCACTGCCTGTGGATCCTAATGTAAAGCTCTCAGCTATTGGTCCAGCACCAAGCCTGACTGCTTTCTGCCATGATAATGGACGCACCCTTTGAAGCTGTAAGCAAGCCCCTTTTAAATGCTTTCTTTTATAAAAGTTTCCTTAGCCATGGTGTTTCTTCACATCAATAGGACAGTGACTAAGATAAAAGGATACAGCTTCCTGTCCTCAGGTAGCTAGGTATTAGAGGAGAACCATCCAAACAAAGAGATATCCCCAAGTTATCTTCCCCTGAGGCATGTCAGATGGCCCAAGGCAAGGCTGAGGCTCCACTCTGAGGGGGACCTAGAGGCGAAACCCTTTTTTTCTTAAGAGACACCTATATTAGACTTTACAAGTACATTATTAACAATGATTTAGAAGTAACTAGAACACTTAAAAATTATTCTTCAATTCTTTTTCTTTTTGTCTGCAGGCAATAATTTCAGTCTAAGTTCAAACTGTAAACTCTCCAAGGCCCTAATTATCTAAACATAGTTTAATTTTGCCATAGGCTTGAATGGTGGTTAGCTAAATATAGAATTATGGGCTCAAAATAATTTTTCTCAGCACTGTCAAAATATTTTATTGTCCTCCGTTAATCATCTGAGATGAAAATCCTGGTGTTGATTTTGTTCTTGTTCCTTTAAAAGTATTCCTTTCCCAGTCCCTGCTGGAGACTTTCAGATTTCTCTTTTTCTTAGAATTCAGGGCCCTTTCCTAACTGGGTCTGACTGTATTTTCCTCATAAATGGCACTCTGTGTGTACTTCTTTTAATGTGAAGAGTTGAGTCTCCACTCAGGAAATTCCCTTGATAATGTCTCCCTGTTCTCTAGTCTACCCCTATTACCCCAACAGCCTAGCTTGTGGATGTTTCTGTCACGTCTTGAATCTTTCCCACTATACCTCTACATCTTGTTTTTGCTCCCCGGAAAACCCCTTTGCTTGGTCTGCCAGCTCCCTGGCACTCTTCAGATGTCTTCACTTCACTCTTCAGATCAATAGTGAGCTTTTGATTTTGGCAATGATGAGTTTGATTTCCATGTTCTCCTTTGCATTTCAATCCCTTTCGTTCTTTGACATAACCCAATCTCTGGAGCTATTCATTATAATTTACATTTTCTCTGTGGTACCCACATTTGTAACTAAAGTGTTTCCTGTTATTCTGTCAGGAAGCCCTCTTGCCATGATCATGGCTGCAAGACTCTTGCTCCAATATTTGCTTGCTTGCTTGCTTGTTTGTTTCAGTGTAGTAATAAAAAGAAAAGCTACCACTTTAAGTGTGCAGTGGCTTGCTAACATGCAGAGTCACTCTGTTGTGTGATTATCGTCAACATTCATCTCTAACAGATACTGTGCCCATTGAACTTTAATATCTCCTGGCCGCTGGCACCCTTTATTATTATTCTGTGTCTCTAAAGGTGTTTGTTAGGATTCTGTCTAAGCTCCATCCCACAGGTACCTGGCAACAGTCAGGTATGCTCCTCCCCACAATTACCTGACAACAGTCAGATAGTCCTGACCCACTATAAAAGGGGATGCTTGCCCCCTCCTCTCTCACTTACTCTTGTCTCTCTCTCTCTTGCCTTTTGTCCTCTTGCTCCCCCTCTCTCCCCATTCCCTCCCCACCCCCTCTCCATGTGGTCATGGCCAGTCTCTACTTCTCTACTCTCTCCCTCTCTCTGCCTTTCTCTGCCTCTACTACTCTCTTAACTCCCCTCCCCATGCTCTGAATAAACTCTATTCTATAGTATACTGTCATGTGGCTGGTCCCTCAAGGGGAAGGGATGCCTTGGCATGGGCCCACTGAGGCACTCCTTCCCCATACCTCACCACACCCCCATAGAACATATTCTTATACTGTTTATCTCTTTTTCTATCTGCCTTCCAGTTGACTAAACATCTTTCAACTGTGCTTAATATAATGTTAATATATATACTTTCTTTTCAAGTAATATAAATTAAATTCAATAACAACTTTTTTATCAGTATTCAAGTTTTTCAAAATTTCACTTTTCATTGTGGATTTGATTTTTTTTCTTTTCTATATTTTTTTTTATTTATATTCCAAATGATTTCCCCTTTCCCGTTTCCTCCCTCCCGGAAAGTCCCATAAGCCCCCTTCCCTCCCCCTGTTCCCCATTCAACCCCCTCTCGCTTCTCTGTCCTGGCATTCCCCTACATCCAGTCTTCCCAGGACCAGGGATCTCTCCTTCCATCTTCTTGGAAATCTATTGATATGTGAATTGTGTCTTGGGTATTCCAAGATTCTGGATTAATATGCCCTTATCAGTGACTGCATACCATGTGTGTATCCTTAGTCATTAGGGAAATGCAAATCAAAACAACCCTGAGATTCCACCTCACACCAGTCAGAATGGCTAAGATCAAAAACACAGGAGACAGCAGCTGTTGGTGAGAATGTGGAGAAAGAGGAACACTTCTCCACTGCTGGTGGGATTGCAAGCTGGTACAACCACTCTGGAAAACAGTCTGGCGGTTCCTCAGAAAACTGGGCATGACACTCCCAGAGGATCCTGTTATTCCACTCCTGGGCATATACCCAGAGGCTTTACCTGCATGCAATAAGGACACATGCTCCACTATGTTCATAACAGCCTTATTTATAATGGCCAGAAGCTGGAAAGAACCCAGATGTCCCTCAACAGAGGAATGGATTCAGAATATGTGATATATTTACACAATAGAATACTACTTGGCAATTAAAAACAATGAATTCATGAAATTCTTAGGCAAATGGTCAGAATTGGAAAATATCATCCTTAGTGAGGTAACCCAATCACAAAAGAACACACATAGTATGCTTTAACAAAAGTGTCTTCTCATTGAGTGATTTCTATCAGTTCAACAGCTTAATATCTGTCTTTTTGTGTCTGGATTATTTCATAGATTATGATATTCTCATTGTTTTTTGTTTTTGGTTGTTTGTTTTGGTTTTTCAAGACAGGGTTTCTCTATGTAGCCCTCCTGGCTGTCCTGGAACTCACTCTGTAGACCAAGCTGGCCTTGAACTCAGAAATTCATCTGCCTCTGCCTCCCAAGCATGGGATTAAAAGCGTGCATCACCACTGCCCAGTCTATGTTCTCATTGTTTGTTAATCCTTGTTGTAGCATGTAGAATGTTGTACCATTCTTTTTAAAAGCTGAGTCTTGATCTGGGTGGCACACACCTGCAAACAGCACTTGTAAAGATGAAACAAGAGAATGGAGAGTTCAAGGCCAGGCCAGTAGCATTTTTTTCTATATTCTTTATTTACATTCCAAATGATTTCCCCTTTCCAGGTTCCTCCCTCCCTGAAGGTCCCATAAGCCCTCTCCCCTCCCCCTGTTCCCCAGTCAACCCCCTCCCGCTTCCCTGTCCTGGTATTCCCCTACACTGCTGCATCCAGTCTTTCCAGGACCAGGGCCCTCTCCTTCCTTCTTCTTGGGAATCAATTGATAAGTGAATTGTGTCTTGGGTATTCTGAGATTCTGGGCTAATATTCACTTATCAGTGAGTTAATATCCAATTACCAGTGACTGCCTACCATGTGTGTTCTTTTGTGATTGGGTTACCTCACTTAGGACGATATTTTCCATTTCTGACCATTTGCCTAAGAATTTCATGAATTCATTGTTTTTAATAGCTGAGTAGTATTGAATTGTGTAAATATACCACATTTTCTGTATCCATTCCTCCCTTGAGGGACATCTGGGTTCTTTCCAGCTTCTGGCTATTATAAATAAGACTGTTATGAACATAATGGAGCATGTGTCTTTATTGCATGCTGGGGAGTCCTCTGGGTATATATATGCCCAGGAGTGGTACAACAGGGTCCTCCAGGAGTGTCACACCCAGTTTTCTGAGGAACCGCCAGACTGCTTTCCAGAGTGGTTGTACCATCTTGCAATCCCACCAGCAGTGGAGAAGTGTTTCTCTTTCTCAACATCCTCACCAACACCTGCTGTCTCCTGAGTTTTTGATCTTAGCCATTCTGACTGGTGTGAGGTAAAATCTCAGAGTTGTTTTGATTTGCTTTTCCCTAATGACTAGGGATGTTAAACATTTCTTTAGGTGCTTCTCAGCCATTCAATATTCTTCAGGTGAAAATTCTTTGTTTAGCTCTGTACCCCATTTTTCATAGGGTTATTTGGCTCTCTGGAGTCTAACTTCTTGAGTTCTTTGTATATATTGGATATTAGCCCTCTGTCGGATGTAGGGTTGGTAAAGATCTTTTCCCAATTTGTTGACTGCCATTTTGTCTGATTGACAGTGTCCTTTGCCTTACAGAAACTTTGTAATTTTATGAGGTCCCATTTGTCAATTCTTGATCTTAGAGCATAAGTTATTGGTGTTCTGTTCAGGAAATTTTCCCCTGTGCCCATGTGCTCAAGGCTCTTCCCCAGTTTCTTTTCTATTAGTTTCAGTGTGTCTGGTTTTATGTGGAGGTCCTTGATCCACTTGGACTTGAACTTAGTACAAGGAGATAAGAATGAATCGATTTGCATTCTTCTGCATGCTGACCTCCAGTTGAACCAGCACCATTTGTTGAAAAGGCTATCTTTTTTTCCACTGGATGGTTTTAGTTCCTTTGTCAAAGATCAAGTGACCATAGGTGTGTGGGTTCATTTCTGGGTCTTCAATTCTATTTCATTGATCTACATGCCTGTCACTGAACCAATACCATGCAGTTTTTAACACTATTGCTCTGTAGTACTGCTTGAGGTCCGGGATAATGATTCCCCTAGGAGTTCTTTTACTGTTGAGAATAGTTTTAGGTATCCTGGGTTTTCTGTTATTCCAGATGAATTTGAGAATTGCTCTTTCTAACTCTATGAAGAATTGAGTTAGGATTTTGATGGGGATTGGATTGAATCTGTATATTGCTTTTGGCCAAATGGCCATTTTTACTATATTAATCCTGCCAATCCATGAGCATGGAAGATTTTTCCATCTTCTGAGGTCTTCTTCAATTTCCTTCTTCAGAGACTTGAAGTTCTTATCATACAGTTCTTTCACTTGTTTGGTTAGAGTCACACCAAGATACTTTATATTGTTCGTGGCTATCATGAAGGGTGTCATTTCCCTAATTTCTTTCTCAACCTGCTTATCCTTTGAGTATAGGAAGGCTACTGATTTGCTTGAGTTGATTTTATATCCGGTCACTTTGCTGAAGTTGTTTATCCACTGTAGGAGTTCTCTGGTGGAGTTCTTTGGGTCACTTAAGTATACTATCATATCATCTGAAAATAGTGATAGTTTGACTTCTTCCTTTCCAATTTGTATCCCTTTGACCTCTTTTTGTTGTCTAATTGCTAGAACTTCAAGTACTATATTGAAAAGATACATATGGAGAGAGAGGGCAGCCTTGTCTAGTCCCTGATTTTAGTGGGATTGCTTCAAGTTTCTCTCCATTTAGCTTGATGTTGGCTACCAGTTTGCTGTAAATTGCTTTTACTATGTTTAGATATGGGCCTTGAATTCCTGATCTTTCCAAGACTTTTAGCATGAAAGGATGCTGAATTTTGTCAAATGCTTTTTCAGCATCTAATGAAATGACCATGTGGTTTTTTTTCTTTGAGATTGTTTATGTAGTAGATTACATTAATGGATTTCCTTAATTTGAACCATCCTTGCATCCCTGGGATGAAGCCTACTTGATCATGGTAAATGATTGTTTTGATGTGTTCTTGGATTCAATGGCAAGAATTTTATTGAGTATTTTTGCATTGATATTCATAAGAGAAATTGGTCTGAAATTCTCTTTCTTTGTTGGATCTTTGTGTGGTTTTGGTATCAGCGTAATTGTGGCTTCATAGAATGAGTTGGGTATTGTTCCTTCTGTTTCTAGTTTGTGGAATAGTTTGAAGAGTATTGGTGTTAGGTCTTCTTTGAAGGTCTGATAGAACTCTGCACTAAAACCATCTGGTCCTGTGCTTTTTTTGGTTGGAAGACTTTCAATGACCACTTCTATTTCTTTAGGGGTTATGGGACTGTTTAGATAGTCTATTTGATCCTGATTTAATTTTGGTATTTGGTACCTGTCTAGGAAATTGTACATTTCCTCCAGATTTTCCAGTTGTGTTAAATATAGGCATTTGTAATAGAATCTGATGATTTTCTGAATTTCCTCAGTTTCTGTTGTTATATCTTCCTTTTCATTTCCGATTTTGTTAATTTGGATACTGTCTCTGTGCCCTCTGGTTAGTCTGGCTAAGGGTTTATCTATCTTGTTGATTTTCTCAAAGAACCAACTACTAGTTTTGTTGATTCTTTGTATGGTTCTATTTGTTTCTACTTGATTGATTTCAGCCCTGAGTTTGATGATTTCCTGCTTTCTACTTTTCTTGGGTGTATTTGCTTCTTTTTGTTCCAGGGCTTTCAGGTGTGCCGTTATGTTGCTAGCGTATGCTCTCTCCAGATTCTTTTTGGAGGCACTCAGGGCTTTCATGAGTTTTCCTCTTCGCACTGCTTTCATTGTGTTCCATAAGTTAGGGTATGTTGAGCCTTCATTTTCATTAAATTCTAAAAAGTCTTTGATTTCTTTCTTTATTTCTTCCTTGACCAAGGTATCATTGAGTAGGACATTGTTCAGCTTCCATGTTTATGTGGGCTTTCTGTTGTTTCTGTTGCTATTTAAGACCATCCTTACTCCATAGTGATCTGATAGGAGGCATGGGATTAGTTTAATTTTCTTATATCTGTTGAGGTGTTTTGTGACCAATTATATGGTCGATTTTGGAGAAGGTACCATGAGGTGCTGAGAAGAAGGTATATTCTTTTGCTTTAGGATGAAATGTTCTCTCTCTCTCTCGCTCTCTCTCTCTCTCTCTCTCTCTCTCTCTCTCTCTCTCTCTCTCTCTCTCCATATATGTGTGTGTGTGTGTGTGTGTGTGTGTGTGTTAAATCCATTTGGTCCAAAGCTTCAATTAGTTTCACTGTGTACCTGTTTAGTTTCTGTTTTCCTGATTGGTCCATTGCAGAGAGTGGAGTGTTGAAGTCACTTACAATTATTGTATGAGATGCAATGTGTGCTGTGAGCTTTAGTAAAGTTTCTTTTATGAATGAGGGTGCCCTTGCATTTGTAGCATGAATGTTCAGAATTGAGAGTTCTTGGTGGATTTTTCCTTTGACTAGTATGTAGTGTCCTTCCATGTCTTTTTTGATGATTTGAGGTTGAAAGTTAATTTTATCTGATATTAGGATGGCTACTCCAACTTGTTTCCTGGGACCATTTGCTTGTAAAATTGTTTTCCAGCCTTTTACTCTGAGGTAGTGTTTGTCTTTGACACTGAGGTGTATTTCCTGTATGCAGCAAAATGCTGGGTCCTGTTTACGTATCTGTTATGTTAATCTATGTCTTTTTATTGGGGAATTGAGTCCATTGATGTTAAGAGATATTAAGGAATAGTGATTATTGCTTCCTGTTATTTTTTATGTTTGAGTGGTTGTCTTCTTTTGGGTTTGATGAAAAAGGATTACTATCTTGCTTTTTCCAGGGTGTAGTTTCCCTCCTTGTTTTGGCAAGTTCCACCTATTTTCCTTTGCAGGGCTGGGTTTGTGGAAAGATATTGTATAAATTTGATTTTATCATGGAATATCTTGGTTTCTCCATCTATGGTGCTTGAGAGTTTTGCTGGGTATAGTAATCTGGGCTGGCATTTGTGTTCTCTTAGAGTCTGTATGAGAACTGCCCAGGATCTTCTAGCTTTCATCGTCTCTGGTGAGAAGCCTGGTGTAATTCTGATAGGTCTCCCTTTATATGTTACTTGGCCTTTTTCTCTTACTGCTTTTAATATTCTTTCTTTGTTTAATACATTTGGTGTTTTGATTATTATGTGATGGGAGGTATTTCTGTTCTGTTCCAGTCTAGTGCCATTGGAGCCCTAGTGTGCCTGGCCCCAAGTGATGTTATACTTGGGATATCTCTTTGTACCTGGTTGTCCCTATCAGGTCTGTCACCATAGCAAAGATGGTGGAGACTGCGGGGCTCCCTCTAGGCGTGGGTCACCCTGTAGGGCAAATGTCCCATGGCAGGGCTGGCACACAGACAACTGCAGAGCTGCCCAGTTCTTGGGTGCAGTTGGAACCCTAGTGGGCTGTGTTCCAAGCGATGTTATACTTGGGATATCTTTGTATACCTGGTGTCCCTGTCTGGTCTATCAACGGAGCAAAGATTGACCCTGTAGCATTTAATCAATGAATAAATGATAGTTTGTCATATATTCATTTTACTCATTTGTTCATCTGTTGATGGGCTTTGGGTTGATCTTTTGACTCCTATGAAAAATATTACCATAAATATTTATGCTCAAATATCTGTATTAGACCTAGCTTTCATTTCCTTCAGATAAAGACTTGGTGTTACATTTTTAACTCATGAGTAATTCTGAGTTTAACTTCTTATGGAACCGTCTTGCTGATTTCCAGTGATTCTATATTTTACAGCCACAACAATTGCACAATGCTGGTTTCTGCTCATCTTCACAATACTTATATCTTATAAATATATATTTATATTTATATACCAAATGTTGCAACTCCTATGTGTGTAAAGTGCCATTTCATTGTGATTTTGATACTTTGCAGTTCTTTAATGGCTACCCTATACTCACTGGGTGATTGTGCATCTTTTGGGTTGAGAGTGTGAATTCATCTGTTGAAAACACTGTTCTCCCTAGTCCTAACCCTAACCCTAACCCTAACCCTAACCCTAACCTGTAGAGGTGCTAACCACAACTTTGCTGGGACAATATCTCATTCTTTGGTGATCTATCTTCTGAAAGTTTATCACATATCTAACTTTGGATAAAAGCCACAATCATTGGCAGAGAAAAGCATTTGATAGCTATTCCCTCTTGTACATTAGGAGTTTTAGCTGCAGATATCAGAACACCTAGGTTGAACAATTGTACAGTGCTGGTTTTTGTGAGCTTCTCAGTTTTCTGTCCAAGAAATTGGCTTCACACAAAAGTAGGGTGCCACACATTTGCTTATTATCATTTTGAGGCATTCTAGTGTGTGTGTGTGTGTGTGTGTGTGTGTGTGTGTCTGAATAAGACTTAGTACTTTACCATTACATATCCAATGTTTCTCCCCATCCCCACCCCCTTTGTGGATATTCTTCTCACATAGATTATATCCTCATTATAGTTTCTCCTCCCTCTACTCTCAGTTCTGTTAAGTCTCAAACCTGGGACAAATGGCTAACTGAGGAACCTATTTAACATATCAAAGCAGACCTGGCCACCAGGTTCTCTTGGTACCCCTTAATCTCCATCTGCTACAGGATATGGCTGGAATACCCCATTTCCTACCCTAATTGTCTCCAGCCCAGGGACTTTAATCCTTTTTCCCTTTTGGTTTCTTGGTCTCCTGGTTCTACCCTCTCTCCTCACATGACTTAGGGTCATGCTCACTCTGGCCTCTCCCAGATATCTCTGCCTCTGTATGGTTTCTCTCTCATATCTACAGCAAACCTCCTCCCCCACACCTAGGATTCACTGGCTACTCTTCCAATGCTCTCAAGTTCAATTCCCAGCAACTACATGGTGGCTCGCAACCATCTGTAATGGGATCTGATGCCCTCTTCTGGTGTGTCTGAAGATAGCAACAATGTACTTACATTAAATAAATAAATAAATAAATAAGCATATAATCAAACCACTTCCTGACACTGTTGCCCTGGGGATTACCTTTGTGGCACATGACCTTTAGAGAGCAAGGTCAGAGCACAGTCAAGAGCGCTGAGCTGTGTCACAGGTGAGCACTGTACCCCCTCCTATTCCCTGAAGCCTGCTATTTGATTTGGGGACCCTAAACAATGATGTCATGATTGCTCTTTGTTTCTTCCTCAGCTTCCAATTCATTGTTCATTTCTCCCTGTTGTTGCATTACTGCTCACCCCCCCGCCCCCCCCCCCATTCTCCCTCCCAGAGCTACCTGGAACAGAGGAATCCAGGCTTCATTGTCCCAGCCTCTTTCTTTGGCTTCTTTAACTGATTTTTGTTTTCCATCTTAGGACACACTCCTTTGTTATATTTATCTGAATGGTGAATGCACCTCTCCGAGCTAGTTCTTGGAGATGCTAAAATATCTGTTGCAAGCTTCCCATACAAAGGTCCACGTTAGCTGGTTTGGCCTTGCTAAAAAGCAGGTATTTTTGTTTATATTTTTGTCTTATATTTTTTCCCTGTAAGAGGCAGAATCAGGATTTGAGCCTAAGCAGTTAGATGCAAATCCAGAAACCCTTAGAGTCTAGCTGTGAAAGAATGTCTGGTAAATTCATCATGTCTTTATGTAAAGGTCAAGGCATGCTTTCTTTTTTATTTTCTTTTTTCTTTCTTTCTTTCTTTCTTTCTTTCTTTCTTTCTTTCTTTCTTTCTTTTTTATTAATCTTTCCATTCATTTACATCTCAAATGCTATCCCACTTCCCGGTTACCCCTCCACCAACTCCCATCCCACATCTGCCTTCCCCCTTCCCCTTTGCCTGTATGAGGGTGCTCCCCCACCCACCTACACTCTCCCACCCCACCACTCCAGCATCCCCCTATGCTGGGGCATCAAACCTCCCCTGGACCAAGGGCCTTCTCTCCCTTTGCTGTTAGACAAGGCCATCCTTGTAGAAGGCTACACATGTATCTAGAGCCATGGGTCCCTCCAGGTACACTCCTTGGTTGGTGGTCTCGTCTCTGGAAGAACTGGGTGGTCAGGCCAACCTATGTTGTTCTTCCAAGGGGGTTACAGAAACGTGAGGCTAAAGATCTTTTCCCAATTTGTTGGTTGCCTTTTTGTCCGATTGACAGTGTCCTTTGCCTTACAGAAACTTTGTAATTTTATGAGGTCCTATTTGTCAATTCTTGATCTTAGAGCATAAGTTATTGGTGTTCTGTTCAGGAAATTTTCCCCTGTGCCCATGTGCTCAAGGCTCTTCCCCAGTTTCTTTTCTATTAGTTTCAGTGTGTCTGGTTTTATGTGGAGGTCCTTGATCCACTTGGACTTGAGCTTAGTACAAGGAGATAAGAATGGATCGATTTGCATTCTTCTGCATGCTGACCTCCAGTTGAACCAGCACCATTTGTTGAAAAGGCTATCTTTTCTCCACTGGATGGTTTTAGTTCCTTTGTCAAAGATCAAGTGACCATAGGTGTGTGGGTTCATTTCTGGGTCTTGTAACTGTACCAATACCATGCAGTTTTTAACACTATTGCTCTGTAGTACTGCTTGAGGTCTGGGATACTGATTCCCCCAGAAGTTCTTTTACTGTTGAGAATAGTTTTAGCTATCCTGGGTTTTTTGTTATTCCAGATGAATTTGAGAATTGCAGTAACCAACAAATTGGGAGAAGATCTTTACCAACCCTACATCCGACAGAGGGCTAATATCCAATATATACAAAGAACTCAAGAAGTTAGACTCCAGAGAGCCAAATAACCCTATGAAAAATGGGGTACAGAGCTAAACAAAGAATTTTCACCTGAAGAATATCGAATGGCTGAGAAGCACCTAAAGAAATGTTCAACATCCTTAGTCATTAGGGAAATGCAAATCAAAACAACCCTGAGATTTCACCTCACACCAGTCAGAATGGTTAAGATCAAAAACTCAGGAGACAGCAGGTGTTGGTGAGGATGTGGAGAAAGAGGAACACTTCTCCACTGCTGGTGGGATTGCAAGCTGGTACAACCACTCTGGAAATCTGTCTGACGGTTCCTCAGAAAACTAGGAATGATACTACCAGAGGATCCCATTATACCACTCCTGGGCATATACCCAGAGGATTGATTCCCCAGCATGCAATAAAGACACATGCTCCATTATGTTCATAACAGCCTTATTTATAATAGCCAGAAGCTGGAAAGAACCCAGATGTCCCTCAAGGGAGGAATGGATACAGAAAATGTGGTTTATTTACACAATAGAATACCACTCAGCTATTAAAAACAATGAATTCATGAAATTCTTAGGCAAATGGGTAGAACTGGAAAATATCATCCTAAGTGAGGTAACCCAATCACAAAAGAACACACATGGTATGCACTCACTGATAAGTGGATATTAGCCCCGAATCTCAGAATACCCAAGACAAAATTCACATATCAATTGATTCCCAAGAAAAAGGAAGGAGAGGCCCCTGGTCCTGGAAAGACTGGATGCAGCAGTGTAGGGGAATGCCAGGACAGGGAAGCAGGCGGGGGTTCATTGGGGAACAGGGGGAGGAAAGAGGGCTTATGGGACTTTCGGGGAGGGGGGAACGGGGAAAGGGGAAATCATTTGATATGTAAATAAAGAATATATCTAAAAAAAAACCAAATGAAATGTGAGGCTCCCAGGACCCAATGGGGGATGACTTTGGCTGAAATGCACAGAGAAGAGAGAGGTAGACCCTGTGGAGACCACCTCCAGTAGATAGGCATGGGCTCTGGTCGAGGGATGGAGCCACCCACCTATCTCAAAGTTTATAACCCAGAAATGTTCCTGTCCAAAGGAAGAACAGGGACAAAAAATGGAACAGAGACTGAAGGAAGGGCCAAATGGGGACTGTCCCACCTGGGGACCCATCATGTCTGCAGACACCAAACCCAACATTGTTGCCGTGGTCAAGAGGCATGTGCTGACAGGAGCTTGGTGTGGCAGTCCCTTGGGAGGTCCAGCCAGCAACTGACCAATGCAGATGTGGATTCTTGGAGCCAACCATCAGACTGAGCTCAGGGACCCTGGTGGGGGAGCTGGCTGAAGGATTGGAGGACAGGCTTTCTATTGTACTTTAAATATTTTATGAAAGTATGTGATAATTGTCTTTGACAAATTTTTCTCTGGCCACCAAAAAGTAATATAGTTACAAACTTTCTGATGGGTTTAAGAACCAGAAGGGCAGGTGTGTGTATGTGTGTGTGTGTGTGTGTGTGTGGTTACATTATCACTTTCTCACTTGAGAGTTATAAATAACTAATATATAGAATGTTAAACAATCTCTGGTCACTCAGTACTAAGTTTATCTTATAGTTCTTTTCCTTTCATGCCTCCTCTCAGTCAAAGGACGAAGACGACTCTTGAGGTGACCTGTTTAAGAATCCTAAATGCTGGACTTTAACAATAACTTCTATATGGCACTCTGGTTTTTAAAACATATTTATTTTCTTTGACTTATAGTTTTATGGTTATGGTGGTTTTTCTTATTTGCTTTAGAAAAAATACATTAATTCTTATCTTGCTTGAAACTGTCAATCAGATTTCTATATCTTTTAAATATTCATTCCTGTGAATTGCCCAATGTGCAACTTTACATTCTTTCCCATAGGGGATATTGAATTTCAGATATTTCTTTGGATATTATCTTCACTAACTCAACACAACACACAATCCCTCAAATCTCTAGTGACAAGGGAGAAATTCAGGAGGAAAATATGGAAAAAAAGAGTGCATATATTTTTGGCTAATTTTCTACTAAAAAAATGATATTTTGTTGTGTCGGCCTAAAAAGCCTACCCATTTGTGATCTGTCTCTTAAGTCTGCCATCTCAGTGAAAAGTACAAAAGAGAGAGATAGCTAACTAAGAAGAGAAGAAATGGGCAAAGAATGGATTGATCAAAGCTGTTGCCAGTCTGTGGGATGTTATTCTAGCTGGGCTGCCTTGTCTGGCTTCATTGGGAGAGGAAGGACCTAGCCCCACAGAGACTTGTACCAGGGTTGGGGGATACCCAGGGTGGCCTCCACACTCTCAGAGGAGAAGAGGAAGGGGGATGAGGGAAGGATTGTGTGTGGGGAGCCAAACAAGGTCATTCAGCCATGGCTGTCTTATGACCATGAGATTGTTGAACTAAGCCCTGCCCAGGAACTGCCGATACGGATCGCTCCACCCTTAACCGCACAATGTCCCAGGCACCCGGCCCAGGGCTTGGCCCATAGCTCACTTCCCCCTAGCTCCCCTTTCCAACTTCCTCATCCCCACTGCTTAAAATGTGCTGCCTGTGTGATAATAAACGAGACCTTGACAAATGGAATCTTGCTTGGTCTCGCTCTTCTCTCCCCCCCATGACCCTCAGGTAGCGCCTCTTCGGGACCCTGAATAACTAGACCTGCTGGACAGGTCAATTGTGGGAAGCAGTAACAGGGAAGGGGGGGACAGTGATCAGAATGTAAAGTGAAATAAATAAAAATTAATTAAAAATATGTATATGTAAAAGTATAAAAAGAGGAAAATACCAGCTCTCAGGTGTTGAAACCAACTTGAGCTGGGTTTTATATGAGTGACAAATCCAAGTCAATCATAGTTAGCTTTCATAATATGCTAACTATGTAGTTCCGTAATGTCATTGTGGGCCCTGCATTAACAAATACATTGCCCCCATCAAGAAGAAGCAATGTTAAATTCTTATGAGTCTCTGATCAAGTTTTTGTTAGATGATTGTCTTAGTTAGGGTTTTACTGTTGTGAACAGACACTATCACCAAGGCAACTCTTATAAGGACAACATTTAATTGAGACTGGCTTACAGGTTCAGAGGTGCAGTCTATTATCATTAAAGCAGGAGCATGACAGTGCCCAGGCAGGCATGGTGCAGGAAGAGTGGAGAGTTTTATATCTTGTTCTGAAGGCAAATAGGAGAAGACTGGCTTCCAGGAAGCTAAGAGTAGGGTCTTAAAGCCCATGACCACAATGACACACTACCTCCAATAAGGCCATACTTTCTAATAGTGCCACTCCCTGGACCAAGCATATTCAAACCACCACAATGAACAATATATAATCTTAGTTTAAGTTTAAGGACATCTTATTTACTACATTCTGCTGATTCATGACCATTGACCAGCAGCATTCACAACTCGCAGATCCCCTCAGCCCACCTGTGATTATTATGTGGCTCTTCAGTTCAACATAGAAGTTTTGTTTTAAACAGCAGGAAGTAGACACCATTACCGTGGCAACTCTTATAAAAGGAAAACATTTAATTGGGAATGGCTTACCCTTCAGAGAGAGGTTTAATTCATTATTGGCATGGCAGGAAGCATGGTGGCATGCAGGCTGGCATGATGCTGGAAAAGTAGTTGAGAGTTCTACATCCAGATTGGCAGGCAGCAGGAAGAGAGAGAGACACTGGTTCTGGATTGAGCATCTGAAACCTCAAGGCCCACCCCTGGTGACACACTTCCTCCAACAAGGCCACACCTCCTAGTAGTGCCACTCCCTATGAGCCTATGGGGGCCCTTTCATTCAGACTACCACAGTAGAGAAAGATGTTACAACAGTAATCAGACTGAAAAGGACATCTGTTTATAGTGCAAGAACTGAAACAAAAGGACAGAACACTATGTTTCAGATGGTTTAAAGTATCCCTCACTCTGTGTCTTCAGATGACCCTAAAGTTCCATAAGTTAATGGTACAAATGATGTTTATCAAGTAGGTGGGTGAGGATTCACTATGTATCAGACTGATGGTAACATATCACTTTTTTTTTAAATATACTGCGACTCTTATCATTAATGTCTGGCCCATAATAACACTAAAAGAGTGAGATTAGGTTGGAATGTTAGGAGCAGAAACAGGGAGTGAAGATTGAAGAGGCAAAGGAAAGGAGAAATGGTCCTGCCCTATAGAGCAATTGCCTTGGATGTGTAAAGCACTATGTTACAAAGCTCATCTGCTGTTACTGTTGCTGGATTCTGGTAGTGGCTTAAGGCATCTAGAACTTTACACTGACTTTCTGCCATATATATATCTGAGTTCTGAGTTTGAAAAGTTTCTAAGAAACAGTCATACAAATAAATATTAACAGCAAAACAGAAGATTTTGAGAATGAATCTCAAGGAGACACTTGGTTCCATTTCTGTTCAAGTGTTTTCGGAGTTAATTTCCCTAAATGCCACGTGAGCTTGTTTAGGATTGCTTGTGATCTTAGAGTTAGCCATTCTATTCATCTTGACCGGCATCTTCTTCAAAATTCATGAAATTTGGTAACTCCATCTGTTATGAAACACTTGTCCATCTTGACAAAAACTGCCCAGAGTGCTTCAGTTCCTTTTCTGAATGAATTCCAGTCTGGTTGTTATTTCATTCTCTCAGCTTAGCTCTCACAGAGTGGATTCACAAAGTATTTCATAATCTTTAAACAAAGTATTACTCTGCATTTCTCTCAACAAATAAATATTCTCAATAACTAAAAGATGCAAATATTCCATTTGCATCTTTGTGTCCCAGGTGTTGGGTTATGATGCTTTTTATCTGTTTTTTGTCTTGTAGGCATAACTAATTTACTACCAAGCATGACTGTATTCTGTCCCATACTTACCAAAAAATAAAAAAGAAATAGTGATTAAAGAAAACCTGATACTTTACAAAACATTACATCAGTCTTAGTCATGTCTGTGGAAAATGATTTTAGGTCAAAGGTCACCATCACCTTCTTTACCTTCAGAGTTAGGCAGAGTTAACATTTAAACACAGCTTCATTTTACTTTGAAGGATCCAAGGTTTATAATTTACCAAAGTTTGCCATCTGTGAAAGCAAATAACATTAATAAATTAGCATAAAAGCATATGGAATTAAGACTGCTGTAAAAGGCTGTAAGACCAATCTGCCTGAGTTTTTTCCAGAACTTTGGTGAAAAATTCATAATTTCAGTCCAGAGTGAACTCTATAGCAAATGGCTATACTTCAAAGACCATAACACTCAGTAGGTTCTTTGGACTTTTAAAAACCCATGTTCAAAAGATGCCATTACAAAGTTGTAGATACCAAAAATGCTAAGGTACAATCTATGGTGACAGTTATAATTTAAAATATGGTGGCAGGGTTTTGGGTCCCACATAAAGTCAAGAACCGAAGAAAGGACTCTAAAGGCTTTTTCAGAGTGTTGTTTTGGGCAGTACCAGGAATGGATGGAGCCAAGAGTCTTATGCACTACAGTAAGTGCTTTGCCTCTGAGCTTCACCCCAAGGCCTTATTCGTTGTTGACATTGGTTTTGTTGTTGTTCTTGTTTTGTGGAGTTTTAAATTTTTTTTGTTTTGGTCTTCTGAGCCACAGCCTCCCTTTGTAGACCAGGGTGGCCTTGAGTTTGCAGTCCTCCTGCCTCAGCCTTCTACGATTATAAGTATGGGTGGCTAAATCTTGTTTAGGATGCTCCTGTACCGCCTACGTGGGTTAGTTACATCAGTGGAAAGGAAGAGGAATTTTAAATGTCATGGCGCGCTCCTCGTTGGCCTTTCCAGGAAACAGGAAGTGGTTCTTCCAGTAGGTAGGATCAGTTTCTAGAACTAATTTCCATTTCAATGGACCACAGCTTTGGCCAAGGAGCTTGCCAATTCTGCAGATCTCTTATCTTCTGACTCCTCAGAGCTTTCCTTAGGCCCGGTCTTGTCTTCCAGCCCACAATCCCCTCCTCTAACCCTCAGGGCTTTGAGAGCAAGCAGCTAGCCCCTGCCTTTATCTTATCATCGCCCCCAGGGGAGCCAGGAGAAAATAGAAAGAACAGTTGGGCGTTAGAGGTGCCCTCTGCAGCTTGTTGAGGACTGAACCTTTACTCAACATAAAGTTAGGTTGGCGGTAAGAGAGCGCAGGATGAAAGGGCAGGACCCACAGGAATTGTGAAGAAGCTTTGACAGTCCACTGAACTGTGTTTACTTCTCTGTGACTTGTGGGAAACAGGATTCTCAGTGAGCTTAGGGTGTCTACTACCAGAGGACATTTGACAATGTCTGGAGATTCTTTGGTTATCTGAGAACCAGAAGGCTTGAGGGAGTTGACCGCTGGCCCCTAATGAGCTGAGACAATATGTTTTAGCACTCATGCGAGGATCCCCACTCCGCAAAAGGGACTCTTCAGAATAGTGAACCTGATTCCTGCCTAAGAGAGTGGGAATTTTGAAGTCATGGCCAGCCAGGCACTGTGGAGGGTGAACCAGCAGTCCTGATCGTGGCAGGGTGCTCTCTCGGGTCCAGGCATCTAAACCCTTCCTGGGCAACAGGAAGACAGCATCTCGCTAAGAAGTAATAAGTAAGTAACACACATAGAAACAGAAGTTGGGGATCGGATGCATCAACCCAGTAGCTCTCTCCCTTGACTGTGTAAAGACAGTTTTTTTGTTTTTGTTGTGATTTCATCACTGCATATCAGTATTTTATACTAATGCTTGGCCTCCCTGGACCGTCTGGTGGGCTTTTCTTTTAGGATATAAGCTGTCAGGAGGTTTAAATCGTCTAGGTGACTTTAAGTTTGAGAACAGTTAAGCCCATTCAAACCTTCATGCTTTTGTTTGAGGAGCCAGGTTCTCTTGAAGGAAAGAAGGCAAACGGTTCTTGGGTGACTATAGCACACTTCAAAAGAAGAAACCATAAAAATGAAAACAAAAACATAACAAACAAAACCCTTCTTATGCCTTTTAATATCCAAAATTTTATGGTCTCCTGGTTTTGTTGTTATTGCACATAATTGAATCCAGGGCTTCATGTTGTCGGGCAAAGTGCCCTGCTACTAAGCCGCACCACATGGTGGGGGGTGTCATTTTTAATTTTTATTATTTACCATATATGTATGTATGTATGCATTATGCATTTGTGTGTACATGTATGCATGTGCAGGTATATGTACGTGTGTGTGCATATGCATGTGTGTGGTGTATGTGTACATGTGCATGGGTGTGCATACACTTGTAATGGTCACAGGACCACTTGTGGAGAGTCTATCTCTGTTTCATGTGGGTCCAGGGACTGACCTCAGGCCATGAGGCTTGGTGATATGCGCCTTTACTCTTGGAGACATTTTACTAGCTCAATCTGTGTCTTTTAAATAATATTTTCAATATGTTGTCTAAAAAGTGACACTACAAAGCTCACCTTGATGTTAGAGAAGTGTCAATTAAAACTGTGAATACCATTGTGACGTTATTACAATCGTTTTCAAATCAAAGACCCTTGACAATACTGAGTGATGGGAAGGAGCAGGGCAGCTCTGAGTCTCTCATGTTGCCACTGTGACTCTCAGATAGTTAGTGCAGCCATGTTAGAAGACACTTAGATCATTATGAAACTAAGCGTGTTACCATGTGGACCACAACCCCACTCCTTGGTATATCAAGGAGAAGAGAAGCTTTATTTTCACATAAGCCTCATATGCTGACATTTATGGTGCCTATATTAGTTGGGGTTCTCTAGAGACACCGAATTTACAGAATGTGTCTCTATATTAAGGGAATTTATAGTAATGACTTAAAGTATGCAGTCTAACTAACTCAACAATGGGTAGCTGTGAATGGGAAGTCCAAGAATCGATTAGTTACTCAGTCCCATGAGGTTAGTTGTTTCAGCTGGTCCTCTGTAGAAGCTGGAATCCTGAAGTAGGTTCCAATAGATGTCCTGGCAAGTAAGTGCAAGCAGGTGAAGAAGAGTGAGTCTTCCTTCTTCCATTGTCCTTATGTAGGCCTCCAGCAGAAGGTGTGGCTCAGATTAAAGATATGTACTACCACACCTAGATCTCGGACTTGCTTTGTCCCAGACTGGTCTTGAACTACTTGCCTCAGTTTCCTGGGATTAAAGGCATGTACTACCTTACCTGGGCCTAAGCTTTTCATGGCCATTGTACCTCAAGATCTCCATGTCAAGAGCCAGTCTGAAGCTTGTGTCTTCCAACATCAAGATCTAGATCACAGGTGTGCCCTCCATTTTTGGATTGTAGTTCGTTCCAGATGTAGTTAAGTGGACATCCAGGAATAGCCATCACAGGACATTAATCCATACCCACAAAATGAAAACAACCCAAGGTGCCTTTGAACTGGCAATGGTCTGATTTTTAGATGTCTGTAGAATGAAGTACTATGCTATCATTTGAATCAAATCCCAGTGTTTAGCCTTGGTTCCCCAGGTGGTACCAGTGGGAGGCAGTAGAACTCTGTGGGGTGGGTAATTGGAAGATCTGAGTCTTATTTATTATTTGTATGACTGTGAGTGTGTGGTGTATGTATGTAGGAGGAGGCAGATATGCCTGTAAGTGTGGGCAGAAGCCCGAGGAAGACATTGAGTATCCTGCCTTATCACTGTCTACTCTATCCATTTGACATTTTGGATGTGGGTTTAGTCCTTAACAGCTGAGCCATCTCTCCAGCCTATCTTATTCGTTTCCCACTGAACTTGGAGTTAGGCTGGTAGCTAGCAAGCACTAGTAATCCACCTGTCTCCATATCCCCAGCTCTCAACTCTGGGGTTACAAGCATGTGACCATACTTGGCCTTTTGTCTCATACATGGTCTTGGGATCTGAACATAGGTCTTTGTGTTTAGACAGTGAGTGTTCTTATCCACTGAGGCCTTTCTCTAGACTGTTTTTATTTTACAATTTTATTATTAATTTTTTTAAATATTTGTTTGGTGTGTGTGTGTGTGTGTGTGTGTGTGTGTGTCTGCCTGCTAAGGACAGAAGAGGGCTTTGGCTCCCTCAGGGCTGGAGTCACAGGCAGTTGCGGGGCCTTCCTATGTAGGGGCTGGGAACTGAACTTGGGTCCTCTGAAGAAGTGGCAAGCACTGTTATCTGCAGAGACATCTCTCCAGCCCCTGTCTTATCTCATTATTTTTTTTGAGACAGGGTCTCACTTAGTCCAGGTTGACCTTGAACTTGCTATGTTGCTGAAGGGAACTTGATTTCTGAATCTCCAAGGATTTCAGATGTGTGCTACAAGGACTAGTTGCATGCAGTTCTAGGCATGGAATCCAGGTCTTCATGCATCCTGGGCAGGATCTCTGCCAAGTTACACTGTTGAGCTCATAAGACTGTTTTTAAAAGCATTTCTTGGTAAGATTTCAAAGGCCTCCTAGACTACAGTTTCTTAGAAACAACTCTTGACTTTTTCTTCTTGACGTGTTCAGTTTGCACGACCTTCCTGAGATTTTTTAGTTTGTCCATTGTCTTTAGCTTTCTTCCGTGGAAACTGTTCCTATCTGTAAAAAAATAAAACTTTCTCATCTTGCATCAAGAGCCATCGTCAGGCCCAAAGGTGTGACCGGAGGCCAGTTATCTTTATGACTGATTTTTTTCATGGTCCTCTCTATGCTTGCCGCTCTTAGCGGTCTTCGCATACCTAGATCCTAGATCGTTATCCTCGGGATTATCGCCTCTGTTTCCTGTCACACCGGCTGGCCGCCCAATGCCATCCAATGTTGCCTCTACCTTCCTCAGAAGTGGTTTCTCTGTTCTCAGGTTACCTCCCTCCATTAAGGGTAAAAGGCTGCTTCCTACCCACTTTTCTACAAACCAGCATGGCCTGTGGGAGGAAGGGAGCTTGGCGGACCTGAGTGCACTCTGTAATTGGGCTCTGCTGTATTTGCTGAGATTTTTCTGGTACCTCAGAAGAGGGAGATTTGAGTTCATTCCCCTCAGGCAATGGAGTATGTCACTTCTAACTTCTCTTACCCACGTCTCCAACTCAGCACTGACAAGGCCTTTAACAACGAGAGTCCTTCCCCTCTCTCTGTAAACTGTATTGACCCCTCAGTCCTGCTGATGCAGCTTGCATGCATTTCAGTAACTAAGTCATTGCTGCTTCAGGTGCCCCGCCCCAAACCCGCTCCCCCAATTACTAACGAGTTCTTGAAGTTAAGGAAAAATTAGTCTCTGTCTGGTTTAATTACTATGTATTTATTAATTTAAAATTTTTCTCTCATTTTTGTTTATTTTCATAATATTGAGAGTAGAGATTCTGGGACTTTGTGTCATCTTTCTCCAGATGTCTCTTTTCATCTGCAAAGACAGGAGGAAAGGGCTCAACAGGTAAAGGTTGACACCTGAATTCCATCCCTGAGTCCTTTGTAAAGGTGGATGGCGAGAACTGACCCTCCAAAGATGTCCTCTGCCTGTCACAGGTATGGTAAGGCACGCTCATCTGCCCTGTCCCTGACACATCTCTCTCTCTCTCTCTCTCTCTCTCTCTCTCTCTCTCTCTCTCACACACACACACACATCATCATCATCATCATCATCATCGTCACCATCTTCAAATTCAAGAATAGTTGTAAAACTTCTAATCAACAGGAGCAATATTTCCCAAGACCTCTTTGAAGTACACTATCCCTCCATCTCTAAATCACTTTGAACCTTGGCCTTCAAGAGTGGCTTCTGGGAGAGGACTCTGTTGTTCACTTTTGGGATTGCAAGGAAGTAATAGGTTAATTATCAATCAGCAGTATATTCTGAGTGTTAGCAAACCTTTCTGTCATGGGCCACTTGGTCTATATTTTAGACTCTGAGATCAATAGTTTCTGTTGTAACAATGTCACTCTGTCGTTGTAGTATGAAAATATTTATAGACAACAGGTAAATGAAGGGGTATGCCAATAAAACTTTATTTATAAACATTTCAGCCTCACAGAACTTTCACACATCACAAACTCTACCCCACCCACCTCTGCCCTTACTGTGGTGCTTAGACTTGAACCTATGAACCTAAGTGCTTTGCACATCCTAGGCAAACTCTCTACCATGGAAATGTGTCCCCGGCTCTTGACTTTTTCAACCATTTAAAATACATAGAAATTACCTTGTGAGTAACACAGAAACAGGAAGTGGGATGCCATTTGCTGACTCCTGTCGTAATCATACATCAGCAGCAAGAATAATCCAAGCCCTCAAGGATCCTTTTAAATCTTCTTTGAAAGAAACAAATTAAGGAACTATAAAAGAACATGGTGTCTGTGTACTTTCCCCTTAATTTTAGGTTCTGTCTGTAGGTTAAGTCAAACTCCTGAGTGACTCTTAAAGAGAGCCAGCCACTCAAGTCACGGCAGCTCTGAACACAGCCTCCTTCACTGAATTAATTTTTAAAATTATACTTTCTACTTTTATCGACAGCCATTACATAATTAAATAATTCCATTTCGGTTTTGGCACATTTAAAACAGCTATGGTTGAAAACTTTCTAGGAGGTAGGGATGGCTCAGCACTGGAGACTGCTCTTGTAGAGGATCCAAGTTCAATTCCCAGCACCCACAGACAGCTTACAATCCAGTTCCAGGGGGATCTCACGCCCTCTTCTGGCCTCTGCAGGCACTGTATGTCCACAGTGCACAGATGGACATTTGGGCAAAATGCCCATAACATGAACTAAAAATTTTAAAAATCTTTAGAGCAAGAAACCATTCTGTAACAAACTGCTTTGTTCTTACGTGAGGTGACCTGCAGGGACTTGCCCTTCAGAACTCAATTCTGAGGAGAACCTCTGTTTCCCCAGTTCTTCCAGGCACCATCATAGACCCTTTCTCTCTGCCAGTGACACACAAGTACCAAACGTCCCTGTTTATATTGGCTTCTGGAAATCTTAAATTCTATCTTCCTCTCTACCACATTGATGTCCACCCAGCATCAGAATATAGCACAACTCCAGAGGTTCCTGGGTAGTGTTAGATTTCCCACCTAAATGCAGACATTTAGATGGGAAAATTCATCACTCTGACTATGAGGCCTTCCTTTTAAATCTGAATCCAGGTCTACTCTAAGGTACTGCTGGACCCTGAAGCCTAGCCTGTGTCTCGAGAAGTCAGTTTTTTCATTTGTTTGTTTTGTTTCAGATTAGAGGTTTCTTTTACATCTTAGAAATGATGGTTGCATATTCTCCCAAGAGAAGATGGCAAAAGTCACTTTCGCTGACAAAGTGAATGTCTGAAGGGCCTTTCCATAAACTTGGCTTAAAAGCCTTTCTGTGTTCAGTTTAACTGCACATTAAGATTAGAACAAGCACACTTAGTAGATTACCACTAGGCTTCTTTATGCCAAATCTAAATGACAGTATACCTGTGACCTGGCCTAGAAGTTAAGAGATTGCACACACACACACACACACACACACACACACACACACACACACACAAACACCCTGACTAGTCCACAGATACATGACTGAGCCTGTGCCAGATCAGATATTTACTCAGAGATGTTCTATAAATTTCCTGGGAAGGATTATTCATTGACTTCAAAGACTTCAGTAATCTGAATCTTCTACCAGTGAACGGATTGTCGGCAATAGTATGTGAACATGGATTTCCAGTTCAGAAGGCGGTTGCATGTCTGTAGAACTGATGAGAGTAGGCTATCCTGTCCATCCTCATGCACTCTGAGCTTACACTTGGTCTCCGCGTCTAGCTAGCAGTCTACCCCTTTGCTTTTCTTCATCCCCTCAGAAGCTCTCCATCCTCTCTCCTGAGCCCTCTTCCTGGGGACCTCGAGTTAGTGACTCTGAGTCAGGGCTTGGCTAATGTGTGTCCTTCCAACTACCAAGGTTGGCTGTTCAACAGGTTGTAAGTGGAAACGTGAGTTAGCTTCACCACTTCTGGGGCTTGTCTATCACCTTTAAGATGTTGAGTATCTTACTGATGCTTGTGTTAGTTCCAAGAATCAAACATACTGGGACAAACTTTGTTAAAAGGTTATGAAGGATTTTCCCTCTCTCTGAGTCATGCTTCCACTCTCTCTGTACAGTTCCTCCTCCCTTAAGTTGACAGTCGTGTCTTCTGAGAGTTGTTGGTGTGACTTGGCTCATTCTGTCTGTTTACTCACTAATCTGCTTTCCTTCTCTCTTGATCATCAGTCTCCTAAGTACTGTTTTGCTGAGAGCATCCTGGGTCTTCTACTTGAGAAGTGCTCACCACACCCACCCTTAAAAAGAGGACTTGCAACTAGAGGAAGGAAGGTCTTCCAACTACAGCTTTAAGGTTTCTGAGGAATTGGTTCCTTTTTGGCCTTTAATTTTTTTTTTAATTTGTACAATTTTAATTATGTGTGTGTGGGTGGGGGTGGGGCATGCTTGCATATCAGTTCAGCTGGCTCTAGAATCTGAATCGCACAGGGACCCCCCTGGAGCAGTTAGGCAGTGGTGAGTTGCCTGCTGTGGTGCTGGGAACCACACACAGGTTCTCTGCAAACACAGTCTGCACTCATAACCCGTGCATGCACCATCCCTGTAGCACGTTGACCCACTTTGCTTTGTTTTTATTTTTGACACATTATCCTTCCTTTGGGTGAGTTGTGATCCCAGGTCAATGAAGCCAAGAAAACGGCTTTGCTCTCAGTTATTCAACTTGGCTCCTAACCTAAGCACATGGAGTGTGTCTGTCTCTGCCATGTGGCCCTGGTCTCATTAAGTATAAGGGGCTAAGATCAATCAATAACAAGCTAGTAAGAAAAATGGCAAACACAGGTTTAGCCATAAAAATTGTTTATCCCTGCACCTATAAAGCATGGAAATCCATGGAGATGTCAACGACCCCAGAGATCATCACTCTTCAGTCCTTCTGCCTCTTTCCTCCTCTCCTCTCCCCTTCTTTCTTCATCTTTCTCCCCTATCCCTTAAAAGCATAACGTGCCATAGTCCCCGCCTACCGTGATCCTCCTGTGCTGTCTCTCTTGGTGAACGGTACCATGCTGCCTGAGTCCGATGCCCACGTGCCTTCTACGTCTTCCCTCCCTTGCCTTACTGTTTAGTGATTGAGTTCACCATTCTATGTCCTCGTTAACTCTGTCAGTCATCCACGTGTGTCATCCTTCTGCCCCCAAGCTGCGGACCAACACTTCCCATCCTGGGTATCCTGTGCAGCCCAGGATGTCCTCAAACTTGTAATCCTCCCTCCTCACGCCCCCCTCCCCCCGCTGCTAGAATCAATAAATGTTCAAATAAATGAACTATATGCTCTTTCTTTCTAAAAGAAAATTGGAAATTTGAGCTTGTAGGTTGGTAGAGATAACAGGCTAAGAAATACTCTCTTTGTATAGATTTTTAAAAGCAGGATTAGCATTTTATGTGTCTTACCGCCCCTGCCCCCCAGTTTATAGCTCTGGTATATACAATTGATGATCTTTTTTTTTTTTTTGGTTTTTCGAGACAGGGTTTCTCTGTATAGCCCTGGCTGTCCTGGAACTCACTCTGTAGACCAGGCTGGCCTCGAACTCAGAAATCCTCCTGCCTCTGCCTCCCAAGTGCTGGGATTAAAGGCATGAGCCACCACCGCCCGGCTGATGATCTTTTTTATAACTGCAAAGTGATTTTTGGCTTCTCATTCTATAACCAGCATTGTTTTGAAAGGAAGTGTGTTTGTTTGTTTGTTTGTTTGTGTGGTTTGCTTTTTTTGAGACAGGGTTTCTCAGTGTAATGAAACCTGGCTGTCCTGGACTCATTTTGCAGACCAGGCTGGCCTTGAACTGAGTGCTGGGATTAAAGATGAGTGCCTGAAAGTGTGCATTTTGAATTCTCATGCTAGCTGGGCAGTGGTGGCACATGCTTTTAATCCCAGCACTTGGGAGGCAGAGGCAGTTAGATTTCTGAGTTCAAGGCCAGCCTGGTCTACAGGGTGAGTTCCAAGACATCCAGGGCTACACAGAGAAACCCTGTCTTGAAAAAAAAGAGAGAGAGAGAGAAAAAAAAAAGAATTCCCATGATGCTCTTGTAAGTTTTACGGGGTCAGAATCAAAGCCGACTTTGTCGGGTCTGGGTATATGAGCAGAGCCAGCCTTTCCAGGGAACAGTCAACTTGATAGATTGTGTAGGTGAAGCAGAGGCAACCAGGCAGGAGCAGCAGCTTCACAGGCAAGGATTGTCAGAGACTGAGCTTCAGACCGGTGTGACACACACCGCACGGGATGCTTCACCAGAGGAACTCACTTCTGAACCATCTAAGCTGGGCATTTTAATGCTGGCTTGTGCAAACAGTGGAGAAAATAAGGAAACTGATATGAGACAGATTCAGGCTAGGTAGGCCAAGCTAGCTTCAACCTAGTCAGTTCTCCTGCCTCATCCTCCATTCTGCTGGGGTTGTAGACACATGCCACCATAGTCAGCTCATCTTTAAAAGCCCCAGGGCACAAGTGTGGCTTCTGGGTCCTATCCAGTTCTCATAAGCACCTCTTCTGAAGATAGTCATGGATATACAATATATTGGAATCGTTTGCTCTATTTATTAGGCACCATGCCCAGATCTGCATTTGTACTTTATTTACCCTCAAGATAATTTCAAGAGGTATTTAAAATGACAGCATAGCTATGACCGGGACAAGTGATCATGCAGAACAGAAGGAAAAACTCTGGTCAAGGAAGGGAAACTAATGTCATGTTAAATGTCCTGTTTGAAGATCATGGCATCATTAAGAATGAAGCTGGGTCCCAAGCTTTATAAGAACCTTGACCGAGCGTGGTTTATAATCTTGAATCCCTACGAGGTAGTTCTACAGTCCTGTACTGACTTTTATAAAGCGTCTTTGTTAAATAGGAGAGAAAACTGTGTTTTGCCTATGGACTCAAGTATTTTCCATGAAGAAGTTAATTGAAGAAAATGTAAGCAATGTAATAAATTATTAGGTATATAGTATTCTTACCAAAGCTTTATCTTTTTGGGGGTGGGGAGGTTAAAGATTTATTTTATATATGTGAGTACACCGTCACTCTCTTCAGACACCAGAAGAGGGCATTGGATCCCATCACAGATGGTTGTGAGCCACCATGTGGTTGGTGGGAATTGAACTCAGGACCTCTGGAAGAGCAGTTAGTGCTCTTAACCATGAGCCATCTCTCCAGTGTACCCTTCCCCCCTTTGCTTTATCTTCTTGATATACAGTGTTCTGGAAGCACAGGATTAGAATTTCTTGATCTTGCCTATTTTTATAATTTATTTCTTTTTATTCCTTACTACCGTAATCAGAACCCAAATATAGGAGTATAGCTTTTGCATTGTTTATTAGTCTTTCACTAGCTGTGTCTTTATTAATTGGTAGCTTTTGCCCCAACATTAACATTATCAGATAGTATAATTGAACACTTAGGTTTTCATCATCAGTTTGCTTTAATTGGCTGTATTTTGAGCAATCATTACCATGCATTCTTTAGTCTGTTGCTTTGGCTCTCTTCTCATCCTTCTCACCAGGAGTTTATAGACCCACCCCATTTCCTGCTTACTCTGACATCTGCGCGCAGACAATGTGTGATCAACCAGCTCCCCTTTCCTGCTGCACATGAGCTTTCCCCACCTTTGAGGAGCTAGCCTGATGGAACTGGAGGTCAAAATAAGCTCTCTTCTGCTACTTCCGGTTAAGGTGTATAATCACATATCAAAAAAGTAGCTAATACTGATTTTCATATTAGTAGCAAAATTGTTGAGATTTTATGATTTATTCTTTGATAATCTATCACAAAGTGTCCTGAAGTATTGAAAGTTATAGATTTTTTTCCCTCAAATGCAACAGAGATATGGAAATAAGCTTAGCTTATCGAAGTGAGATTTTTAGATAAATACTTTGAGCTACAAGAATATACGATACTCATCAATTAATTCACTAAAAAGAAGTCAAGACAACAGTCCCATTCAGAATAACCTAGGGGAAAAACCCCACAACAAATCAACAAAAACCCTAGGCATTAAACCTAACTAAACATGTTAAAGACCTCTACAATGAAAACTATGACGCATTTAAGAAAGAAACCAAGGATATGCATATGACAAGACTGTCCATTGTTTATGGTTCAGCTGAATTAGAAGCATGAAAATAGCCATGTTATCAAAAATAACCTATAGATCTAATACAAACCCCATGAAATCCCCACAATTCACAGTACCTGACTTCAAAAGTCCCATATATGCAATATATGTCATATATTGCATAGTGACAATATCTGTATGGTTCTGGAACAGAATTAGATGTGTAGATTGAAGAGCTAGAAAGCTCAAGTCAGGCCTCTCACTTACAGTTATCTAATTTTTGACAAAGTTTCAAAAACGTATTTTAGAGAAAGTACAGACTTTAACAAGTGTTGGCTGGAAAGCTCAGTATCTACATACAGACAAAACTGGATCTGTGTCTCTCACTTTGTATAATAATATATTATATTAAGAATGGCCCAAAGACCTTAATGTAAGATCTGAAACTTTGAAATTACTAAATGAGGCCCCGTGTGGTGATGTACACCTTTAATCCCAACACTTGGGAGGCAGAGGCAGGTAGATCTCTGTGAGTTTCATCCAGCCTGCTCTACATAGTGAGTTCCAGGGTAACCTGTGCTACATAGAGAGATCCTATGCTCCCCGTCCCCCAAAGAAACCCAGCCAACCAAAAAAAAAAATACCTCCAAGATGGAAGCGCAGTGGAAATACTGAAAGGTTTAGGCATAGCTAACGACTTTAGAAACAGGATTCAAATGGTTCAGGAGATAATAGCAAGGACTGACAAGCTGGGTTTCATTACATTTAAAGGCTTCTGCCTAGCAGACAGCAGGAGACAGACTCAGTGGATGGACACACAGCTTACAGAACAGGAGAAAATCTTTTCCAGCTGTACACCCGAGAGATATTAATATTCAGAATATTTTTTTAAATGAAAAAAGAAGCATCCCCCAACCAACCAAATACTTCAATCAGAAGAAAATTCTTGAAAGGAAAGTTATAAATGGATGATTGGTCTGTGGGAAAAAGAGCCACCATCATCTGTGGTAATGACGCATGAAAGAAGGAAGAGCAACTCAGTGTCGCTTAGCCAAGAGTGGGCCTGATTTACTCCAAAGGGTTCTGGTGTCTTCATTCTGATCTGAGAGATGTCAGATTTAAGTAGAAGTCATCCTTGTCCTGAACAAAGGCCGTCTTCTTTTATATGGAACAGCACAGCAAATACAGTAACAAAAAGGAACGCGGCACATGTTTCTTAATCTTTTACAGGAGTCTCACCAGGCATAAAGTTGTTTTTCTAGTCCTGTTGACTCAGAAGAACATACAAAGATACCATCAAATATTAATCAATACCTGCCGGTTACTTCAAACCTGTTTGGAGGGTGCTTTGTTTTCTATGCCTTGCTGCTTCCAGTGAATGGTCTCTGACCTGGTCACCACACCTCGTGCACACATAACACTGTTCTGAGTCAGGGCCGTGAAAGACTCGCAGAGGTGGAGTGGGAACATGGGACATGGAGGAGTCCAAAGGCTAGTGAGATTGATCACAATCTTTTCCTTACAGGCCACTTAATTCTGAACGCGGTAAATAAATATACAGTCTGTGCACAGAATGAATTTGCAGTTTGGAATAATCTCCAGGCACATTACTAACTTGCTGTCAAGTTGGATGGAAGTTTGATTTGTAAAAGCAAACTTTAAACAGCATTTCTCAGAAAAACCATCCCTCTCTTACAATTCTATTGCTGTAAAAAAAAAAATCACCATGACCAAGACAACTCTTATAAATAAAGCATTTAATTGCCGGCATGCTTATAGTTTCAGAGGGTTAGAGCATTATCATCATGACAGGATACATGGCAGTGGGAAGGCATAGGTCTAAGAGCTTACACAGTGATCCATAGACAGACAGACAGACAGACAGACAGACAGACAGACAGACAGGCAGGCAAGCAGGTAACCCTCTTTTTTTTTTAATCAAAAGAAAGAGCACATCATTCAAGGTGGGCCATGTTAACGGGATGATAATAATGAAGTAGGAGACTCTAGTGTTTCTGTGGGGAAGATAGCACAGAGACTGTTGGACTGACATTCAGGAGAGCATCCTCTTCTGTCAAGTTGCTGTCTGCTAGTGTCTGTTTAGAGAACAGCTTAATCAGTCATACAGAGGGGGTCTATAGAGCTCCAGATCCAGAGGGGTTCTGTTGAAGAGAACACAGAAGCCAAGCCTTGACTCTGGTTAGTGGGTGGAATAGCATCCACCAATGGCTGGGCCTTTGAGGGAGATCATATAAAACTAGTGGTTTTGGTAAAAATGTACCTCTTACGATGTCTTCCCACAGGTGTTAGTGAGGGAAACTGAGAGGAATACTTTTACAGACTGAAAATATAAATTACTTTGTCAAGTTATTCCTGTGTAGTTACTCCCATGATCCTTAGGCATCAGAACAAAGCAAATCAAAACTACATTGACATTCTATCTCATGAGTTCAGAATGGCTATTCCCAAGAAACTAAAAAACAACAAAATGCTGGCAAGAATGAGGGGAGTGTTGGAGGGGACACTTTATGTGTGCATTGTTGCTGAGACTTGCCTGGCACTGTGAAGATCAGAGTAGAAGTTCTTTCAAAAATTAATACTAGAACTATGATATGATGCAACATGAGAGTACAGCCCTGCAAAAAAACCAAAGTCAGTATACTATAGAGACACCTGCATATTCATCTTATTAATGCAGTGCACACAACTTCGAAGAGATGGGATCATCCCAGATGCTGACGAAGGATGAGGGAAGAAAGTGTAGCATATGTGCACAATGTAGTTTTACTTAGCTATAAAGAAGGAAATCATTTTTAGGAAAATAGGTGAAACTGGAAATCATATGAAGTGAAATAAGTCAGCGCCAGAAAGACAAATACGACAACTTTTCTCTCAGATGGAATGGGTAAGGGGAAAGAGGGAGACAAGATAAGAAAGAATACCATCAGGGCTAAATATTATTAAAGTGCATTATATACTCTTTATGGGGATGTCATAATGAAACCCCTTACTGAGCCTTTTGGGAAAGACATGGAGGAATATTATTTTTAAGATGAAATATACACAATGAAGAGGTACCTGGAGCTAGACCTGGGCGTGGAGGGTTTACCTGTAATCCTAGTACCTGGGAAGCCCGTGGGAGTGAGGGCAAGCCAGCAGAAAGCAAAGCTTCTTTCTTTCATGTCTTTTTCTGTGTGTTGCCACCAGAAGGTGTGAGTCAGATCTGGGGTGGTTCTTCTGACCTCACAATATCTAAAAAAAAAGTCCCTTACAGGGGTGCCCAGCTGCTCAGGGTTTAGTTGATTCCAGATTTAGTCAAGTTGACGACCGAGATTAGCCACAACAGCTGGCCTTGAGCTTGTGATTCCCCTGCTTCAGCCTCTGAATGCTGGGATTATGCTCCAACAATTGTCTTTTAAATCACACACACACACACACACACACACACACACACTCACACACACACACACTCACACACACATACACACACATACATACCTACAGACACACACTCACACACACATACACACACATACACATACACACACACTCATACACACTCACACACATATACACACACACATACATACACACACACACTCACACACACATACACATACATACCTACAGACACACACTCATACACACATACACACACACACACTCATACACACACACACATACACACACACACACACACACACACACACACACACACACACACATACCTCGGCCAGTCTCAGGCCAATGAGATAATAAACAAATAGGCCAATAAAATAAATTACCACTTAGGCCATTTTCAATGTTATCAATGCTGTTCACTTCCAAAACCTTTCCAACATTGCTGTCTTAGTCAGTGTTCTATTGCTGTGAAGAGATACCATGACCACAGCAACTTTTATAAAGGACAACATTTAATTGGGACTGGCTTATAGTTTCAAAAGTTTAGTTCATTTCCTTCATGGCAGGAAGTGTGGCTGACATGGTGGTGCTGGAGAAGGAGCTAAGAGTTCAACATTTCGATCCACAGGCAGAGAGAGTAGGCCAACTGGGCCTGACTTGAGCTTCTGAAACCTCAAAGCCCACCCCTAGTGACACACTTTCTCCAAAAAGGCCATACTTGCTCCAAGATCACACCTCCTAATAGCTCCACTCCATGCAAGCCTATGGGGGTCATTTTCATTCAAACCACCATAGTCTCTAACTCCCTTATTCCTGCCTAGTTCCAACCCATAGCAACCCAAATCTTCTGTCTTTCTATGTGTACCAATTGTGGATGTTTTCTATAAATGGAATTACAGCATATGTGACCTTTTGTAATTGGTTTATTTTACTTAGCATGATAGTGTTAAGGTCAGTCTATATGGTTGTATATTTATCAGAATCCCACTTTTGTTTTTATTACTGATCAAGGTTAAATTAATGACAGACTACAGTTGAGTTATTTCCATCTTTTGGCTGTTGTGAGTTATGTTGCTTATGACAACTGACCACAAGCATTTATTTGATGTTCATGGATACTCAGAAGATAGTTTATCACAGGAACCAGTTATAATGGTTTGTGGGGTATATAAGAATCAAGGGATTACAGTGACTCAAGGCATAGGTCCCTCATCTACACGTGAAGGGGATTTGAAAAGGGTAATAATTCACAGGCCTATGGCCATCTGTTAAGGACCATGACAGCCTCCCATGGCACCTCAACAGGTGGGGAAATAGACGATGTAGATCTCACCTTCTGTTTCTATGCTGTTTCTGAAACTCCCAGGTAACCAAACCCAAACAAACCATTCAGAGCATTAAACTGAAAAGCCATTCCATTAAACTAAAAAGCAAACAAACACAAACTGTATCTATTCACACACCACCCCCCAACACTAATACTTCTTGCTGACATCCGTTGATTGTTATCCTTTGTGGCTTTTGTCAAACTTTCCTGGTAGCTTCATAATTCATTTTTCACATACTGCATTGCCAGCTACTGAAAATTCTCCCATAGTCTAGCAGCTTGTATATAAAATTACTCAATGTTCGTTAATCTCCTGTCTAAGTTATAGGTTGGGTTAGCAGTAGTAGCAGAAGTTGAGGGTTAGGAAACATGAAGCAGTGAAAGACAAATGACGACGAATGACTTAGAACATCGAATTTCCTGGTAAAGGGCCAGCCTATCAAGTCAAGGACCAGGAAATTGTCCCAAAGGAATCTTAATTAATAATTAATAGGATGTTATTTTGGAAAGAACTCTGTAAGTCACCTATGTACTCTACCAGGTTGAGGTTTCCTCCACCATTCAGTTTATTTACCCTGTACCCAGACACTCAAAGAGCAGAACCCTAACCCTAGCCCTTGAGTGACTCCTCTCATGGCCTAAGAACTTCATTCTTCTGAATTTTGACAGTAGGTTTTCCCACTAGTATCAAGTAACCAGGGTAATAGAGGTTTGCACAGGCTTTATCCCCTTGAATTTTTGCTTTCTGGAGAAAGGGGCCAGTGTGTTATTGAAATAAGCGGGAGCCATTGAGGGAAGCAGGACTGAATGCGGCATTAGATTCTGATATGTAAAAGTCTGAAGAGAAACGTATGAGATGGGACTTTCATTGTGGGGCAAAGAATGAGGGATGATCCATTTTGGATGTGATTTAATTTGGAAAGTGGAAATAATGGGATGGAAACAGCTTTTATTTCTGGGAAAATGCAACAGAAAGAGATAAAAGCTAAGTCACTACAACAATGGCGTCAGTAACAGCACCACAAGAAAGCCAAGCCCATTACCGCAAAAGCTGAAGTGTTCTTTTAGTTGGATTTTGGAATCATTACTACCCCAGGGGGAAACAAACTTTAATTGAGTTTGTGGTTCCCTTAGAATTTCATAAGTCACAGTATTATCTTTAATTTTTAGTTATTTTAATGCTATATGTTAGCTGACTACATGACATATACAACATAATATATAACTAATATAAGCTTCCAGTCTTTATGTTTAGAGCTTTTTAATTTTGTGTTCAAAGCAGAGTTATTGGGGGAGGTTGCGGTTAGTAAAGGGATATTTTGCTTTTTTGGACATGGTTTTCTCGCGGCCTGCTTAAAAAGCACAGGGGTTAAGGGTTTAGCTCTTGTACTTGCCTGAAGGTCCTGGATTTCCCTCTGTTGCTGTGGAATTTCTTTTGCTTAAGATAAACATAAACTTATTTGTGTGTCTATTGAGGTGATAACCCTATTTTAGGGGAGTTTAAATCTCATTCACACCTTATATTTTAATGTAAGCACACACATGGCCTTTGCGTTGAGAATGGCTTGTTATGGGATTGGGAGAACAAAGGAGCTTGTGGGCTGAAGCAGAGCTCGGGGTGGGGCCGGGGTATGGGTTGATGACCTAGATTTTGCCAGATTTGAGCTTTGTAAGCAAAAAGATTTCCAAAGAGGATGCTGGAATAGTCAGTGTAATTCTGGCAGTGGCTACTGAATGGCAGTGTTTGAGGCAGCCTAGGTAAGGGGAGACAGTAGTAGCAGCAACTGCCAATTGGCAGAGGGTAGAGTTATCAGTGTCTGGGAAATATGAGTAGCAGACACCCAGCCAATGACATCAGTTTAATCTGATGACTTATGAATGAACCCTGAATGATGTGGAAACTTGTTGGGACGTCTGAAAAGCCATAGAGACCAGAGTAGCCGTAAAGGCAGCTGAAGCAGGACAGCTGACAAAAGTTCAAGATTCTTGAGTGGCACAGTGAGTTCAAGCTTGTTCACACAACAAGACCATCATACATGAACAAGCAAATGAAAACAAAGAATAAAACCTTAATCAATGGCATGCTTTTATGAAGAAATATGAAAAAAGCAGAAAGGAAAAAGAAGACTCGTAACTCAAATCACAGGAATCTAAAAGATTATTAAAGACTATTTTGAACAACCGTGCGCAAACACATTAATTATCTAATGCAGAAGAAATGGACAGATTCCTGGGCATGTACATTTTAGAAAGATTTGTGAAGAACTAGAAAATCAGAACAAACTAGTGTCAAGTAATGAGAATGAATCAATAAGAAAAGTTTGTCCCAGATAGCTTTATTTCTGAAGTCTACCAAACATCTTAGAACAACCCAATTCTCAAATTACTCCCAAACTCCAAAGAGGAAGGAAAGAATTCTTCCAAACTCTTTCCAAAAGGTGAATGTCATTGCAATACCAAAACCAAACTTGGGCACAGCAGCAGCAACAACAATCACTAGCTACAGTCCTACCAAGGACCAACCTTAGGGGAGTTCCTGAGGAAGGGGTGTTTGGGAGCAGTGAAAGAAAGTCAATGTTGGCAGCTCTGTAGTGTAGTCTGCTCTCTCTTGCTAAGAAAAGTTCTAAAAGCTCTCTGGATAGCTTATGGGTTTTCCACCAAGACAAATTCCAAAAAAAAAAACAAAAAAAACAAAACAAAACAAACAAACAAAAAAACCAAAACTGCAATATTTCTCTGCTACCTCATCTCTTGCAGACCAAAACCCCAGTCTTTTATTTACATATCAATTCAATTGTTTAACCAGGTTCCCTCTTGATTATCCCATAAATCAGCATTTTATGACCTTAGAAGATAGCAAGTACATTTTTTTTAACATGACAAATGAACTCAGAGATCTGCCTGTCTTTTTAAGCACAGACAATAGATTTAGCTGGGTGGTATCTTGAGTTGCGATTACCTCTCCCCAAGTCTCCTTATCTCCTTTCTTAATATCTTTCTGACAAGCAGCTCGTAGTGCAGTTTCCTCTGTTCTTTTAAGTCTGCGAAACCCTTCATATAATTCATATTGCATCCCTATATTTTACATAGCTGAGAAATTATACATTTCTCAACCTGTTTTCATTGTTCTTTCTGACAGCCTTAAGTGCTATCCCATAGGTCACAGCATTTATCATTTTGCTGAGACACACCCTTGGCTCCTGGTCTTGTGCTGCTTCTAATTGTCCTGAAGTCATTAACCCTGACAGGGATAACCTTCCCAGATAACTTTGGTGGGGAGAACTTTTCCCAAAGGGGGAACATAAAGTAAATAATGTGCAATATTATACAAAAAAATCCATGTCCTGTTGGCTCTCCTTTAGGGATAGTCGTGCCATTCCGGACACAGTCCAATATCTGTGATGTAGGCAGATGCAAAAACAATTAATAAATGCCAGCTTTGTGTTCCACATGGACACTGATGTCCACTCACAGCTGTATTGACGTAGAAGCTAAAGGACTGTAGGCCATTCCGGTTATTGGATGAGCAGATGTTCTGATTTACTCAGGATTGGGGTTTTTCAGAGGTATAGAACTTTTGGCAGAAACAAGGGAACAATTCAGTACAAAAACCACTTGTCCCCTGCATGTCTAATAGACACAGCAAAGGCATACATACTTATTGACTATTCGTTTCAATATAGGAATAAGCAGTGTAATGCTCAGATCAGGAGAAGCAATTCTCTTTTCTTAAACACTCATTGTTTCTTTCTTTCTTTCTTTCTTTTTTTTTTTTTTAAAAAAACAGTGATTACTTCTCTTTTTTTAAACAGTGATTACTTTTTTTTTTAAGATTTTATTTATTTATTTGATATATATGATGAGCACACTGTAGCTGTCTTCAGACACACCAGAAGAGGTCCCATTATAGATGGTTGTGAGCCATGAGCCACCACGTGGTTGCTGGGGATTGAACTCAGGACTTCTGGAAGAGCAGTCAGTGATCTTCACCTCTGAGTCATCTCTCCAGCACCCCCTCATTGTTTCTTTATGGTAAAATCATTCTATCTCCTTTGAAGTAAATGGACATTGTATCATCATCTAATCTATGGTTATTCTACTCCACAGCAGAGAACCACATCTCTACTGATTAGTGCCTATTAACCAAATTGCCACCCCTCTCCCTACCGTCTACTCTCTCAACCTCTATCAATCCTATTCTAGAGTCTTCTAAATCCAACTTTTTTAGATTACACATGTGAATGGGGGTATCACGATTTGTCTTTCACTTAACAATGATCTCCAGTTCCATGCTGTCACAGATAAAAGGATTTTTATCTGACTATTATTCTGTTGTCTATTCCTTATCAATCAGTTGGTAGGTGCTTAGTCTGCTTCTGTTTCTTGGTTTTGTCAATGGTTCTGCCATAACCAGGGAGTGTGACTATCTCTTTGATATACTGACTTCATTTTCTTTGGAAATATACCCAGTGCCAGGGTTATCAGATCATATACAGCAGTTCTATTTTCAGTTTTATTTATGGATCTTTATGGTGTTTTTTACAATGACTGTAAAAATTTTCATCCCTATTGACAGTGTGCAAGGGTTCCTTTTTCTTCACATCCTTTATAGAATTTACTGTCTTTTCTTGTTGATAACTATCATTCTTATTAGAGGTGACATCTTTTGTGGTCTTAGCTTGCAATTCTCTGGGGCTGGTGATGTTTAATCTTCCCACCCCTACCTCATATACCTGTTGATCATTTCTGTGTGTTCTTTTGAGAAATGGTCTATTTCCCATTTTAAAAATCAGATTGTGTGGGGGTTTTGCTGTGGACTTGTATGGTTTCTTTGTGTATTTTTGGATATGAACCTTTTAAAATAAGTAAACAACTAGCCGTGTTTGGGTGCTGTTCTATTATCTCACTGAGATAAGAAAGTCCTGTTATTATCAGAGAACTTTCAAAAGTAGTTAGCAAAATAGCAGTTACCTAACTAAACTTGCCTAGCCGAAACCATAACAAGATGTTGCCAAATTTTAACTTAGTGTGTGATGATAAATATAGTGTCTGCAAATACTTTTCATTACACACTTTTTTTTTCCTTTGTGTTACTAGAGGCAGAGAGAAGCCAGAAATCATGGGTAGGCTTCTGCAGGAGGGCTGTGGAGGAGAGAGTCAAAAACCAACATTCATTAATACCTGCCTGTCAAGTATGCTAGACAGATTAAATTTTTTGGTTCTATTATATGTCTCTTCCTCAGTAACAGCTGAAGCACAGGGTGACTGCCTGAACTCTTATCAGAGCTGGGATTTGGGTGCCTCAAGATCTGTGAATTGGCCTTTAGTTTACCACATGCTTTTAAAGAGGATGTAGTTCCCAAGGCGTCTGTCTGGGAAGAGACGAGGCTGTCTGCCATACACATTGTAGAAAGAATGTTTCAAACAGATGGTCTTTGGGGCAGAAGTCTGTTGGTTTTGAAGACTAGGAGTGAAGCGGGGGCCCCTAAGCAGTGAGGGTCAGGGCATTGGGGTGGGGGAGGGGCGCTGCATGGAGGTAGAGACCTCACTCAGAGTGCTGGGCCTCTGAGATCTGGAGGAGGTAGTAGGCAGCAGTATAGAAGGAGAAGTGAGAAGATCCCAACCATAACCTCGATTTCAAAATTTTGGGGATGGTCGGCCCCACCCTCAAAAGGAGACAGTCTTCTTCCTCTTTCTCCTGAATAAGGTAGTCAGTTCTCTATTCTCAGAACCCAGAATCTCAGGTTCAAGGGCAGCTGCTCACAGGAAACTTGGGATGGACTGACTTGTGGGATACCCAACACCCTCTGCCTGGCCAGACCCCACCCTCTCTCCTCATATGCTGGTTCTCCCCAACTGCACCACAGGACAGCCTGGGTTCATGTGGAATTCTGTGAGTTCAAACCATGTACTGTTGGTTTTCTATGATTTGCTAAGTCGATTGGAACCCTCTATACCACCAATGCTTTTGAATCAAGCTATAAATAAATGCAGATAAATGTTCTGAGGACTTTTTTTTTTTTTTAAGAAAAGTTTTGCCATTACTCTGTCTTTCAAAGTAACAGACTTACCTTGTAGGGATATATGCATATACAAATCTATAGGTTAAGCCATTGCCTGTGTTTCTTAAGTGATCAGCCTTTACTGGAAGGCTATTTCCTAACCTTGAGAGAATAATAAGGTGATTAGGTATTGAAAATGAGGTCATTTATTTAACCTATATGGGTAATGTTCCATCTCACCCTTAAAGAGAAAAATTAAAATGAGGTACATTTTTTCTTCAATTCATCCACCTACAAAACAAGCAGCACTCATAAGAATAGTCAAATTTTGTTAATGCTTCCTACACATTAACAGTGGAATTAAACACATCTTTTGGCACAGTCAATTAGCAGGATGAATGAAGGATAGAATCTTCTCAGAATACTAAGGAAACAATCTAAAAATTAAACAATATCTGACTAAAGTTTGCATTCTGTTACAGGAAAGTTATTTGTCACATTGAGAAATTAGTCATACCCTAAAAGTCCAGCAACAGGAAATGTTAATTAAATTATGTCTCAGCTGCTAAATGTATTATTTTTAGCAATATCAAATAATGGCCAGGAGAAAGTACCATCCAGACAGCCCTAATGGTAACACTGTAGGTAACTCTGTGCTACAAAAGCAAACAGAAACAAAACAAACAAAAAATGGCGACTAACAAGTTTGTAGCAACGTTTTAAAAACAAATCTTATACTGTGTAGAATGCTGTAATGTATACAAAGACATGCACAGAATGATTATTATGGTAGAGAATGGAAGAATTTTGAAATTAAGACAGCAATCTGATGTTTCATTTTTAATCTAAACATAGTATTTTAAGTTAATTTCCCTATTGCAGGACTATTGCCCAAACTAACTTTAAATAACAGAAATACAAAATTATTCCTGTAATATTGTTAGATGGAGCTTCAACAATGTAAGTAGAGGGGGCTAGGGAGATAACAGAGTTGCTAAAGATCCACCTTACAAACACAGGGACCTGAGTTCAATCACCAGAACCTAGGTTGGAGGAGGAAGGGAGGAGGAAGAGGAGGAGGAGGAGGAGGGCGAGGAGGATGCTAATACATAATCTCGGTATGGTGGTTTGTGACTGTAACCCCAGTGCTGGGACAGAGACTCCCAGGGGCTCCCCAGGAGTCCCCCTTGTCAGCTTACCTAGCCTTAAGTCTTGCTTTCCAAAAATAACTATCTTTAAGTTAAAAACAAAACTTTATTTTATTTTTCCTGTTCTGCTCCTCTGAAAGCCAATAGAGAGAAGCCATGACGGAAAATTTTACCCGAAACAGAGTTTTGCAGGTTCTGCAATGTGCTAACAGGAAACCTCCTTTGTGTCTCTGGGATACTCTGCCCAGCTCATCAGGCCTGAGAGGTGTGTGTGGCCAGGTGGGCGCATGACTCTCAACAGTTTACGTGAAATAAGAAAATCGGAGCATTTGATTACAGAGGGAAACACTGCAGGCTCTGACAGTTGGCAGGGAATTCAGAGTAGGACTATCCGGCTAAATCTTCTGCAGAGGCAATTGCTTGATTCAATACAAGCCTTCTTCCTTGCTCCACGGATTCTTACCCGGCTCTTTACGGCTTTAGAACGTTCTTGTGGGTTTGCGCATGCCTGTGAGTGTGTGGGTGTTTTGGGAGGTTAGAGGTCAATGTCAGGTGTCTTCCTCTATGATTCTTGACCTTATTTTTCAGAGCACACTGTTGGCCAGTCTGGCTGGCCTGTGAGCTTCAGGGGTGTGCCATCTCTTCCCAGCCCTGAGGTTGCCATACTTGTCCGTGGCTTTTTATGCAGATGTTAGGGATCCTGGCTCAAGTCCTCATGCTCGTGCAAGAGGTTCTCTATTACCTGAGCCATCTTCTCTGTCCACACTTAGAATTTTCTTATGTTTTTGTTGGTGCCTTTATATTATTTTCTCCCCAGCTTCATTAATGGAATATTTATCTAGTATTTTTGTTCAATAGCGCCCGCTATTTGGATATACTTGATTATTTGAGCCAGCTAAGGGCCTGCGTTGCATATTGAGAAAGTGACAGTTAATATAAGAATTATATTAAAACTACTAGTTAATTTTCACACCTATATACATCAGTTAGAAATTAGAAAACATGATTTATTACTAGCCATCTGTTGTTACCACTAATACCGAGGAGTGGACAGCCAACAACTCTAAAATTCAGTAGCTCAAGAAATACACATTTGTTTTCCTAGGTTGTGGCTTTGTGGGTAAGCTAGAACTTCTCTGTTTGTGTTGCAAAACAGCTTGGCTTTGGTTGCCATCAGACTTGCCTCAGACAGTCCACTTCAGAATCCCACTTGCAGTCAGAGGCGCATTTTTCTCTCAGTTGAACACCAAATTCAAGAGGTCAAGTTGCATTACTCCTTTAAGACCGGGACCCATGACTACTAACATTCATTGGTCAAAAAACGTCATGCAAACAATCACGTCCAGCACAGAGAAGTAACTCTGATGAAAAGTTCACATGAGGGCTGAGTGTGGCAGGGTAATCCCGTAATCCTGTACTTGGGAGGCTGAGGGAAGGCCGTGAGCGAGTCCCAGGGTAGCCTGGATGTATAGCGAGACTATAAATTAACAAAACAAAACCCCACAAAGAAAAACAGAAAAAGGCAACAAGAAAAACTTGACTTAAAGGGGAAACTATCTTGAATTGATGGTTTTGAATTCATGGGCTGTCTTTGGTTTCTTGTCCATGGTGTTGCTCTTTGCCCCGGGCTCCTGTGGTCAATATGTATGTATACCTTTAACTCCTTTCAACTAAAGCTCCTGGGCAGTAGCCCAGCCCCAAGTCAAGGAAACAAAGGGAATTCTTTGTGTAGGTCTCTGTGGGAGCTGTCAGAGACTTAGAGAGCATAACCATAGTGTGTGGATATAAGGTTTGAAAGTGCCTTTGGCGATGCAACCTATACCAGGACTGTCCACTTCACTTCCCTGGTGATGGTTACCAGAAGTGGGCAGCCGGTCTCAGTATCTCAGCACCAAGGTATAGCTCTCCTTTCACCAGGTGGCCTCCTGGCTGTCATTAAGTCTCCAATTAATTTACAAAGTTCTGTAAGAGGCAGTTTTCAGCATTTATGCCATCTTATTGTTTTCCCAGAGGGTCGGAGTCTTGGAGTTCTCTCCTTTGTCATTTAGTGAAAATAATTGTGGTTGTTGAATGACACTCTACCTATAAAGTATCATAATTCATTCATGATTTCCCCAATTTTGAACACTTACTTTGCTTAAAAGGTTTTTGATATTTTAGATAAGACCATAGTGAACATCAACACACATAAAGCTTTTTTACTGATTATTTCTTTAGGATACATTTTTAGAAATATAGTCACTGGGTCTGAGGTACTTAACACTACTACCAAGTTGTCAAAGGATTATATCTATTCGTACTTCAATTTCATAAATATTCTTTTTTTCTTTTTTTATTGTTTCTTAGATATATTCCTTATATATTTATATATATCATTACATTTCAAATGATTTCCCCTTTCCTGGTTCCCCCCTCCCTGAAAGTCCCATAAGCCCTCTTCCCTCCCCCTGTTCCCCAATCAACCTCCTCCCGCTTCCCTGTCCTGGTATTCCACTACACAGCTGCATCGCATCGAGTCTTTCCAGGACCAGGGGCCTCTCCTTCCTTCTTCTTGGGCATCATTTGATATGTGACTTGTGCCTTGGGTGCTGAATTCTTCTGAAGGAGTTCTGT